>JASMMZ010000009.1:490981-836694 GCA_038502455.1 Anisogramma anomala | reverse complement strand
TAAATAAATAAATAAATAAATAAATAAATAAATAAATAAATAAATAAATAAATAAATAAATAAATAAATAAATAAATAAATAAAAAATAAAAAAAATGAATAAATAAATAAATAAATAAATAAAATAACTGAAAAATAAAAAAAAACATGAAAAATGAATAACTGATGAACCGAATAAATGTAAAAATATATAATTATATAAATATAAAAATATAAAGATATATATATACATAGATATATAGATATATAAATAGATAATTGAATGAATAAATGAATAAATGAATGAATGAATGAATGAATTAATTAATGAATAAATAAATAAAAAAAAGAATAAAAAAATAAATAAATGATTGAATAAATAAATGGAGAAATAAAAATAAATAAATGAACCCGTCAAGTGCGAGCGCTTATAATAAAGGACTTTTCTAAAATTTAAAACGTAAAAGGAATCAAGTTTATAGTGTGTAAGTTCAAGTCTAAAGGGCTACGTTGACATAAGTAACGCGGGACAGAATCGTTACTTATAAAGGCTGTTCTCTGGATGCACTGCTACGTAGGCGGTACGCTTGGCCGACGACAATCTCCAAAGCCAAAAAGCGGTCGGCAAAAAAAAAAATTCAAGTAGTGATAAAACCGATTAAAAATATTGTGGTAAAATGGGATATATGTGAAGTGATGGTGTTGAGAGCGGCTGAACCTGAAAAAATTTCTCGAAAGTGGGAACTATTAAGGTTTACAGTATAAGCTCCCTACCTTCCTTAACATGGTGGTCCATACACCCATACCAAGAAAGTTGATGTAAAGTCGAAGATGAATTAAAGGTAATTATTGTTAATTTAGGTGCGAAAGTCAACTGTAATTAACAAGGGTCCGGCTAGTCAACAAAAAGGTAATTCACCAGTAATTGAAAAAGTTTGGTCGACAACACTAGCGTACGCATACAAAACAAAAAGCCGCCATTAATTAAATAGTAATAATCGCAGTGCAATAAGTTGACTTTACTTACAATAAATTTGACTATTCTGACTGCAAGTTAAGTATATTATTTTATATGGGCCTACTCTATTGGCTGCAGGTCAAGTTCACAATACGCCCACTTTACACCAGTATACAGGCTAAGCAATTGGCTATACAAATTATTTCGCAAACCGGCTAGCTGTCCACCAAACCTAAAACAATACATCAACCACTTAAATACGCAATACTACTGTTACTTCGACCAATTGAATAAACAACGTTACAACGTCTAAAGCCTTACCAACATAAAACCAGTTAAAAATATCGTCCTGTAAAACCCGAACTTATTAAGGGATGTTGAGAATGAGTTAACCATTCATTATAAATAACGGAGTTTGAACCGGTACATAAAATTATTCCAGCTTATAATACCGTAAATCTCTGTTAGGTTCGTAGTTTAATTAGGGTTATTTTTTCAAAACCCGGCTTTTACCCATCACCTTTACGAAGAAATTCCAACACTCGATGGAACTAGCACCGTGCGGCCACGTCGCGTCCGCCCTCATTATATATTAGCGAATCCGATTCAATTTAGGGGCCTATTATTTTACAAACTATACGTATAATATCATGTGCCTTTCCTACTATATATAGTATGTTATCGTATAGTTAAGTAAAGGCTTTGACCTATTCGTATATAGTTACGTCTTTCTCGATATTTTTCGGTCAGGTCTCTATTCAAGTAAAAGTAAATGAAGAGTAATCGTTAGATTGTTATTGTAATAATAAAAGATGATCGGTTAAAGAAAAAGCATCTAGAGGTATACGCCACAGATGGGGGCTTATAAACCCTTACATAGGGCGTATCACTCTGGAATACCTCTTTTAAACCGCTCCACGAATTGCCGTTCGGTCAGGAATAACCATTCCAAACCGCTCCATATATAATGTACTTTACGTCTTGCAAGAGTGCAGCCTGTAGTGTAATACATTATCGTATACCTTGCAAAAATACACCCTATAATATAATGCGCTGCCACTAGGCCTATATATAGTATCTATTAGTGTATATAATAATATACATACAAATATTCTTTTTTTCTTCCTTATATACCCATGGCCTAGTACTAACAATGTAATTGTAACGATTTTGTATATGTAGCCCTATAATAACAATATGGTTACAAAGGTTCAAATTAACAGTTTCTATAGTAACATTGTTGTTGTAGTATTAATTATAAGAGGTTTAAATTAGCAGTTTACGTAACGACAGTGTGGTTATAAGGGTTCGAATCAGAAAATTCTGGCCGCGGTAGTAATTATAGCTCGGTTGAAATCAGTAAGGTCTGACCGCAGTAGTAGTATAATTCGGATGAAATCAGTAATATTTAGCCGCGTTAGTGATTGTAGTTCGGCTAGAATTAGTAAGGTCTAGCCGCGATAGTAATTATAATTCGCCCTTAGTTGGTATAGCCAATTAGTAGCGACATAATTAGTAATGGCGAATTTCGTGTTTTTTTATAGGGGTAATTACATAGGTACTGTAAGGGGTGATTACGTAAGGATAATTTTACAGGGGTGCTTGAAAAATCCCGTGTTAAGTCATTATAAAAAGATATATCGCTATCAGTTGAGGTAAAACTTTTTTTTTAAAGGCGTGTAGTTTAAGCCAATAAAAATCCTCATTCCAACTTAACCCAACCTCTATTTCAAACAACCAATACAAACCGCTTTAATGGGTAGTTCACTTAACTAAAACCCATATACTAACCTCTTATTTAAACAGATGCCACGTAAAAACAGGACGGCAAGGCGCCGTTTGGCGCGAGAGCGCCGACGCGCCGCCGTCGCTGCAACCGCTGCCACCGCTAGCAGCCCGCCATCATCTGGCATAATTTCCTCCATAGCCGCCACCCCGCCCGCTACCGCTACACCAACAACTGCCGTCGCCGCCTCCTTCTCTTCACCGGCCTCGCCTACCTTCTCCACCACCACCACTCCCTTTTTCGTCGCCGCCTTTACCCTTCCCT
Organism: Anisogramma anomala; assembly: GCA_038502455.1. Taxonomy (NCBI): domain Eukaryota; kingdom Fungi; phylum Ascomycota; class Sordariomycetes; order Diaporthales; family Gnomoniaceae; genus Anisogramma; species Anisogramma anomala. The sequence continues at coordinate 833,707 of JASMMZ010000009.1, read as the reverse complement.
CCCCCCCTTTTCCCTTCCACTTCCCTAGCTCCTAAGGAGAAAAGTAAGGGGCTCCTAAGGTTATAAATCTTACCTTTTCCCTACGGGTAAAAAACCCATTACTCGTAAAAGCCCCTTTACGCCATAAACGTAACTTGGCGTAACTACGTTAGGGTTTGTATATCCCAAATCTATTCGTTTGTAAACATTTAACCTTTTTCTTTTTAAATAAAAAAAACGAAGCGGATTTACTCCGCCGTTTCGAACTCCGCATTATTAAAGTTCAACGTGAGGCCTCTCTAATACGTAAGGCCTTGGAACGACATACCCGGGTCCATAGTCCCGAGCTATTAATAGATACACCTTACTTATCATATGTCGCGTCAGCGGCCATAGGCAAGTTCGTTAACGATTATTACGAAATCGGGAGTCGTTCAGCCCATTGTTACCTTTATGAGCGGATTAACAATTCGTATGCTCCCGTTCCAGTAATCTTAAGGCCGTAAACCGAAACCGTATTATGTGTTCGCCGATTCTATAGTAAGTTTTAATCAAGCTTTAAAAAATTCTTCTAACAAAAGAATAACGTTTGAAGCCTTTCAAAAAACAATCGCGGTCGCAAATAACGAAAAAAATCGATATTGACTATTAATAAACGTTAACCGGTGGTCTAGGAAGTCATCGGTCGCCGTTACTTCCTGGAAACAAGGTTTACGTATATATTACGTAAGCGAATTTAACGATGTTATCGTATGTCGCTATAAGGAAGGTAATACTTCCCTTACGCATTTGCCTAAAGGCATTCATCGTAAGATATAAAGTTATATCCTTGTTAACGCTAATAATATCGATAGTTATAATAGCGGAAACGTTAGTATAAAGGGAGAGGGTAACGGAAAGGACGGTAGGGATGCGATGACGTCGCCCTTTCCCTTTTTTAGTAGTAACTAGTGGCCCTTACGGCCGGGCCGACGCGTCCGGATATACTAATTTCATTAAGTTACTTAAAACATTCGATTTTAAAATGTAACAAATGCAACTTAAAATGTATAAAATAAAAAAAGGTAATATACCAGAATCGGTTCGATATTGTGGATTTAAATAGAGAAAGAACAGGAATGAAAGAATCTGTTGGGCCGAAACGTATAGAAGAAAAAGTAATAAAATATTGGAAGCAGCGCGAAATAGTGAAATTAAACAAAGGTATAAATCGTAGATCGGCGTGGATAATAAAACCTAGGCCGTTTTAAAATTGGAGAAAGTATTGTATTGGATTACTAAGGTCGTAAAACTTCTTCAGCCATATTAATAAATAAATTTTTTATCGTTATAAGGATTTCTAACGCTCTATTCGATAAAGCCTTAATTATTACGTTTATTGGGTTTAATTTGCTATCAATTCATTTTATTTCTTCAATCTCTCAGAGTTTATATAATTCGCGTAGTGTTATAATATAGATTATTAACCAATTTTTATTTGTGGTGTCTAATTTAATTAGGTATTTATGAAACGAAAAGAAGTTAGTATAAACGATAAGAGGGATAGAGTGTAAACTAAGGTTAGATATATTTATTTAGACCGTTATCGTTATGGTAATATCCGAATTGAAACCTCTAAGTATATTGTAATTTTTCAAGTTAAAACGCTTATTATAACCTTTTTCTATTTCATAAAGCTTTAATAAATGATGTTTTTACGAAGCGTAAAGCCGTTTAGAGCCGGTATTTCGTTGTCGAGAACTAGGACGAAACCTATTTGTAAATTTTAATCGCTATTATTAGCGACAAAACTGTTAGTAAAAACAAATAGTGTTACAAAACGTATATCCAGCGGTATAAATTGTAAACCAAGCTTTAAATTATATATTTGGTACAAATAACGCTTGTTAAACGCTTTATATATATCATCCGTCGGGTCTTTTTGGTATTATATGGCGATAAAAAGATGAAATGTTGTTTTTAATTGTATTAAAAACGCGATCTGAGCGTTACGTACGCATTGACACCTGTATTTGTTGGTTCGTTTTGCGTTATTTCAAACGATAAGGGCAACTTTATTTAGCTGCCCCTTTTACGTAAGGCTTAAAACTCCGTTTCGGAAAGTAATAGTAGCGTTATTGAAATCGATTATGTGGTTTTTCGTCAAGTACGTCTTGAGTTTCGCTTTTAAGTCGGCTTTTAGAAGTTTCCTTTTTTTAAACGCGTAAAAAGAAGCGTTATATAACGTTTAAGTGTCGTTCGTCTGTATGCCTATTAGTGTACAGCCCTTCGAATGGGCTGTTAATACCAATAGGTATAGGTCGAAGGTGAAGTTAGTTATTTTTAGCCGTTTCTTATAATACCTGTAATAAGTGTTATATTAATAAATCCCGGTTTCTGTTAAGCCGTGAAGTGGTTTTATAATACCTAAAATCGTTTCGGACGTGTAATGGTGCCTAAGATCTTTTAGCATGTTGGCGTAAATCCATTGTCTAAACCGTTTTTCAAATTAGGTATATATTTGTATAATATTTCGAAGTTTGATATATGGATTATACGGTTTATTAAAGGAGGGCGTAAATGTAAAAAATCAGACGGTGATTATCCCGTTATAATATAGTCGGTTAGATTATAATATCCTTTTTATTTTCATCATTATATCCTTTAATAATTAAGCGGGTTTTTTTTCGTAAAGTTTTCCGATTTTATCTTTGTCTTCGTGAACGAGGCGGGTTAAAAAAACTATAAGTACTGTAAATAATCGGGTTAAATTGTTTAAAACGAAAAATACTTTAGTCGATTAAAGTTTAAATTTTTATTTAGGTTGATTACTCGAATAAAGTATTTAAGGTGGCAATAATACCTTTGTTACGAAGCTTCGGGCTAGGTAGGCGGTTTGCCATCTCTTTTTACGTAATAAAAGAATTTATGGCAAAATTACTAGGGAGTTTCTTACTTTTCGAGCCGAAGAAACGTCTTTAGCGGCGAGGTTTTAGTGGGGTTAATACATATGAGCCGTTTTTATCTGGCGTAAACGAGTCGGAATCGTGTTTTGGGAGGTAGGTTAAAGTTAAGATGGGTTTAAATTCGTCGTTTCGAGGGGTTTTTCGTTAATTGTTTTATTCGTTTTACGGTTTCGGGCCGTTACGTTTTACCCTTCCTTTATATTCGCGTGCTATTATTTAGCGAAATAAACTTATACCGTTTAGAAAATTAACGAATTTATTACAGCCTTTAAACCCATTGAACTTTCAAGGGTTGTTATATTTATTTTTCGTTTTCCAAATTATAAATTTAAATTTTAATAATAAATCTAAAACTTTCGCTTTACTTAGATAATTCCTTATAGGCAACGTTTTGAACACGTCGTTTTTGGACTGTAAGAAACGTAATGCCGTTATGGCTTTCATCATAACATTAGCCTTTTATATTATAAACGGTAATAATGTAAAGTTTTTATGGATCTTTGGGTAGGTGTTAAAAACAAAGAGCTTGAGAATAAGTTTACTTAGGCTAGAAATGTTTTTAACGGTGTTAATCGTTATCTAAAAGATAAAATCCTTAAAATTAATACCCTTTAGTTTTTTTCGATAATACCGTATACGCTTTCTCAAGCGATCCGTAATATAGCTTATATTTTCTAATACTCTATAAGGCTTTTACTGGACATTGCTTATATTTATTACTGGTTATCCGAGCTTTAGTACACTATTCGGTAAAGTCGAATGCCTTATTAACGTCGTGTATAATCCAGTTTGGGGGCCTTAGGAAAAAGTTGGACTAATAGTCAACCAAAGCGTTAATAATGGTTTATAACGAAAGCGCTTCGTACAAATTTGGAGACTTAAAATAATGTTATCGCGTCGATGACATAGAGAACTGGTTAGGTATCTAAATGTATAATATTAATAATTACTTCGTAATTAAAGTCTATATCGTTTTAAAGGCGAAATTTAAACCGTCGTAAGGCCTGTAAGTATAGTTAACACTTAGAGTAAAACTTTTCGATAGCTTTAAGTACGTTCTTTCCTATATCCGTATGTCCTGCAGCATGAAGCAGACGTAAAGAGCGTTTTATAGCCAGGTATTCGAATTATCGGTGTAAAATCCGTAATTCCGGTTTTATTAAGTAAATAGCTTTAATTATAAGTGTTTTCAGGAAAAACTATAAGTAGCCGAATTTAAGCCGAAGCGGTACGGATATATTATTTAAGGCGCGGATAAGTTGTTTGGTTGTATTTTGAACCTTAATTCGGAAGTTTTTTATATTGGTTAATAAAAGTAAGTATGGTATCTTAAAGTTATCACGTAAAACTTGACCAGTCCGAAATACGTATTTATGACGACTGTTTCGAACGATAAGGTTTTGTCTTTACTAAATAGGATCTTTCGGTGCTTTCCTATTCGGTTTAGCTAAAACTTCGGGAAATTCTCCATAAACGTATCGAATTACCGCTTTCTGGCTGTTAATATTTCTGCTGTATTAATATAGGGTATAATGCCCTAAAACCTGTTTTCGTATCTGTTAAAAACGTTAATTATAACGTTATATACGCCTCGAGTACTTTTTTTACGTAATATAATCTTGAAATCAGGCGTTTTATAGGCCGAAAAAGATATGTTAGGCGGTCTTATCGTCTTGGATTAATAGAAAGGTATTATTATATTTAGGGTCGTTTTTTTCGGATGTGTTTTCGTAAAGGTAGTCATTAAATGCGTTATTTATATCTTTGTATTCGGCTGCGTATATTGTAAAATGATCTTTTATCCGATTTTTAAATGTATAATCGGTTCAAAATTATCGTTTAGTACGAAGTTACTTGTAAGCAGTATGGTTTATAAATCAGTAACCGAATTTATCGTATACGATACACCGCTTTTATAAGCCTTCGGGGCTTCGTATGCCTTGTTATGAGTATTGTTATAGTCGCGGTGCGTTTTTTCCATTTCCGAACGATCGTCCTTAACCCTTATTATTAAGGTTCCCTCCTTAATACCTATATCTCAGGCGTTCGTTTTACCTTATATAAACTTTAAATCTTCGATCCAAAACGTAGTAAATGGTTTTGGCGAGGTCCGTTTTAGTAGTTGAACCGTTACCTTTATTTTTATTAGCTATAAATGCTGATTCAAAGCTCTTCTATCGTCGTACAAAGGTTTTAAACGATATTTTAAGGTTTTTATAAAAGGCTTTCAAATGATTTTCCTGTTTGAAAAGTATAAGGTTAAAATCCGGGTTTTTGCGGCAAGCTTTTGTTACTACTAAAAAAAAAATGTTAATTTTATATTCCGATTTAAAGGTTGCCTGATATTTTCGGAACTTAGCCAATAGGGCGGCAAGAATCTTTTGTGGGTTTTGATCGGCCTTTTTTTTTTTTACGGATTTCCAAATTATGCTGGTTTAATCTCTATCGTAAAGTTCGTGGTTAATCTTTGTATCGAAATGGGATTTTAGGTGGTTAAAATACCTCGCGAATATATCTATTTAAATGAAGGGGTACATATACGATTTCTTAGCTTTCTCAGATAGTATACCTAATAAAATAATATAAAATTAAAATAATTTAATGTTTAATATTTTATACATATTAAGTATAACGCTTATTTCATTATTAAGTACGTCGTATGGTTTATCGATATAGTTGTTAGCCCTATCCTAAAGTTTAGTAGAGTTAATTAGCTTTATATGGTCGCTTTTATTAATGGGAAATTTGTACGGTAGAAGGTTACGGTAAGGGTCGTGGTTGGTAAATATTAGTCTGTAAGGTACGTATTAGCGTTTTAAGTCGCTCTTCGTTTCCTAAAGCGGGCTGTTCTTTATATTTCGGCCGCTTCCGTTATAGCCTAACTGGTTGTTTTTGGTGTTCCAACCGCTTCCGTTATAACCAAGCGGGTTTTTAACAGTAATCAGGGTGAGGTTTTGTCTTTATTTCGGTTTGAAATTGCGTTTCAGGAAGTGTTTTCATTTAACCCTTATTGTAGATAATCGTTGAGGTGCCTCCTTCTTTTCTATCGATTCCTCCAATTCTGTTTCCACTTAATGGTGGGCGTTTAGCCTTACTAAACGCTTGGTTTTAATTTGCAGTGGCTTTTCGTAACCCCGGCCTGTTGTCTTAAGTCGACGTTCCTGACGTCTTTTTTAGCCAGTATCCTTTTATAAACTTTACTTTTTTTAATTTGTCGTCTATTTACTTTGGTATTTATATCAGTTAGGTTGTTATTAACAGGGTTTTCACGATACAGTTATCATTTTCACCTGTAGTATTAATACCTTTGCTTCGTAGTTATTTTAGTAATATTCTTAAAATTGTATTATCGACTACTCGCCACATGTTCGGCGTCCAGTCCCCAAAGTCCTTTTTAAAATCGTCGAATGAGGCGCCTCCTTTAATTTCACCGTCACAGTAGTTGAATATTATATTGATAATATACGTATTTAATATATAAGGGTCCAAACCCTCTACTAGTGCCTCGATTTTGTTATTGTATTGGTCAAGGTCCAAGTATTTTAGGATATTGTTACGAAACGACGTATATTCAAAGAGGTACTTCGTATATTTGTTGGCCTTTATTGAATCCTTTACTAGTAGAGCTACCGTGTGCTTGGGGAGGGTAGTTCATTTGTACCTATAATATTTAAAGCGGCGCGAATTGGTGATATTGCGCCATGGTTAGGTTCGGGTGAAGCGTCCAGATTTCAAAGTTTAAGGTGGTTGAAAGTTCAGGGTAATTTGGAAAATGCAAAAGACATGAAATAATTAGATCGGTAGGAAGAGAGCTTACTAACGTTTGCTAGTGCAAATGAATTTCAAACGATACGTAAATAAAACGTGACTACAAACTAGTCAGGCGTCTTAAAATATTTTTTTTTGTTAGCGTTTAGTAGAGCTACACTATCCAAGTGGTTGAAAAAACTCAAACGCTACAAGTATTATACTTAAAATACAAAGGGCGAACGTGAGCAAATTTAAAACACATAGGCGGACGTGGGAAAGTGAGCAGGGGAAAGGGAGTGTGATTATACGGAAGTATATTATGTGATCCAGTGTTTGGGTTTTTTTTAGTAATTGGTCCAGATTGACGTATCGTAGCCGCTTTTGGTAAAGTAAGCGGTTTGGTTGCTTTGTGCGTAACCGTTCTTGCTAAAACAATCGGTTTGGTTAACGTATTTATAACCGCTTCTGAATTAAACGAGCGGTTTAGATGTTTTGTTCGTGATCTCTCCTATATTTTACGAACGATGTGGATTATCGAAAATCGGACGGGTCCCAATGAATGGTTCCAAAACTTGGTGGTTGTAGCCTGGTGCGTGATAAGACGCTCTCTAAGAAGTGCCCAGGTACGTTTAAAGCGCCAATACAAGTCAACGGTTAACGTAATGGTTTTTTTTTTTTTTTTTTTTTTTGGTAGATAGGGCATTGACTGGTTAATGGTATCGTATTAAAAGTAGTCCTTTTTAAAGTTACTCTAGATCTTACAATTTTATTACGCTTTAGGTTTCTCGGCGCTCCCGTGTAATTATACACTTCCATATAGTTTTTTTAAGGCGTAGTAGTAAAATATAAACAATTCTGACCGTTATAACATCCCGCTATAGGAATTTTACTTCGGTTTATCTCTTCTTTCCTTAACTATCTATAGTCGACCTAATCGGCTACTGATCAGTATCGGTGAGGTTGCTATTTACGTAAAAGTAAATAAAAAGTAATCGTTAAAATGATATTGTAGTAATAAAAAATGATCTGTCAAAGAAGAAGCATCTAGAGATGTATGCTACAGATGGGAGCTTATAAGCTTTCGCTCAGGGCGTACCTCTTTGGAATACCTCTTCTAAACCGCTCCATGTATTGCCGTTCGGTCTGTAATAACCATTTAAGACCGCTCTATGCATGATGAACTTTGCGTCTTGCAAAAGTACAGCCGGCAGTATGATACGTTATCGTACACTCTGCAGGAGTGCACCTAGCAATACAGTGCGCTACCACTATGCCTATATATACTATCTATAAGGATATATATTAATATCCTCAATATTCTTTACTCGTAATGGGAACGTTATACCTGCACAGATTTGGTTATCAAATAAATAAATAAAGGTTAATTTACGGTATTTCAATACGCGGAATAGTTAATATTTAGTATCCGAGGGTCAAGGATTTTATAAGAAATACCTTGCAATTCGAATCGTTATGAAAATTAGGTTGGATAACCGTTGTAAGCCCTAAAATATTAATAAAAGTGAAATTTGAAACGAAACCTAACCGGTATATAAAGATTACCACCTCTCCGTTAAAATATATACCTATCGTAAGGACCTAATTGTCCAAAACGCGGCCCCCTCAGACGTTATTTACGGTAGTTTTCGCCCAATCATATATGAAATTTAAGTTACCGTTCATGATATTTTAAATCCCGGGTAACTAAATGTAAATATTATTTAATACATCGTGAATGAATTGATCCAAGTATATATTAATTATATGGATACCGTTAATTCGGAATTGTTTAAAATATTACCCCAAATTCGGATGTATTTAAGTAACGGTAAAAACACCCCTTTTTAAACGTAAAAAAGATTCAAAGTCGTATTACCAAAAGTAATTCGCGCCAGCCTTCCCAAATAGGGGTAATCTTATCCCAATTATGTATTGGAAAAAAAAGATTGTAAGCCGAGTAACGTTACGTGAAACTCGCCCTAGTATCTCTTTTATTATGCCATGTTTTTTGTATATTGATACTATTAACGTCCTGGTCCGTAAAACCTATGAAAAGAGACTAGTAAACGGTTATTAATTTACTTACGTTTATCTATATAATCGTAAGCCCCGTATTTTTTTTGGTGCTCGATAACGCTTAATCGCTCTATATATAATCGTTATGGACGTATTTAGTATTCCGTAGCATTAACTTTAGTCAATCCTTATGGGGCGGTAAAGTCTCTAATTTTTTCGTTACTTTGATCCCAAAAATTATTAGTTACGATTTGTTAATTAGATATAACGTTGGGGAAAATAGGGAACTATTTTTTATTGTAAACGTAGCCGAATTTATCGTTGAAGGACCACCCTTACATAACATCTTACTTACGGTTTCCGGGATAAATCGGATACTTGTTACCGAAGATTTTAAAGACTTAAAGTTGGTTTTCGTAACTTTAAAAGATTTTAACCTAAAAGGATTCGATTTAACCCTATTCATTAACCTGTCGGCAGGCTGGGAGCCAAACTTTCTTAAAATGGTGAAGGCCGCGCGTAATTCGAGAAAACTAGGCCCTATGGCGGAGGAGGCGGTTACTTTCTTATAAACGACAACTCCGTTAGCCCCGTGTAAAACGGGGTTTAGAAAAAGGGGTTTATTTCACGTAATCGTACTAGTTTATAAATTTACGCAGCCGTTGAAACTTATAATACCTGTAGGTAAAGCAGGATATATAGAAACTTTCCGGCAAAGTATTGTCGTATACTAGTATAAAAGGGTTTTTCCTTTCAGCCCCTTTTTGCTCAGAGAATATTCATTTTGCTACGATTAGCGATAGCTGATTTTTTTAGCCAGTTTTTCTATTGGTAAGGTCTCTTATTCACATGAATGTAAAAGAAGGGTAATCAGAAAGATTGGTATTGTAGTAAAAAGATAGATAGGTTCGAAAGAATCATTTCAGAGAGTGCATGTCACGGGTAAGACGTTATAAACCTCTCATCTAGGAAATGGCCCTTTTACCATGCGCTTTAGAATACCCCTTTTAGACCGCTCCACATATAATGCACTTTTCGCCTTATGAGAGTGCAGCCTGCAGCGTGACACTAGTATAATTGTAACGAATTCATTTTTTATACGTAGTTTTATAATGATAGTGTAGTTACGGTATAAGTTATAAAGGTTAAAATGAGTGGTTTTTGTAATAATAGTGTGGTTACGGTACAAATTATAAAGGTTCTAAATAGTATTTGTTATAATGACAGTATGGTTACTGTACCAATTACAAAGGTTCGAATTAGTAATACCTGGCCGCGGTGGTAATTATAATAAGAGCCTGGTTGGTGTAGTTAATCGGTGGCGATATAGTTGTTAATAGCGTCTTTTGTTGTTTCCGATAGAGGAAGAATTACGCAAATGCTACAGGGGTAATTTTATAAGGGTGATTACGACGTCACGTGTTTTTGGGTTAGTATAAAAATATAGATCGTTATCGGTCGAGGTAAAACTTCTTTTTTTTTTCACTTTAAGGACGGATACCTAAAGTTAATACAAATCCCTATTTTGACCTAATTTAACCTTTATTCCAATTGACTAATTTAAACCGTTTCGATGGGTAAGTTATTCAACTAATACCTACATACTAAAATTCCATTTCAATAAATACCTCGTAAAAATAGGTCTGCCAAACGCTGTTTGGCGCGGGAGCGCCGCCGCGCCGCCATCGCTACCTCCGTTACCGCTGCTAATACTACTATCATTACCAGCAGCCCGCCTTTATCTGGTATTGTTTTATTTATAACCGCTTTCGCCCTCGCTTCTTTATCCCTCGCCGTCGCCGCCTTCTCTTTGGCTCCGTTAGGCCCCATTAAGCCCCATCGCCGCCACCTCCCCCCCCCTCTCCGCTTCGCTAATCCCTGTCGCCTCCGTTTCCTTCCCGGATTCGTCCTTTCCCACTATCGCCGCCACCCCCCTTTTTCTTCTTTCCACCTTTCCCTTTCCCCTAAGTTTCCAAAAGAAGGATTGGTGAGCTCTTAAAGTTATAAACCTTACCTTTTCCCCGTGAATAAAAACCCCTTTACCTACGAAGGCCCTCCGGCACCGTAAGTATAACTTTATGGAACTTTTTCGCGGTTTATATTTCTCCAATCCACCCGTTTATTTAAGTTTAATATTACTGTAAATAAGGAGTACAAGACGAACCTATTTCGTCGCTTCGAATTCCGTATCGCTAGGGTGCACCGCGAGGCCTTTCTAATGTATAAAGCGTTAAAGCGGCGTATCTAGGTCCGTAACCCCGGGCCATTAATAGATACGCCCTATGTATTGTGTATTGCGTCCGCGACCGCAGGTAAGTATATTAGCTATTTCTATAAAAACGGGGGTCGTTCGGCCCATTATTATCGTTACGAGTGGATTAGTAGCGAATATGCCCCCATTCTATTGGTTTCAAGGCCGTAAGACGAGGTGGTGTTACGCGCTCGCCAGTTTTATAATAAGTTTGAACCGATTTTTAAAAATTTCTTCTGTTAGAAAAGTGATATCCGGAACGTTTCGAAAAAAATAAACGCGTTCGCAAATAACTAAAATAAGCCAATACTAGTTAATAGTAAGCGTTAACCAGCGGACTAAAAATTCGGCGGCTGTTATTGCCGCCTAGAAACGAGGTTTACGTATATATTACGCAGGCGAGTTTAACGACGTTATTTAACGTCGTCATAAGGAGGGTAAAGACCCCTTTACGCCTTTGTCTAAGAGTATGCGACCTAAAGCGTAGGGCCATATCTTCGTTGGCGCCGATAGCGTTGATAACGGTAATAGCGGTCGCGTTAGCATAAAGGGGGAGGGCGACAGGGTGGATAATGGGGACGCGACGGCGTCGTCCTTTCCCTCTCTTTTTAACAGTAATTAGCTACCCCTTATAACCGGTCCGGTGCATTCAGCGATAGTATAATACGTTATATAGTAATATTTTTTTTTTACAAAAGAAATCGTTTATAAGTAATGAATATAACTTGAAGTTTATAAAATGCAAAGGATTAATATATTAAAAGCGGTAAGATATCGTAAATTTAAATAGAGAAGTTTAAATAGCGAAATAATATAATAGGGCCAAAGAGCGTATAATAAAATATGGTAGTATATTAGGGGCGATGCGAAGTTGTAAGTTTAAACAGATGAGGGTAAATAGTAAGAAATAATATAATAGGAACGAAGGGTATACAATAAAATGTAATAATATATTAGGAGCGGCGCGAAACGGTATTGTTAAATAAAAGAAAATTCGTAAGTCCGGTGTAAATGTAAGTTGTGCACCGTGGTACAAATTCGAGAGCGGCGCAGATAATTGGTTTCAGATCGCTTTAAATCGGTAAAAGTGTTTTAATAGCTTATAAAAGTCGTAAAACCTTTGTAGTAACTTCAATAAATATCGTTTTTGTTAATATTAGTATTTTAAATACTTTGTTCGGAGTAGTTTTAGTTATTACGTTCGTTAAGTAAGATTTTCCATAGATTTACCTCGTTTCCTCGAATTTCTAGCACTTATATTGCTCGAATAAAGCTATAATATCGATTATTAAACGTTTTTTATTCGTAATTCCTAGTTTAACTAAATATTTATAAAGTGAGAAGAAGTTAGTATAAATAACGAAAAGCATAGAGTGTAAACTAAGGTTTAAAATAATTATCCGGGCCGTTAATACTATAATAATACCCAAATCGAAACCTTTAACTATATTATAAATTTTCGAAACTTAAACGCTTTTCGTAACCTTTTAATACTTGATAAAGTTTTAATAAATAATATGTTTACGAATATTTAATCCGTTTTATACTGGGGTTTCGTTGCCAAGAATTATGACGAAGTCTATTTGCCAATTATAGTCGTTATTATTAGCGAAAACATTATTAGTAAAAATAAATAGCCTCATAATACGTATATTTAGCGGTATAAATTGTAAGCTGCGCTTTAAATTATGTATTTGTTATATAAGGCTCTTATTAAGCGCCTTATATATATTTTCCAACAGAGTAGCTTGGAATTACGCAGCTATCGAAAAGTTCAATACCGCTTTCGGTTATATTATTAAAGTAACCTAAGCGTTACGTTCGCGTTGGTATTTGTATTAGTCGGCTTGTTTTGCGTTATCCAATCTGATAAAGGCAACTTTTTCTAGCTGCCATTTTTGCGTAAGGCTTAAACCGCCGTTCCGGAGAGTGATTATAACGTTATTAAAATCAATTATTTGGTTTTCCGTCAGGTATGTTTTGGGTTTCGCTTTTAGGCCAGCTTTCAAAAGTTTCATTTATTTAAATTCAGAAAACGATGCTTTACATAGCGTTAGTGTGTCGCCTATCTTTATATATATTAATATAAAACTCTTAAAACAGGTTATGAATATTAATAGACACGGTTCAAAAATTAAACTAGTTATTCCGAGCCGTTCCTTATAATGCCTTTAGTAAATGTTATATTAGTAAACACCAGATTTAGCCAAGCTGTGAAGTGGTTTTATAATACGTAAAATGGTTTCAAATGGATGGTATTTTGTAAGATTTATAGGTATATCAGCGTAAATACGTCTTTTGAATTACTCCTTAAATTGGGTGTGTACTTATATAATATTACGAAGTATAATATATAAACTGAAAGGTATAATTAGAGAGATTATAAATGTAAAATTTAAGCAGTGGTTGGCCCGTTATCAGGTAGGCCGTTAGGTTATAATATCCCTTTTACCGTATCGTTATAAACTTTTACAACCAGTGGGGTCTTTTCGTAAGGTTTTCCGGTTTTGTATTGAACTTCGTAGATAAGACGAGTAAGAAAAAATCTGTAAGCGCCGTAGATCGTTGGGTCGAACCGTTTAAAGAGAAATACTACTTGGTCGATTAAGGCAAAGATCTCTATTTAGGTGTATTATGCGAGTAGGGTACCTAGGGTAGTAATAATGCCGTCGTAGTAGAGCTTTATGCTAAGTTCGCGGTTTATAATCTCCTTTTAAGTGATAACGAAACTTACGGTAAATGTTTCGGGGTGTTTTTTGGTTTTCGAATTAAAAGGGCGGCTTCGGAGACGAGGTGTTAATGGGATTAGTATAGACGGGCCGTTTTCGTTTGATAATAGTAGGCCGGAAGTGTAATTTGGGGGGTGGGTTGAAATTGGGAGCGGTTTACATTCGTCGTTTCAAAAGATGTCCCATTAATATTTTTGGTCGGACTACGGTTTTAGGCCGCTCCTTTCTATAATTCTTTTATATTTTCGTATTATTATCCAACGAATAGAACTTATACCGTTTGGCAAGTTAAATAGTATATCATAACCTTTGAACCCGTTAATCCTCCAGGGGTTGGTTTATCCGTCCTTATTTTTTAAACTAGAACCTTAAATTATAATGGTAGGTTTAGGATACCTATTTGACGTGGGCCATCCTTTATATTTAACGCTTTAAAAACTTCGGCTTTAGCCCGTAAGAAACGTAACATTACCATGGCTTTTTTTACAGTTTTCGCCTTTTATACCGTAGTTAGCGATATGGTAAAGTCTGTATAAATTCTTAGGTAAATGCCAAAAACAAGTAACGTAGGTATAAGTCTATTTGGGCCGAAAGTATTATTAATAGCGTTAACTGATATTTATAAAATTGTTTCCTTAAAATCGTTACTTTTTAACTCTGAATAATACCGTATATACTCTTTTAAACGGCCTGTAGTACCGTTTACATTTGTCAATAACTTATAGTAATTTTACTAGTATTTTTTCACATTTGTTACCGGTAGTTCTATCTTATGTACGTTACTTTTTCGAGTCGAAGGCTATATTATCGTTGTAGGTAATCTGATTCGAAAACCCTAAATAAACGTTTAACTAATAGTTAACGAAAGCGTTTTAACAGTTTGTAACGAAAGCGTTTCGTATAAACTTAGCGGCCTAAAACAATATTGTTGCATCGACTGCAAAAAATACCGGTTAACTGTCTAAATATATAATATTAATGATCACCTTGTAACTAAAGTTCACGTCGTTTTAAAGGTGGGATTTAAACCGTCGTGGGTCTTATAATTATATTTAATACTTATAGTAATACCTTTTAATGGCTTTAAGTGCGTGTTTATATATATATGTATTAATTATGACGTAAAGTAGTCCTAAAAGGCGTTTTACAGCCGGGTATCGGAATCGGTGGTATAATATTCGAAATTTCGGTTATGTTAAGTAAATAGCCTAATTAATACGTGTTTTGGAGAAGAACTATAAGTGGCCAAACTTAAATTGAAACGGTACGGATACGTTATCCGAGGTACGGATAAACTAATTAGTCATATTTTAGACCTTATCTCCAAGTTTATTTATATGAGCTAATAAAAGTCGGAATAATATTTTAAAGTTTATTACGTAAAACTTGACCGGTACGAATCGTATATTTATTACGACCGTTTTAAGTAACGATAATTTACCTTTACTTAATAGAACCTTTCGGTATTTTTCATTCGGTTTAACTAAATCTTTGGAAACTTCGTTACAAGTGTTTCGAATTGTTGTTTTCCGGCCGTTAAAATTTCGGCTATATTGATATCAGGTATAATACCTCAAAAACGGTTGCTGTATTTTTTTAAAAGCATAAATTATAACGTTATATGGACGTTAAACACTCTGTTTACGTAGTCTAAGCCTGCGATCTATAGGATGAAGGCGTTTTATAGGCCAGTGAAAATACACTAAGCGGTTTCGTCGTTTTAGGCTGTTAAATAAGCATTATTACCTTTAAAGTCCTTTTTTACGGAGGTATATTCGTGGGAATAGGCATTAAGCTCATTATTTACACTTTCATATTCGGTTACGTATATTGTAAAATTGGCTTTTATCCGGTCCTTAAATGTATAGTTAGCTTAAGCTTGTTGTTTGGTCTGAATTTACTCGTAAGCTAGGTAGTTAGCAACTAAGTAACCGATTTTATCGTATGATATACATTTTTTTTATAAACCTAAGGGGTTTCGTATACTTTTTGGTAGGTATTATTATAACCGTAGTATGTTTTGTCCTTAGTGGTAAGATCGTTTTTTATTATAACTACCTTACCTTTTATTCCTAGGGCTCACTCCCTAATATATCTCTTTCCAATAGCTATATTTAGGGCGTTTACTTTGCTTTAGGTATACTTTAAACCTTCGATCCAAAACATAGTAAATTGTTTAGGTAAGGTTTACTTTAGTAATTTAGCCTTTGTCTTTTGTTTTGTTGGCTATAAATTCTGATTTGAGGTTTTCTTATCGACTCAAATGTTTCAAATGATGTTTTAAAACTTGTATAGAAGGCTTTTAAGTTGTTCTCCGGTTTAAATAGTATAAAGTCGAAATTTGGGGTTTTACGGTATATTTTAATCATTACTTAAATAAATTGTTTGGTACCCTTATATTACTATTTAAAGGCTGTTTGATATTTTCGAAACTTGGTAAATAAAACGGTAAAAAAACTTCTATAGGTTTTTATCAACGTTTTTATACTAATTATTTACTAATTTTCAGGCTGTAACAATCCAGTCTTTATCATAGAATTTTTAATCAATTTCTGTATCTAAATGTTATTTTAGATGCTTATAACATTTTATAAACGTATTCACTCATGCAAGGTAATGAATATTCTACTTTTTAGCTTACCTAAATAGTATACCGCGTAAAACAAAGTAAAATCAAAATAATTCGATATTTAGTTTTTTGTATATGTTAAGTATAACACGTATTTTGTTATCGAATACATCGTATAGTTCACCGTTATAGTTCTCGTCCTTATTACAAAGTTTGTCGAATTTAGTAAGCTTTATATAGTCTTTTTTATTAATAGTAAAGCGATGTGGTAAAAGATTACAATGGGGGTTGTGATTGGTAAGCATTGATTTATAAGGTACGTATTAACGTTTTGTACCGTTTATTATTTTTGGAGCGGGGCGTTTTCTTCATTTAGGCCGTTTTTTTCGTAGTTAAGCTAATCGCTAACGGTATTCACGGCGTCTGCTTGTTTTGGAATCTGTTTAAAATTACGTTTCGGGGAGGATTTGTATTTAACCCTCGTTACGGATAATCGTTACGGCGTTTCCTCCTTTTCCGTAGATTTCTTTAGCTCCGTCTCCGCTTCGCGATAAGCGTTCAGCCTTGCTAAGCGCCTTATCTTCATTTATGGAGGCTTTTCTCGTTCCCGGTGCATTTTTTAAGCAAGATTTCCTAGTGTTCCTTTAACTAATATCCTTTTATAAACTTTAACTTTATTATTTTATATCTTGTCTAATTTAACATTTATATAAGTTAAGCCTTAATTAATTGGACTTTCATAATACGGTTATTACTTTCACCGATTATATTAATACCTTTACTTTGTATTTGTTTTCGTAGTATTCTTGAAATTATACCATCGATTATACGTTATATATTCGGCGTCTAGTCCGTAAAGTCCTTTTTAAAATCTTTGAACAAGTTGAGTCCTTTAATTTCGCCGTTATAGTAATTAAAAATCATATTAATAACAACGTATTTGCCGTATAAGGGTCTAAATACTTTACTGGTATTTCAATTTTATTATCCCATAGGTTAAGATCCAAATGGTTTAAAATATTGCTGCAAAACGACGTATATATAAAAAGGTACTTCATGTATTCGTTAGCCTTTGCCAAATCTGTCACTGGTGGAGCTATTGTGTACTTGATATAGGTAGTTTTTGTGTATTGTAATGCTTAAAACGACGTAAATTAGTGGTTTCACGTCGCGGCTGTATTTAGGTACGTTAAGATTTCAAAGTTTAGGGTAGTTCATTTGTAAACGACAAATATAAAGTAAATAAGATAAATAAAGCGGTTGAAGTAAAGCTATTACCGTTTACTAATATAAAGGAAATTTAAATAATACGTAAACGAAGTGTGACTATAGGTTGGTTGAGCGTTTTAAATAAGTTTTATTAGCGTTTATTAACGTTATAAGTATTAAACTTCGAATATATAGGGCGAATGTGGGAAGGCGGATAAGGTAAGCGTGGAAAAGGAAATGTGAGTGTAAAGAGGTGTGTTATATGATTCGGTGTGTAGGTTTTAGTTCGTGTTTAGTAAGCGGTTCGGATTATCATATTTTAGCCGCTCCTAATAGTTGCGAACGGTTTAGGTGCTATATTTATGGCCGCTTTTAGGTTTCGTAAGCGGTTTGGATACTATATTTAATTCGGGTGGGTTCTAACGAAGGGTTTCTAAACTTAATAGTTTTTGGCTTACGTAGTCTAATACGTAATAGAGCTTTTTTTAAAAATGAAAAAAAAAGTGTCAAGGTACGTTTAAAGTATTAAACCAAATTAACGGTTAACTTAACGCAGCTTTTTAATATATAAAGTATTAATTGGTTAATAATATCGTATTAAAAGTGATTCTTTTTAAAATTACTTCAGATTTTATAGTCTTATTTCGCTTCGGGTTTTAACGGCGTTCCCGAATAATTCTACGCTCCTGTATAATTTTTATAAAGCGTAGTAATAAAATACAAACAGTTAAGACCACTATAATATCCCGCTATAGGTATTTAACTTCGGTTTGTCTTTTCTATCCTCAGATATTTATAATCGACTTGGTCGACTACTAATTAGTATCGGTAAAGTTTTTTATTTACATGAATTTAAACGAAGATTAATGAAAAATATTGGTATTGTAGTAAAAAGATAGATAGGTCCGAAAGAAGAATTTTAGAAAGTGTACGCCATGGGCGAGAGGTTATAGACCTCTTATCCGGGCAGTGGACCTTTTTCCATGCACTCTGGAATACTCTTTTCAGACCGCTTCACGCATGATACACTTTGCGCCTTGCAAGAGTGCAGCCTGCAGCGTGACACGTTATCGTACACTTTTCAGGAGTGTACTTTAAAATATAGTGCACTGCCACTTGGCCTATATATACTAGCTGTAGGGGTATTAGTAATATCTAAGGTTTCCACAAATACTTTCGCATTATAACGAGTTGTACCAAATTTTTTAATCTTTTTTAGTCGTTACTTCGTAATCCGAATATATTTCTTGTTCTTTCGTTTAAAAGACGCCAGGTCAATTCTGTAAACCTAGGGAAAGGGTTTATAATAGTTGTAACACTAGGGTAAAGCTATATAAAACCCAAGGGTGTAGTTTTTAGCTGGGACCGTATAATTGGAACAATATATAGGATGAATGTAACATGTATTGATATATTACTATAAATACCTTTCTTTGTAAAATTGTAATCGATAACGTTTATCCATTACCTTAAATCGCTTGTTGATACCAAATAACCGGAAAGATTCGATAATTTATAAAACAACGATTTAAATTATGAAGCCTGTGTTAACGTTTTACCCATATACCAATCAATAATCGTTAATTAGTATAGTTCCAGCCTAAAACGTGATTTCCTACCTTATAATCATTAGGAACTCGATGAGGAGCTTCTAGAGGGGGTAATAGATAATGCGGGAAACCTCCTTTGTTATATACGTATACCAAAATTGATAGAATGTGGTGGAGAACCCTTTAAACAGATAAAATAAAGCCCGTAATATTTCCTTGGGGGAAAAAATAATTTCTAATATTAATATAGGCGTAATTAATAACGTATCTCTTAAAGGTTTTATATACATATTTAATAGTAGTCGAATCTAAGTATACCTGTTCAACGAATACGTATCGAAGGAAAAACCCTTTAACATTACGTTTTAAACTTTCTGGAACTTTCATAAGAACCCATAGGTCCTTTTTTTATATCGTATTCTATAGTGTGGTACGTTATGTCGGGTGGTATTTTGAAATGTCACGTATAAAGACCTAATAGCCTTTAAAACGTGTTGAGGTTTTTTATAGTATTAAGAGAACCAGCGTCCCATTGCGGCCGTACATCATAACCTATATAGGTGGTATCAAGGCTTTATCCCCTTTTACTGGCGCGTCCGGTAATATTGGAGCTATCGTATAGATAATAGGGGGAAACGTACGTAAGGCCTTTTGGAGGAAGCCTTGTATTTATTCGATTTATATAGGAGGAGAAAGGGGGGGCGGGAGCTTAAGTACGGTACGTAACAGAGTACTTCTCCATTGGGGGAGGTCCAGTTGCCTGACGTTTCTACTAGGGCCCTTGAATACTTTACAAAGGTCGGACAACCTTTGTAGGCACGCCGAGGGCGCGTGTAGCTGGCCGGACCCCTTTAGCGTTGGCTATGAAGGGGGCTATTAAAGAAATTTCGGTGAGATGTTAAGGTATTATATATATCTAGTGGTAGTACTAAGAATTGTGGGAGATGCCCATGAACGTATCGGGAAGGATGAGTAGGCTTTTGTTACAGCTTTAATTTTGGCTTATTAGGACTTCGACAGGTTAACGATATTGGAAACCGATTACTTAGGTGTTATGACCCAACATCTGCAGGGCGCACCAGCGGCGGCCCCGCAGCAGATAACAAAGGAAATCGGTTGGACACAGCCTCTCGGCAGGCACCAGGGATCCACAACAGACACACCGTACACAAGGGTTAGGGTCAGCATGGTGTGAGACTCGATGGACTCGGTATCGAGCCAGTCGAGCTGCACACCGGGACTCGATGGACTCGACGTCGAGCCAGTCGAGTCTACACTGAAGACGTATGAAGGCGCGGATATATAAGGACACTTTCATTACCAAGATAGATAGTATTTCCTTCATAGCTCTTCAGTTGTCAATCTAAGTATTCAGTCTACCCTGAATAGCCTCACGGCTTCTGATCATCACTCGCACGAATACAGTCTTGATATTGCACATTTTGTTACCTCTGCTACCTTACTGCTAACATAAACCCTCTGGACACCTTCTACATACTCACGGGTATTTAGTGTGATCATTACATTAGGGATAACTTTAGAAAGTAGCAATTTGTAAAGGTATAAATACGACATTTTTAATCCAATTACTTACTATTCCATACGATTATCGAATACAGAACATAATTACACTATTTACAATACGGAGACTCTCGTAATAGTATTTTGTCTAAGGGCGTGATTATTAAAACTATATAGTGTTCGTACTCTTTTTAACATTTTAACGGATTATAAGGGACTAAAGTATTTTTTTAATACGTTTGGTCTCGGAATATGTAATCCGCTGAGACGATACTTTCTCGTTTTTTTACTATTACGTAAGTTACCGGCCCGTAATTTGGAAAACTCGTACCGATATCTTAACTAATAGGTTACGAGATAAACCCGAAGTTAAAGAACGCTGCGCGCGTTTTTTTCGATTTATTTTTATAGCTGTATCGATTATGATAGCTATAAATCTATATATTAGTGAAATGTATATAGCGATAAGATATATAACAAAACTTTACTGAAACGGAGTCTTAATGATTGAATTACAATATTCTACGTTTTAAAATCGAAACAGAGTATAATAATACGTTGACGGTTATTATAATGTAACGGATCTGGCCCTCGCCCATATTACTAACCTCGTTAACGCCAAACAATTACCTTTTTTTGAGGCTGGGTATTTTAATAAAGTTTTATGATTAGGTTATAGAAAACCAACCGTTATATATTATCCGTCTATTAATAATTACTGAAGGAGCTCAGAGATTCCCGGTTTAAGCTAGATACTCAATGGATGTTAAGTATTATAATATCGATCTAAAGGGTATATTACGTTACTAAAACCGTTTGTTACTGTGAAAGTGAAAACCATTAACACAATGTTTTTTGAATTGAACCTATGATTCGCTTATTTTAAGGTATCTAGGTAAAAACGTTTCGTTCTGGTTTTTTTAACAGGATTATTATTGTGAGATAATAATCCTTGATATTCGCCAATTATATAAAATATATATGTAATTTAATAGTATAAAGTCTTATTATACTTTACGATAGGGATTCATTTAACTCTTTATTTTGGTGGGTATCTCTATATTTGCGGTGTAGTCGATTCGAATCTCTGTGGACGAAGTAACTGGTGCTGCATTGAAAGTGGTGGATGTTTTATTCTAGGTTTGGCGGACTACTAGCCGGTTTGCACGTAAATTGGCATATTCAATTGCTTGGCCCATACCCTAGTCTGAATCGGGAACTACACAATTAACAGAATTTCAGTTAGTACAGTAAAATTTACTGTAAGTTAATTAACTGAATTGCAATTAACCTGCTAAAATAGAAGTGAATATTGTTTCAACACTTTCTCATTTAAAATCTTTATTAATTATATATTTTGATAGACTTCATAGTATATTTTCCTGTCATCGATAACGATTTGTGTTATTTATTGGTTTTTGAAAGTCGACTTTTCTACTTCGTTTGATTGGAACAATGTGGTTTATGTTCTTCGAGTTGTTTGGGAATTCATTTCAGAATATATAATCAACATTTTATGGATTTTCCGTATTTATTATTAACGATCGCGGCTTGGATTAGGTGTATGTTTTTTTTTTCGATTACTCTATGTTCTTTAAATAAAATTTAAACAATTTCTATTGATAATATATTATATCTAATTAGATCATGGTATTGAACTGGTAAATTAGGAAGTTTAAAAGTATTTGCGGATTGTCGTCGACTTTGCGTAATTTGATGAAATATCATATTTTTGAATATATCAATTCATATTGAATAAACAGGATGTAACGGTTTCCGGATTTAATGAAAATCGGTTAATTAAAGGGTACAAAATATCCCTTATTTTTAGGGTAGACGGTGACATAATGTTTGTAATCAACCCAGCCAAACGAGGATCTACTTTTTTGGTATATTTATATAAAAGTATGGAGATTGTTTAGGCCGTTATGATATAAGTTTCATAACGAATAGAAAAAGCCGCGATCCGTTGGTAACGCCCGGCTGAACGATATAAAGTGAGCGATAAAATTTGGGTTAATTTACATAATGTTAAAACAAATAGTTTAGAAATTGATTTCATAATTAGTACTAAATCGTAAACATCCCGAACCTATCGAATATAGTCCTGTATGTATTTTTAGTAAATTTCCTGTATTTTATATAGACTTGGTTTAATATTCAGCTATAGAACCCTTTTTTTCCCCACGTTTTATCGGATACCTACCAAACCTCAGTTTTCGTTGTTAATAATAAGAAAAATAATAAATACGAAGTATTGAAAATTTAGCATATTCTAACTGCGAAAACGGGAAGTGGTGGTATTTGTTATACTTTAATCAAAGTGCAAAGGGTAAGATGAATATGAGTGAAATTTGTTTGAAAAGGAAAATATATTACGATGTTAGAAAAATTCGAGGTGAACTAGTAGAACGTGCAGTTCTATAACGACTTAATATCTTAACATCAATATTCAATACATATTACAAAATACATTTCAGTCGTATCAGCTTAGAACTAAAACTAATATAACAATAATAGAAAGGTGATAATTTTATTACTATTATTTTACTATATGATAAGTAGGGCTAGTTACATAATACCCAGCTTTCTCGGATGATAATCCGATCGTAAAATGGTTTTTATTAAATTGTATTTAACTTTATCTATAAAACATCTTTATTATCATTTATTTCGGGGAACGGGAGTGCGGACAACGTTGGAGGCTCTATTGGTTCCGGCTCCAAACGTTGGAGGACGTCGACTAACGGGGACTATATGAGACAGAGCAAAAGAGTCGTTTTTCCAGGTGGGTTAATAGGGACCGTAGCACATACATCTACGTGTACGCCACGCGTTTAGATTTAACATGGTCTTTGATACGTTCTTTATCGGCCCGATTGGCACGCTTTTGTATCGGGTTAATATATAGGATACGGATAAGAATGATTAGTTTTTACCGTTAGATTTTAAATGTTATTCGTTACGTTTGAAAACCCGTAATTAATATTAATTATAAGGGATAAGGTTTAAGTTGTACTATATCTTTAGCCGCCTTATGCGGGGTTATAAGGGGGCCCGCAACCGATATCGGCAACAGCTAGGGCGAAAACGTTACAGGTTAAAACCTAATTTTTAAAAAGTGTATAATTAGGGTCAATCGAGGGCAGAGATAGAGACGTAACGGGTGATAACGAAATTGGAAAAATGGTGGATTGAGGATGTATAGTTTGGGGCGTTGCGGCTTATACGGCCGTGATTGTCGGTATGTTTTAGGCTCGGGCAATATCGCGTAAGCGGGTAAACTTATTGATTAAACCCAAAAAGGTAACGGTAAAAATGTATTTACAGCCCAGGATATTTTTATCATATTTACGTACCGAAAATACGATGTAAACATGTGGATATTACTATATACCCTCATATATAGTATATATAGGCCAAGTGGCAGTGTACTGTATTGCAACGTGCTTTCCTGCATGGTGCACAATAACGTATTACGCTGCAGGCTGCACTCTTGTAAGATGCAAAGCGCATTATATACGGAGCAGTCTGGAATGGCTATTCCAGACCGACGGCAATGCGTGGAGCGGTCTAGAAGGGGTATTCCAGAGTGGTATGCTCTGGATGAAAGGCTTATAAGCCCTCACCTATGGAGTGTACCTTTGAATACTTTTTCTAACTTTTATATTATCTTTTTATTACTATAATACCAATCTAACAATTACTCGTTTACTTACCTTTTTACGTGAATAAGTATTTAAACCCTACCAACACTGATTATTAGCCGACCTGATCGACTATAAATAGTTTAAGAAAAGAAGAACAAATACAAGTTAAATACTTATAGCAGGATGTTATAACGGTCCTAACTATTTATACTTCAACATTTTGTTTTCACAAAAATTACATGCCGACGTATACAAAGATTGTAAAGACTAAGCAACTTTAAGAAAAAAAATTTTTAATACAATATCATTAACCCTTATTTGGCGCTTTAACGTACCCAGGTACTTTTTGAAAAACGTTCTATCACGTACCAGGATACGTAAGCCAAAACTACTAAGCTTCAAAACCTTTCGTTGGGACTCATCCGATTTTCGACAATACATACCGCTCGCAAATCACAGGAGAGGTTACGAATGAAGTATCCAAACCGCTCGTTTAATTCAAAAACAGTTAAGAACAAGTTATTCAAATCGATCGCTTTAGTAAGAGCGTTTACATATAAAGTAAATAAATCGCTTACTTCATTAAAAACAGCTACGGCACGTTAATCTGGACCGATTACCAAATACGAACCAAGGCTATATACCGGATCACATAACATACCTTTCCACAACCCATATTTCCTTTACCTTATCCAATTTCCAAAGTTCGCTTTGTATGTTATAAATTTGCCCACGTTAGTTTTGTGTATTTTAAATTTAATACTTGTAACCTTTGAATTTTACTAGCCATTTGGCTAGCATAACGTTACCAAACATTAACAAAACTAATTTAAGACGCCTGATTAGTTTGTAATCACGTCTTATTTACGTATCATTCAAGATCTATTTGCTTTAATGAGCGTTAGTAAGCCCTATTCCAACCAATTTGATTATCTCATTTACTTTCAATTTGCCATTTATGGAACGAACCACCTTAAAATTTGAAATCTGGACGTACCTAAATTCAATTACGGCACAAAATCACCAACTTATGCCGCTCCAGTATACCAAGTACATATAAGAATCACCATACCTAACCGCCGCAAAATACCTACAGATATATCCCCAACACCAACGACACCAGAGGAGGCTAGCGTTTACTTCGACGTTCTGGTTGAATATATGGGAATTAGGAAGTCCATAATACACGAAATCGATCTCGGCCTTTGAGACAATACTATCGATATACTAATTAAGGAATTAGACTCTTATACAGAAAACATGTACATTTTGGCCGTTATATTTCGCTAATAAGAGGAAAAGGTCCAAAGACCTAACTTATTGGATAATTTCCATAAAATGGTTTTAAATTAGTCGTTAGGTATATAACAAATAGCAAACCTATTTATTACCAAATCCTTATGAATTTAGCTACAAACTAAATGTATTAATAACTCAGGGGGTAGGAATAGCCGCCTTATAAAAGCTTCATTCGAAATAGCGTAATTGACCGACTTACTAGATTAGGAGGAGAAATATTTGTACTAAACAAAATTTATAAAAGGATATTACTTAACGGAATACAAAAGATAATTGATAAACCGGATAGGACAAGGCGTAAACCGGCTTAGTCCTTTTACTATACCCCAAATTAGAAACATAAGCACTGAGGAAAAAGAAATACTATAGTTTTTATCCACTACATAGGTATAATACACCCTTACACCGATATATACTGTGAAACAAAATAAAACACCAAATTACTCCCCGAATATTAGAAATAACCCGTTTGGCCATAGCGGGATCGGCCGAAACACCGAAAACAATCCATTCGACTATAGTCGGAGCGGCCGAAACACAGAAAATAACCCGCTTTAGAAAACGAAGAACGGCGTAAAACCTTAATACGTACCTTACGGATTAATGCCTGTTAAATACAACCTTTACCATAACCTCCTACCGTACCGCTTCCTTACTAATAGGAGTGACCTTATAAAGCTAACTAACTTTGCCAGGTTTTAGGATAGGGATAATAATTATAGCGGTAAGCTATACAACGTATTTACTAATAAAATACGCGTTATATTTAACATATATAAGAGATTGGATATTTTACCATCATAATTTCATGTTATTTTACCCGGTATATGATCCGGGTAAGCTAAGGAATGGTATATATATTACCTTATTTAGGTGGATATATTCGCGAAGTACTACGGACGCCTAAAATCCTTTTTGGATATAGAAATCAATTACGAACTTTACGATAGGAACGGGACCGGTATAACCTGGGAATCCGTACAAAACTTATAAGAAAACGTGAATGAAAACCTATAAGAAAGCCTTACCGCCCTATCAGATAAGTTCTGAAAGTATTAGGTAGCCCTTAAACCGAAATATAAAAGGGATAAACTATGTATCCAAGTAGTAATAAAAGGATACCGCAGAAACCCAGACTTTAACTTCATACTTCTTAAACCAGAAGAATATTTAAAAGCCTTTTATATAAGCCTTGAAATATTGTTCAAAATCTTTATACGCCGGCAACCGAACCCCAAATTAGTATTGATAGCCGAAAAAACCAAAGGCGAAGGCCAAATTACCAAAGTAAACCTCGCTAAAACCATTAATGACTTTTTGGATCGAAATACTCAAAGTAAAACGAACGCTCAAAATATAAGTATTAAAAAGGAAACTCTATTAATAAGAGACAAAAACATTCGTTCGGAAATAGGCGAAACGTACCACAGCTACAGTAATACTTGTGAAAAGGTATATGGAGCCCCGCGGGTTTGAAAAAGCGGTGTATCGTATATGGCAAGATCGGTTACTAGTTTATTAATCACCTCATTTACGATTAAATTATAATTAAACGATAATTATAAGCCGATTATGTATTCGAGGACCGGATGAAGGCCAATTTTACGGTATATGTAGCCGAGTGCAAAGGTTTAAATAATGGATTTGACGTCTACTTATACGAATATATATCTAGAGAAGAAGACCCTAAGGGTAATAATGTTTACCTACTAGTTGAGAACGATGATATCGCTTAACGCATTTCTACTGGCCTGTAAGACGCCTCCTTTATATATATTGCAGGTTTAGACTACGTTAACGAAGTACTCGACGCTTATATGGTGTCGTAATTCACGCTTTCTGAAAAATACAGCAACCGGTTTTAGGGTATTATACCTGACACCAATATAGCCGAAATTTTAACGGCCGGAAAACGACAATTCGAAACGTTTGCGGCGAGGTTTCCGAAGTTTTAGCTAAATCGAATAGAAAAATACCGAAAGGTTTTATTAGGTAAAGACAAAACGTTATCGCTCGGAACAGTCGTTATAAATACGCGTTTCTAATCGGTTAACTTTTACGTAACAAACTTTAAAATATATTTCCCATTTTTACAAATGAATATAAACAAGTTCATAATTAAGGTCCAGAATACGAATAATGAATTTATCCGCGTTTCGAATAACGTATCCTTACCACTTCGGCTTAAATCCAGTTACTTGTGATTTTTCCACAAAACACGTACAATTAAGACTATTTACTTAACGTAGCCGAAATTACGGATTTTACACAGACAATTCAGAGACCCGGCTGTAAAACGCCTTTTATGTCTGATTTACACCGTAGGCTATATGGATATAGGAAAAGACGTATTTAAAGCTATCGAAAAGTTTTGTCATAAGTGCTAACTATACTTATAAACCCTATAACGGTTTAAGTTCCGCTTTTAAAACGACTTGGACTTTAATTACGAAGTGATTGTTGATATTATATATTTAAACAACTAACTAGTCTTTTATGCCGTCGACGTGGTAATATTATTACAAGCCGCCAAATTTATGCGAAGCGCTTTTACTATAAATTATTAGGATGTTTTAGTCAACTTTTAGTTTAACGTCTACTTAAAGCTCCTAAATTGGATTATATTCGACTTTAGTACGGCCTTATACTTTAATAAATAGCATATTAAGGCTTGGATAACCGGCAACAAGTGTGGGCAGATTTTAGTAAAAGCTTTATAAGGTATTAGAAAGTGTAAGCAGCACTACGAATTATTTGAAAAAACGTATACGGTACTATCTAAGGAATTAAGGGGCACTATTTTTAATGAATCTATCTTTTAAATAGCGGTTAACGCCGTTAATAATACTTTTGGCCTAAATTAGCTTATTTCCACACTACTGTTTTTTAATGCATATCCGAGCATTTATATAGACTTTACGCTATTACCGTCTACAGTGTAAAAGGCTAATGCTTTGGCGAAGGCCATGGCAGTATTATGTTTTTACGGTCTAAAAACGATGTATCCAAAGTATTGGCTATAAGGAATAGCTTGTGTAAATCTGGCATTTTAAACCTACCATTGTAATTTGAAGTTCTGATTTGGAAAACTAAGGATGGATAGTTTGGTTTTTAAAGGATTAACTAGTTTAAAAGCCATGATGTATTCCGTAATTTGCCGAACGGTACAAGTTCATCTTGTTAAATAATAATACGAGAATACAAAAAAAAAGTGAAAAGGAGTGTTCCAAAACCGTAAAATGAACAAAACCGCTAACGAAACGCCTTTTAAAACAACCAATTCAAACAGATTCTAGCTTTAACTTACCCCTTAAAACACTATTTCGGCCTGTTTACACTAGATAAAAAAGGTTCGTTTATTATAACCTTACCAAACCCTTACCTCCAAAGGCGCTCTTTCGGCTACAAAACTAGGAAAATCCCTAAAAACGTTGCCATAAACTTCTTTTTTCACGTAAAAAAAGATAGCAAACCGCGAGTTTAGCCTGAAACTTCGCCACGAAGGTATTATTACCACCTTAGGTGCCCCATTCCAGTAATTTACCTAAACCAAGATTTTAACCTTGATCGACTAAGGTGTTCTTCGTTTTAAACGGTTTAATCCGATTATTTACGGCATCTATAGTATTTTTCCAACCCGCCTCGTTTACGAGGTTAAGGATGGAAAACCTTACAAAAAAACCCGCCTAGTTATTAAAGGTTATAACGAAGAAGGTAAAATGGATATTATAATCCAATTACCTTATACTATAACATGCTAGTTACCGCCTAGTTTTCATACTCGCGGCCTCCCTTAAAGTACCATATAACTTATATGTTGAACTTCGAGATATAACATAAGTATACACTTAATTCAAAAAGCGGTTTAAACAACAAATTTACGTTGATATTCCAAAAGATTTTATATAACACCACCTTTCTAGGACGGTTTTACGTATTATAAGACCACTTTATGTTTTGTTTTAAGCCGGTATTTATTGGTACAACATTTATTAAATGTACTATAAGAAACGGCTCAAAATAACCAACTTTACCTTCAACTCATACCTATTAGTATCGATAACTTGCTCGAAAATCTTTATACTAATAGGTATATAAACGGACGATACATTAACGTTGTACGACGCTTAATTTTGCGCGTTTAAAGAGAGGAAATTTTTAAAGGCTAGCTTAAAAGTAAAACCTAAAATGTACCTAATGGAAAGCCATATAATCGATTTTAATAACGTTACTATTACTATCCGAAAAGGCGTTTTGAGCTTTATGTAAACGGGACAGTTTGATAAAGTTACCCTTATCGTTTTGGATAACGTAAAACGGGCCGACGAAAACAAATGCTGAAGCTTATGTAACGCTTGAGTTGTTTTTGTAATATAATCGAAAGCGGTATTTAGCCTTTCGGTCGCCATGTAATGCTAAACCGCCCCGACAGACAATATATGCAAGGTGTTTAATAAACATCTCCTACAGCAAATACAAAATTGAAAACACGGTTTACAATTTGTATTACTAAATATACGCATTACAAAACTATTTATTTTGACTAACGACTCTTTTGCCAATAATGAGGATTACAATTTATGAATCTTCGTTTTAATTCTCGGAAATAGAATACCGGCCTGAAAAGGCTTTACGCTTTATAAAAATAATATTTATTAAAGATTTACCAAATATAAAAGGGTTACGAATGAAGTTTCAGCCTCGCAAATTTATGATATAATTAGAGGTTTCGATTCGGATATTAGCATAACGATAACAGTTTAGATAATTATTTATAACTTTGATTTACGCCCTATCCCTTTTATTATATGTATTGACTCTTTCTCGTTTTATAAATATGTAGTTAAATGAGGCATCACAAATGAAAAGCGGTTGATAATCTAGATTATAGCTTAACGAGAGTAATACGAACGTCGTAAAATCGAAAAAATAAGATAAATCGATAACAAATTTAACCAAACGGACACGATGACTAAAATTACCCCGAACGGAATATTGAAAACGCTTATATCGACAAAAACGCTGTTTGTTAGTATAGCTACAAAAGATTTGCGCCCGTAATAAACTATTACATTACTTTCGCCGATTTAAAGCGGTCCGAACTCCGTTATTTACGCTGCTCCCCAATTTGTACCTTTGTTTAACCCGACTATTTCGCGCTTCTCCTAACATTTCGCCTTTTTTTTTTTTTTTACATACCACGACTCTATTTTTGTCCTATTTTATTTTCTTTATTTGGATTTACCATTTCGCGTTGCTCCAAGCATATAGTTACGTTTTAAATTATATACTTCAGCCCTTTTTTTTTCTCTATCCGATCGAATTTAGAACTTCAGACTGCTTTTAACATACTTTCACTTTTTATTCTACCCACTTCAAACCAATTAGTTATTTTACTATTTACCCTACTCTGTTTCTATTCACGATATCATATCATTTCTTAAATATTACCTTTTTTATTTTATATATTTCAAAGTATTTTTATTATTTATAAACTATTATTCTATAAAACCTATAATATTACTATGTAATGTATTACATCATGGCTAGGTACGCCAGCTCGGCCCAAGGGATATTTATCTATTATTGGAGGGAGAGAGTGATGTCATCACATTCCCACTGTCCTCCCCGCCGCTCTCCCTCTTTATGCTAGCGTTACTGCCATTACCACTATCAACATTATCAGTGCCAGCAAGTATATAGCCCTTCGCCTTACGTTTTATACCTTTAGGCAAAGGCGTAAGGAGAGCTTGATCCTCTTTACAGCGACGTACGATAACGTCGTTAAAATCGTTTACATAATATATACGTAAGTATTGTTTCCGAACGGTAATGGCAGCCGCCGACTTCTTAAACCACCGGTTAGCGCTTATTGCTATTTAGTATCGGTTTGTTTTAATTACTTATAACCGCGACTATTCTTCAAAACGCCTTAAACTTTATATCTTAATAAAAAGTAATTTTTAAAGTTCGGATAAAATTTATTATGGAACCGGCGGACGCGTAATACGGTCCCAGCTTACGGCCCTAAAATTACCGGAACAGGGGTATACAAGTTATCAATCCGCTTGTAACGGTGGTAACGAGCCAAACGACCCTTATTTTCGTAGTAATCGTTACCGGATTTACCCGCGGCCGCGAACGCGATATACGACACATAAGGCGTATCTATTAGCGGCCCGAAATTACGGATTCGGGTATGCAGCTTTTACGCTTTATGCGTTAAAGAAGACTTACAGCGTACCTTAGTGATACGAAGCTTGAGGTGGCGGAATAGATTCGTCTTATACTCCTTATATAGAAAAAAAGAAATTAAAGGTATACGAAAGGTGGATTTAGAGTATACGAACTCTATCGTAATTACGCTAGGTTACTTTTACGACGTAAAGGGGCCCTTACGGGTAATGGAGTTTTTACACATAAGGAAAGGGTAAGGTT
Organism: Anisogramma anomala; assembly: GCA_038502455.1. NCBI lineage: Eukaryota > Fungi > Ascomycota > Sordariomycetes > Diaporthales > Gnomoniaceae > Anisogramma > Anisogramma anomala. Next base: position 801,801 of record JASMMZ010000009.1, on the reverse strand, counting down.
TATAACTTTAGGAGCCCTCCGCTCCTCCTTTTGGAAGCTGGGAAAGGGGGAGGGAGAAAAGGGAAAAGAGGTGGTAGTGGTAGCGACGGCAGAAAGGGGCAAGGCGGCGGCGGCGGCAAGGTTTAGGGGGGTGGCGGCAGCGGCGGAGGGAGACGAGGCGGCGGCGACGGGGCTTAACGGAGTGGCGGCGGCAGGCGGGGTGGCCGCAATTAACGAGATTGTACTCGACGAGTGCGTGTTGCTGGCGGTGGTGGTGACGGCTGCGGTAGCGGCGGCGGCGCGCCGACGCTTTCACGCTAAACGGCGCCTAATTATGCTGTTTTTATATGGTATCTGTTTAAAGGGCAGGTTAATATATGGGTATTGGTTAAATGACCTACCTATTAGAGCAGCTTAATTTGATTAAGTAAAATAAAAGTTAAATTAGGATAATAACTTATATTAGCTTGGATTATGCGCCTTCAAAAGAAAAAAAAAGAAATTTTACATAAACCGATGACGATACATCTTTTCATACTAACCTAATATGTAATTACGCAATTACCCTTACGTAATCACCCCTACGCAATCACCACTATAATACCTACACAGTTACCCCTGTTAAAAACCATGAAAGGTTCTATTACCAACTATGTTGCTACCAATTAGCTATACCAACTAGAGACGAATTAAAATTACTATCACTGCTAAACCTTACTAATTCTAGCCGAATTATAACTACTACCGCGGCTAAAACTTATTAATTTGGATCTTTTATAATCAATGTCGCAATAACACTATTATTACAGAAACTGCTAATTTAGACTTTTTATAATTAATACAGTAATAACACTGTTACTAAGGAAACTGATCATTTGAATATTTATGACCACACTATCATTATAAAGTGCTACATAAAAAAGAAAGAAAGAAAAGATTGCCTGTGTGAATATTACTATATACCCTTATAGATAATATACATAGGCCAAGTTGAAGTGCACTTTATTGTAAGGTTCTCTCCTATAGGGTGCATGATAACGTGTTACGTTGCAGGCTGCACTCTTGTAAGACGTAAAGTGTATCATATATGGAGCGGTCTGGAATGGCTATTCCAGACCGACGGCAATGCATGGAGCGGTCTAGAAGAGGTATTCCAAAGTGGTACGCTCTGCGTAAAGGGCTTATAAGCCCTTACCTGTGGCGTGCACCTCTGGATACTTCTTCTAACTTTCATATCATCTTTTTATTACTAGAATACCAATCTAACGATTACTTTTCTACTTACCTTTTCACGTGAATAAGTGTTTAGATCCTACCGACAAAACACCATTGGAGAAGGCGGTAATTAGCTGGCGTAATAGGGTTTGTAATCCGAGAGAATCTGTAAACAAGTACGTTTTCGACAAGTATCGTAAAAAGATTTAATATAAACTCGGGTATTTTGTTTAGAAAAAATTACCTTATTTTACGTTTTTTGGTAAGCGCGACACTTATACGCGCGGTGAATTCGCGCCTCAGTTAGAGGTACTTTCCACTTTAATAACCGATTTACATAAAATGTTTAAATATATTAATATTATGGACTTACATATGGGAAAGCCTTTTTTCATTTTTATTATCGTCTAACACTAATAGGTCCCCTATTGTGCGGGGGGTTATACGATGTTATTAGTGGTAAAGAGGTTAGGATAAGGATGGTTGCTATACCTTATGTGGCGGCTAGTTGTTTTTATTAGGAGTGTTAACAGCGGTGTAACCTATATTAGCCTTATGAAAAACGTCGACTATACTATAATAAAAGTTCGGATGAAAAAAGTTTTAAAGACGGCTTAAAAGAAAACGGGTTATTAGAAGAATAGAAGTTAATATAAAATATGGTATAAATAAAATAGGGTATGAGAAGGCTAACTTCTTTTTTGAAAGAAAATTGAAGAAAATTAGGCACGATAAAAGCGATTTCAAGAAAGAAAAAAGTTAAAGTTGGAGGGATTACAAGCGGCGTTAAAAACGTTTTTTATATACGAACGGTTCGAAATCGATATATATGTAGCTAATTTATAACTTTATACGTATTGTACCCGATTTACGACCAGCGTATTTATAATTAAGCTATAATATTATACTTCTTATACCTAATTCGCGCCCGATTTACGCTCTACGCGGATAAAATTTGTATTTAACTTTTTGTCGGCAGAATAAGGATACGAATAAAGTTTATATTTGGCTCGGATACGGTTTGTACGCGTTATATCAACGTATCTTTTTACTATAAATAGGGGGGTATATTATAAACTTAGGTCATTTACTATTGAATCTAGAAGTTATGTGTCTGTATAAGTAATAGAATGTATACATGTAGCATCCGGCCTGGACGCGGTGTAATATCCGGTTAAGACGCAATATAACATCCGATACAAGCGCGGTATAATACCCAGCTCGGACGCGGTCCGATCGCGGTTCGCAGACATTACGTGAAAAGGCACGTAACGTACCATGAACATAAGTCCTGCATGAAAGACTACTGTATACGTTTTTAGTATTCCTTAGTACATTAATTGTTGACACTGTTTGACACCTAATTATGATAACTGGGTAAGTTAGACAATAACATAAATCGAAATTGCTTTCACGTTTTTTATTCATGGTTAATGGAATAATCAAAATTGTTATCAAAAGTTATTACGCCTACAGCGGTGATGGCGATAATAGTGACCCCGAAGTTTTTATAGTGATGTTTTACGCGCATTACTACAACCTAAATACGGCGAAAACTGTTATTGTTTGGTTTACGAACTTAAAATAATTATTTTGTAAACGGTTTTACGTCTTTTTGAACCTTTGAAAGGCTTCGTTAACTGAGGTTAGCGGCATGTTTTGAGAGTTCGCCGCTAATTTTGCCATTTTCGAAAAAATATTAACTATGCCATAGTTAATATTTTTATAATTTTAAAAACATCTAGGGAACATAACGAATAGGTTACCCGTGTTTAACTTATTAATAAACAATTCTAAAACCTTTGTACTTGATATAATAATGTTAGCGTTAGCTATACTAACTATATTGGCAAAGGTAATACAGTTTACAGCGGGTTTAATAATAGCAATATACTTGTATGCTATAACCAAAGTAATGTTATTATAACAAGCGTAAATTTTTTGCGAACCGGTATTAAGCGACGCGTTACTTGGGTTCATCAAGTCGAGCTTTCGCGTTGTAAAAACTATGGTTTATTCCTAAAACATGACGTAAATAGTAATTAGATTCGAAACTACCTCCTGAATACTGCCTAGCTACTAAGCGGCTTTCGCACCAAAACCAATACAGGTATTTACTTTATCATTATCGATGACTTTACAGAGTTGTGAAGGGGAATAATATAGTTTAGATATGTAGTTGCGTAAAACATGCAGGAGTTTTCGTCTAATGCGGTAGTTTACCTATATCTTTTAAGTAGCTTCTTATTTATAGTAAATTTGCTTTGAAATTCTATTCAATTTTTTTACGTTTGAGTTCATATAATCTGTAAATGTTATAATATTATTGATGAAAATTTTACCTGTCGATTATGATTACCGCGTGTTTTCATTTCACACCGACGATTTAACAAAATTGCCCGGAACGTTACCATTACCGGTTTACTACTAATATCATTTATAACATATCCAAATGTTAACTTCGACGAATATGAATATCGTATTCAGGCTCATATTACTCCTTAATTGTATTGCCACATTATTTTAAGTAAATATTTCATAGAATACGAGTAGGTAATTTATGTTGTTTCGGAGTATATATTGTTTTTGGAACGAGCGAGTAATTACCCCCTATATAAACAGGGGTTCAAACTTATATGAAGGTCATTTGATGATATTGAAGCCGCCGGTTTTTATGTTATACTCTGTTAAGACCGCAAAAACTACATTTTCATCATACGAATTATGTCCATTCTTTCAAAAAAGGAATGAAACATGAACTCAAAAACAACACGTTTCCATCGACTATAAAATCCCTGAAACATTTCCAATGTTTAAATATTTATTCGATAAAACTTTTGGACATAAACTACCTCGTCACTGTTTAAAGACCTATTATAAAGTTATATTTCAAAACAATAACTTCGGGTATCCCTTCACAGTCCTGTAAGGACTGTTACATAACCTATTAAAGGAATAGACTCTAGTATTAAAGAAAATATTAATTAAGTTGTTTTATTAAGATTACACTTGTACAAGTAGCTTCTTAATGGATTTCCCCATGTTTTTTGTTTTTTTAGAAACCTGAAATTTTCTTACGTTTTTACGTTTATCAATGGTAAATTAAATTTATTACTAAACCCGACTAATACTATTTCCCTCCTATTAAGAAAAAGTTTACCAATATTTTCAAGTTAAATAATTCACTAAATTCGAGGTTTATCCGGTTTTTTATAAGCTTAGTTTTAAGGAAAACGAAGTATATAAAACTGCATTTCGTATTTTTCATTTTTTTTAGATTTTTCAAATATTTCATTACGATTTTCTGTTTTTCTGACATATCAATCACTTTTAAAAGGCATTTTAACAACTCATAACACCCTTTCATCGCTATTTTTCATTTTATTTATTTAGATCATTTCTCGATATATTCGAATAATATCTTTCACAATCATAACATTCAAGTTAAACGGGTATTGAACGTCTTCAATTTCGTTCAACCAATATTCAATATATTTATTTACAGGTTTATCATTGGAAAAAAACAAGTATTCAAAATTTAGTAATTGGGTCGCGATCAGGATATGTATAGATACAAAGAATTTACGAGTTATCTGGGAGTGGGTAGCTTTTATGTTCGTTTGAAGGGTATGTAGTTTTCTTGTATTTTTTTTTTAACATTGATTGTTTATTTATTCATAATTACTTCAAAATATCTCGTCATTCAATTCGATTGATCAAAATAGAAGTTAATTTTCTTCAGGGATCCGAGGAAAAAGTTACGTTTGAAAGACTTCAACTTTCGTTACTCGTAAAACCTTTTTTCAAATAATAAAACCACGAACAAAAAACCTTTTTAAAATCTAACTATTTGGATGTGACTTAAAAGGGTGTTTACTTTAACTTAATGACTATGGCACCTATTCCCCGGCAACATATTCCGTTCTTCGTTTGTCATCCGCTGAGTATAACTACGAAATTTACGATATAAATCTTTTAGAGATTATAAATTGTTTAGAAGTATAGAATGTAGGGTTCGATGGTACGCCTATTCCATTTATTATTGTTATCAATTATAAAAACATTAAATACTTTATAATTATTAGACGAATTTTCCAATAGTAGGTTCATTGATTAAAATATTTTTACCTAGTTTCATCTTCAATCAATTCTCAATAATTGAGCGGATTATATACGACTCGATGTATGATTACAATGAAACTAGGATATTATTGAAGGTTTTCAGAGTTTTGCCTTTTGGAACGAGATTTACGGCTTTTTTCCCTCAATGAGTATTTTTTACTCTACTGATAAACGTACGCGGTTTTCGGTTGAATATTACCAGTAAATATATTCTTAAAGCTTACAAAGTCTTTATTAACACGAATGTTTAAAATGTTTAAAACGTCGTTATAATCTAAGATTTTATTCACCCTCGCTTAATTTACGCTATACGTATAAGTTACCGCACGTTGTACATCAATATTCGTATTCACGAAAAGAATTTATTTTAGGTTTTTATTTTAAAATGTATGGTGGAAAATGATAGTGTTTTACGATTTCGTAATTGTATTTAGGTCACTGTCTAGTACTCGATTACATCCGCGTTGATTTAAGTTCAGTACGATTCTTTTATTACCGGAGACTCGGGTCGTGACATTACTATCACTATAATTTCTAGGTCTCATTTTCGGTCTGTGTTTTATCATACGTTTTGACGTTTCATCGTAATTATGATGTTTATGGGAATATGACTTATTAGCTATACTAATGAAAAGAAAAATTTAAACTTTTATCGGTTTTCGAATAACTTTAAAGCGAATTATCCATCGACGTTGTAATAGACTCTTTTTAGGAATGATTTAGCGATCTATATAACCTGATAATCATTACGGATCTTTTGAGTCAAGTTGTTATTTTCAGGGTAATGGAAATTATAAATGCCGAAGCTTATGCAAAGCGGGTTTTAAATTGATATTGGTGATTTTATAAGATTCTTGGTGTTATTATTAACAACCGGTTTTTGAATTAAATACGCGGATTTTGAAAACGCTTTTGCGTTTTAATAGGGGTAGAATAGCGCTTAGGTACCGTTTTTCATCCTAAAATAGACAGAGTTACCAAATGTGTTAATTACAAAGTTTCAACTTTTTTACTTTTTTTCTTTATCTTTACACAATTCAACTGAAATAACTTGTTGCCTTGGTATTAATTAATGTTGAATAATAATAAAACTACTACTATTGGTATGAACCCATTTTTATAACGTATGGTTATTGCGTTGATTTTATACAAACTGTCGAAAGTTTCTTTATTTCGGGTTTAAAGTTTTATAAGAAGGTTAAAGATTTCATTTAACGTATCAAGACGTCACAAAATTTTTATAAGCCGTAATAATGATTACGTGATAGCATATGGGAAAAGCTATTGAAAAGTCACATTTTTTATCAGAACGATTTCAGGTTAGGAATAATGTACAGATCCTTGTCGAAAAATACAAATTATATTGATTTTCTGGGAAAACGAGTTGGCGTTACCATATGTACCGTATTAATTTTGTTGGTAATTCCTACGTCGTTGAATTAACGTTCCAGGTAGAAAACACCTCCGTTTTTGCGTTGATCAGCTCGTTTAAGGTATCATCAACCCGCTTCCAAGCTAATAAGTTCGTCATTACTAGTCATCTGACGTCAATGTTTTTAGTAATAATAGAGACATCGAATCTGAATTATACGTAAAAGGTATCTTGTAAACCCAAAACTAATTTTAAATAAGTCGTCCTTGTATCGGAAAAAAATCAGAACAATAGGTATTAGTTAGATAAATAGATTACTTTTACCTAACTTAAAAGTTGTTTTTCAAGTTTTTTAATATAGTGGCCTCTAATGTTTCAATATTCGCCGGTATCGTCGTTAGAGTTTTGATTGAAGCATATTTAGGTTAATAGTTTATTCCTTTTGCTTCTCAATTTGCCTAATTTGCTGTTGATGCTTTCAACGAATTTGATAAGTATTTTAATTGTATTTAACTGGACTCCTTGGTCGTCAATGAATAGTTAAATTTACGTTCGACATTAAAATATCTTACTTAACCAACTTTTAATATTTTCGTTCAAAAGTTTTACAATATAATGGCCGCTTCAACGGACAAGTATTGGCAAAAATAAATCATTGTTACCACGTGTATTAACTTTACGCTATTTAATGTGTTGAACCTTTAAAACCTTTTTTGCGGCAACTACCTATACTCAAATATTATTTATCCTTTTATCAATAACGAAAAAATAGGTTGAAATCCGAGCTACTTATTCCAGTCCTGGGTATCAAGCGTGAGTTAGGCCTTTGATAACTCTTTTATAACCTCGTTTGTATTTGAATTTAGGTTTAAAGGAGTGTATCTATTACTTAAAATTCGATTTGTTGTCCTAACCTCAAAGAACAGGTATTTCGCGTCAATATTTAACTTTTTGTTAACTAGCTGTTAACTGTCGTTTTAGGTTTTACGTTTACGCTTAATTTCTCAGTAAAACTTCCGAGGATTTTACGCTATATGATATAATTAACCGAACTATATCTGTTTACGTATATAATTATAGTATACATCTATAAGCTTTATATAAGGGAATAATTTATTCGTTGATAAATCACGAGTAGTTTTGAAACAGTGGAACTTATATTTCGTTTAACCTTTTCGATTATCGTAAGCAAATTAACATCCATTTTTTTCAGATGGAGAAAGAATTAATTACGATGGAGTAATTGGGTATAGTAGGATTAATAATTTAAAACCTATAGTACCGAAACGTAACTAAAATCTATTGTTAGGAGAAATTGTTTTATATTTAAAGTATTAATAAGGGGGACTATTTATAAAGAGGAAAAAGACTAACGCCAACAATTTTCACAACGTGCCAAAGCACTTTTTACATATTTTCATAACGTTTTACGCCGCATTTAAGCAGTTATCTCGTCTTACCGTAGGAAGACAGCTTTTACGACATATTAAAAAGTTTTACGACATGTTGAAATACAACAGGTACAGTCACTCAGCATACTAAACAACAGAGCCAGTCAGTACTTTGTACAACTTCAAGTACTTGATACGCCTCAACACCAAATTTATGGAATTCACCAGAGATGTAGATATCTCTAAGGGGTACTAGTATTAACTAGTACAGAGTCTCAACCTTGATGATCGAGACCTCTATAAGGATACACTTGATTATATATCAAGTCCTCGGTATAGATTCTAGAATACTTGAATCTATAAGCCTCTCCAACATCTTCTTGTGTAGTACTTTCAACACGGTTAGAGGGTATCTTTTACAAAATGATATAACGTTTTAGGACATTCCTAAGCAATTGACCCGTAACTGTAATTAGGAAGGAGTATCTTCTTACTTTTTATATGGTATTAAAAAGTTTTATGGCCTATAGGCATTTTTTACGACTGTAAAGACCCCTTACAATATACTCTGGGTAATGTTACAGGCTGTTTCCTGGGTTAATGATTACTAAAAATCTAACCCTAACGATTACTATATTCCTATGTCGCTCCTGAGACACTCCTAAGTATATTCACGCCACATAATTAACTACGTAACCGAGTCACCACTTATCGTTATCTCTATAGCCGCTCTCTACCAGGGGCCTCCTTTTCCGCTTCATCGGGGATTATAAACAGTATCCGAACGTCTTCAGCGACAAATTTATCTTGGTCCCTTCTCAAACCCTATTACAACTGAACTAACCGTTGAAGATAATGTATTTCACACATATAGAAAAATGAAAATAAACAATATACATATTACATTTATATCAGCCGACAACTCAGTTATTATAAATAAATAATAACTTGTTTCTAAGGTTGATTACTATATTTCATCGTTAAATTATTGTTAACAATGTATTGAAATTGAAAATTGTATTTTCCCCCATAAATCAGTCGTATTATAAAGGTAGGTATTGGTACAATGGACGAAAATTTATAAGTTTTATACAAAATTGGTTGTGGCTCACAAATATACACTTAAAGGAAGAAAACAGATATCAAAAAACGAAAGATAAATCATGGCGCATAGTCAAAACACAAAAAATTAAAAAATTCGCAATTGATAAAAATGTGAATTTTAGTATAAAATACTCAATTCTTGTTTAAAAATGGTTACGCAATTGGTTTTAAAAGCTTATTCGCCATTTGAAACACTGTAATTGAATAGAGCCGTTGTTTTTCGAGGCCATATTGTATAGAAATTTAAAAACTATAAATATCGTCCTATTTTCAAAATTTTATGAGAATTTCAATACGAGATAAATATATCCTACATACATTGCGAATATTTTTCTTTGTCATAATATGCTACCGTAAAAACAATTGATTTGAATATTTATCCAGATTTTCCTTTCATAATATTAAATTTGAATTCGGCCGGTTGTACGAATAACCTTTTTTATAGGCTATCGATAATCAAGAAATTATTTTCAAGTGAGTTAATTGATAATACGTTTTATGAGTAAATATATACAAAACTTCCATTAATAGCCGATGGAGACGTTGAATTATGTAATATTAAAGTCGATAATATGAGTGACTCTATACTTTTCGTCAATATAGCTGATTTCTTTTGGAGAACTGTTTTTTTTTGTTTCTTTGAATAGTAGTTCAACTAAGTCATCGGCTATAAAACACTTATCTTAAACACTTAATTTAGTCGGAAATTTATTAATATTTTTCTCAGTTACAGTTATTGCAGATGAGATCAATGTAATAACGTTTCAAAGTCAATATACGAAATTTATACCTTCATACGCAATATCGTGACCGTAATAACTAATCGTTCCACTCATTAAAAATTTTCAGGTAAAAATCGTATGATAATCAAAAGGAGATAACGCCGATAGTCATTGTATTTTTATTATTCAAGCAAGACTGACAGCCTTAAAAAGAACGGTTTTTATGCTTTGACATATAATGAAAAAAACGTGAAGGTAAATTTAAATGTGTTTGTCAATGCATTTCATAAATCCAATGGGTTCAGGTAAAATTTCATCTTGTCGGTAAGGCCTATGCCTTTTACGTTAATGTAAAAAATAAATAGAAGATAGAATAGTATTGATTATGGATAGTTAAGAATATGTTAAGAAGTGAGAAGAAGCATCCGGGGAATGCACGCCTCAAGTAAGAGCTTATAAGCTCTCACACGGAGCGTGACACTCTACCATGCACTCTGTTAACATCCCTTCTAGGGCGTAGCACGCTATCATACAATTTACAAGAGTCCACCTTGCAGCGTGATACGTTATCATGTACTCTTCAAGAGTGCATCCTACAGTGTAATCGTTAATTAATTATAGTGATATATAATTATATCCACACAGGTAATCATTTCTCCTTTGATACGCTCCGTATTTATAATCCATGAGTGATAGTGCAATTTGTTCGAGCATCAAATTAGTCGTTTGGTAATGATAGTGGTATAGGTTCTATTCAAATCTCCAATTATTCGTTTTATTAATAACAGTAATATATGAGTATCGATACATGCAAAATGTCTTTCTTTTTCAACGAAAATAAAAAGAGATGTTACATATAAGGCTTAGGTTATATAACCTTCCTAGTAGCGTTGTTAAAGGTAGTAATAGTAAAATAGAATGTTTCTAATGCATTATTTGGAGCGCTTTACTTTAGCCTCATTCCGAATACGCCATCTAAAGCACATTACTTTAGTAGAAACGCTTCCAATACGCCTTCCAGAGAGCCTTACTCAGGTAGTAGCGCTTCTAATACGTTTTTAGGAACGTCCTACTTTAGCAGCGGCGCTTTCAATATACTAAACGGAACGCATTTCTTTGGCCTCCAATTTGGAACGTTTCTTTGTGGTTTTCTTCGCCTTAATATTTCCTTTGGCAATGTTATCTATCCCTTTTGGAGCGTTTTTGTTGCGGTCTGAAGGGTTTTCTTTCCTGCGTTCCTCGAGAGTGCTTTAACTCCGTATGTGCCGTTTAGGAGCGTTGTTTTCCTCTTCCGGGACACTCTCTTCACGGTAAGCGGGGCTGATATTAATATTTGGGGAGGAAACGATTCTATAAGTATTAAATACTTCTTCCTCTTAAACTCGAGCATCGGATGACCCTTGAGGCTTTTCCTTCTGTTAAACTCGAGCTCCGGGTAGATTTTGCGGCCATTCTTTCTCTTAAAGCCAAGTGGAGGGTAAGTCTCAAACTCGAATGAATTGTGTCCCTTCTTCCTTCATAATATCTTTTACATCGAAACGCTGTAAAAGCTGTTGTAACATATTAACTGGAACTTAAGTGCTGGATAATGTATTCAGACCTTCTTTTTATTAAAGCTGAGTGGCGGATAGCTAATGCGGCACTTTTTTCTTTTAAACTTGAACGCCGGATATTATTTTAGGCCCTTCTTTTTATTAAACCCACGTATTGGATAATCCTTACGACTCTTTCCTCTCTTAAAATTGAATGACGGGTAGTCTTTTCGACACTTACCCCTCTTAAACTCGAGTGTTGGATAACCTTTACAGCCTCTTTTTCTTTTAAACTCGAGTGGAGAGTAACTGTCTTTCCTCCCTTTAGACTCGTGTAGGCCTTTCGTTTTACATACGAAAGTTGTTTTTAAACATGTTTTTAACAAGTTTTCCCTTATATATAACCTACCAGTTTCCTTTTATAAAAACCACTTCCAATATATCCTCGTATATCCAATCTGGCATTTATTCAAGGTAGGCCATTACAAATAACGATTCTGCGATGCGACTGTTCGTACCAACGAGTATATTAAGCCCTATATTTCGCAACTATACCTGTAAGACTCACTAAATTAAATGGTCCACCATGCGCCATATTCCTAACGTTCAATTCGAATACCCATTACACAAACACTCGAATATATCAATTCCTTAAGTAATTTTGTTTCAATAGAGAAAAATAATGATCGTAACGTACATATTCGTAATTCTCGATTCCAAGTCTTTCGTATGCGCTTTGATATCCTATAATCTCAAATCAACAAACTTTAAAACACTTACTCGAAGCGTTATATATCGAAACAAAAGATTTATATACCTGTTTTCTTTAGTCAGGCTTGTTGGCAAAGTTATGACTTCAGGGGTACGAAATGTATTAAAGTGCTTTGGAAGCTGTTTCGTATGCTCAGGGTGTTTGTATAAGCGCTTTGGAAGCTGCCTTAGGCGCTCTCCAAATTTAACAAGGCGATTTGAAAGCTATTTCGGCGAAGTGATTGTAATTAGAGTGCGTTTGGAATAACTTAAACAAATGTGTCTCAAAATAAAACGTTTCAAATGAGGCCTCTGACGCTTACAGTGTATAAATAAAGGGAAAATGAATTGTAACAAAGTGTTCTAAACAAGGCTGTTGACTCTTGTTATTATAAATTAAATGCAAATAAATCGTGAATACAAATTAGTCAGGCGTTCAAAACTAGTTGTTGAACGTTTTGTAAGCGCTGTATCAGCTAAGTGATTAGTAAATTCAAACGTCATAAATAACAACTTAAATAAGCGGTATATTATAAAGCTAACGGGGGGGAATTTTTTATTCAAAGTGGGTAATTAGTGTATAAAGGTTAAAATAATGTGGTAAGCGCTTCAAATACTGTGTTCGGCGCTTATGAAATGTATCGAAACGCTTTGAAAAGCTCTTTAGGCGCTTAGTAAAAACTTTTTAGACGTTACAAAAACTGGTTTAAGAGCTTAAAGTGACTATAGGGGCGCCCTAAAAGTTGTTTCAATCGTTTTCGAAATATATTTAAGCGATTTGAATGCTATCTTTTAGCTGTAGAGGTTCGAACGAAGGGGTCCAAAACTTGATTGCTTGCGCAATAGATACGTAATAGGACGATATCCAAAAAGTGCTCAGGTACGTTCAAAGCGTCATCCTAGTTTAGGTATAGCGTAAAGAGGCTTTCAGTAGTTAAAGGATACCAATCGAGTTGATAATATTATACTAAAGTTGTATTTTTTAAAGTCACTACGGGTTCTATAATCTTTCTATCCTTCGGATTTCAAAGGAGCTTACACGTATTTCCACACTCCCGTATGTTTCTTATAAGCCCCAGTGTTAATACAAGTCACAATTGAAACCGCTACAAAATTACGCTATAGGTATTTAACTAGGTTCGTCTCTTCTTCTCTAGGCTATCTGTAGTCGACTAAGTTAACTACTAATCAATATCAGTAAAATCTATGCCTTATATGTGAATGAAAAGAACAACTACAAGTTAAAATAGAAGTAATAATAAAAAGTTAATAATATGTTAAAAGGGAAAGGAGGTATCTAGAGAGTGCACGCTTCAGATAAAAGCTTATAAGCTCTCACCCAGAGTGTAGCACTCTATCATACACTTTGACAACATCCTTTCTGGAGCGTAGCACGCTATCATACACTCTGCAAGAGTGCACCTTGCAACGTGATACGTTATTATGTACTTTGCGAGAGTACACCCTATAGCGTGACCGCTTACTAACTATAGGGATATATAATCATATACACGAATATTTAATTATTATTTAATACCTGTAAATACATAAAAACCATTCCAATAATATTAGTTTAATCTGTTTTGCAACAGCTGAATATAACACAAAGAAATTCGTCAAAATAAAACCAATAATTAATAAACTGTCCTATACGAATTTCAATATTTATAGTTTCTATATATTTTCGTATAAATATTTTACTTGAATCATTCTCAATAATAATGAAATATTAGTGGTAAATAGGTTTCTATTATAAGAAATTGATTGTAAAATCAAGAAAAAGTTTATTTGACTATAGATCGAGAATAATATTAAGTTTAAAATTAGTCCTAACAATGTTGTTAATAGGTTGTTCGCCCGAAAATATCGTAATTTCGGTAAAAAAGGCGGAGGGCGTGACATATATCGTATAAGAAGTAATTATATGGAATTATTCAATCACAATATTTTTTTTGTCATTTATTATCACCAAGAAATGCTCACTTTATGGCTAGTACAGTACGACTCTTTCTGTTGCGAACTAAGCGAAAACTCCGGCTAGAAGACCCGCAACCTGAGTGTCCTTACATTTTCCTATCCACCACACTATTTGAAAATAATCGTTTATGGATCATACCATTCAACTTATGAAATAAACCACACAGATTTTATGATATACAGATATATTGAATTGAAACATATCCTTTACATCTGTGGCCAATTTCCGAGTAATGTGTTATATATAATTTCGAAATACCGATGAGGCTTTATATCAACCCTATAGGTCCTAATCTCATGTAATGGACCCAATTGAATTACATATGTGGATTACATTTAAATGCATTTATTCATTTACCACATGAAGCTAGCGATGTACCAATAGATATTTCGAATAAGTTTCCAACTAATTATACCTGTAATGAAACAAAATACCGTAATCTTTTCCTATAAAACACGTTATCTGATAGAGACCTCCAAATACAATCAGGACTTCAAATTAACTTTCCAACTAAGACCTTAAGGTACCCTATAGTTTAAAGACCCGTAATACTATACGGGCGTAAAAAAATCATCCTTAACTGGGCTGTAATATTCGGTATTAACATTTCCCATTCGATGCCTACTTATATTGAAGATCTGATAGCGGTCCCAAAATAGTGAAAGGACCTGCAAAATACATATACCTTAGTTGAAAGCCCGTGACGATACGGAAGATATACTTTACAGTTCGTTCGGCGAGCTACCTATTTATTACGGGATTCAAAGGTAAGGAGTGTAAAAAAAATGTAAAAAAAAGTATTTCACTAAACAGGTGATGTGCCGAGAGAATTTTTCCGTAAATAGTAAAAGCTATATAAAGTAAAGTTAAAGGATCTGTTAAGCGGTCGAAACGCCGATGTAGGTAGTAACGAATATTGAGACCGTTATATACTAACAATTAAAACAAAGATTTTTAAGACCTTTAAATGTAAAAATCAATTTTTATCATACCTTAATACAATTTTTGAAAGCCACGTTGGTATAAGTAATGAGGAACAGAATCGTTATTTGTAATAGTTGTTCTTTGGATACACTGTTACGCAAGCGGTGTACCGGGCCGATGACGATCTTTATAGCCAAAAAGGGGTCACCAAAAAAGATTAAAGTAGTGGTAAAGCTGATGAGTGATGTTGTGGTAAAATAGTTTGTATGTGAAGTAATGGTGTTGAGAACAACTAGGCTTGAATTCCTCCCCTCCCCCCCTGAAATAAGGCACTTTTAGGGTTTATAGTATAGGCTTCATACCTTCTTGAACAAGATTCTCTATACACCCATGCCAAGAAAGTTAATTTAAGGTCAAAGATGTTAATCGTGATATTGAAACTAGTGGAAATAATACAAATGAACTCTTGTATGAATTATATAAGAGCTGTAATAAATAGTAATTATGCAAGTACGTTACTACGATTACGAAAGCGAAATATACCGTTGTTGCTTACAGTATATTTAGTAACAACCATATTGAACATTTCATCGTAATTAAGTTAAATATGAATGAAGAAATACTTTTGTTTAGATGTATCGAGCGAATTGAGCTAATAATTGATATTTTTAGTAGTAGCTGTTGATAGGGCTTTGAACGTTACAACGTTGTCGATTCGAAGTGATCGAAATAACGGTAGTTTTTCAATGGTCAGATGGTTGATTGTTGTTTCTTCTAAACTTTGCATACCGCTAATTGGTCTACCCAATAATTTATATGGTCAATTGCTTAAACCACACCCCATATCGATATTTGCACTTTACTACAATCTAATTACAGTTAGTTCAATTAACTTTAATTACAATACACTTAAACTTTAATCTAATATCAAGGGCTTTTTTTTATAGAGTTAATGTTTCTTGTAGGAAAGGTATTCGATAACGCAAGTACTTCTGTATGCCTTCCCCACTGATATTTGTATTTTAGTTTCACTTTCTACCACTGGCAGTCCTGCATCCAAATTCTGTATCAATTTTGTACTCCATTCCCTTTATATATATACTACTTAACCGTATTATTTCATTTAGTCCGTATCGTTAATAACGTTAACAACTTGTGATTATTTTACTTCGCCAAGGTACCCTTGTTTTTATCCCTATTTGTCGTTACTTGGTTTTTTTTTGATAGGTGGTATCTTAACGTAAACCTCAATCTACGTAATTAGCTTATTTCTATCTACAAACATTCTCAGGGCTTTATTAGATAAAGTTTTCGTTATAAATTTATCTGGTTTATTATTACCATCGATCCAACGGAACTCATCAATTTCTCTGCGGTTGTAAACTTTTAGGAAAGTTATTACGTCATTTATTAGACGTTTTCTATCAGTCTTTCCGATTTTGGAAAAGAATTGGAATAGGTTTTTTGAATCGGTATAGATAACAAGCTTAATAAGTGGATTTTTGAGCTATTTAATATATATGTTAAGGGTTCATTATATATATATATATATATACTCATATTAAAGCCAATCGCTATATCTTAAATTTGAAAAACCAGTATATTTCGTATAATCCTTTCACATTTTGCATAGATTTAGTAGATCAGGTTGCCGGAAATAGTGAATTAATCATGGTACAATCTTCCCTCGTTAACTATCATTATACGAAATCCCATCTGTAACAATAGGTTAGTATTATTTGTAAAGAAAACATCCGTGACAATCTTTCCTTCGTTTTTCGATAACTTAACAGTGAATATATTTATCTTTAGGTCTGAATTATCAATTTTCATTTTCAATGACTTATTTAATCGATTTTAACCTTTATTAGCTGGGCTAAAAACTTTGGCCTCAATTGACTAGTTGTACGATGTTTCCAGTTGATATAAAGTTGCGATGAAATTTTCATAATCGCTTTATCATAAATACAATTAATTTATTACGATGTCAAATCCTTTGATATTGGATAATATAATACTTTAACTCTTTCAACAAAAACTAAAGTATTTGGAATCAATATAGTCAATACCATATATGCGGATTGACGATCTATAAAAGTCAATATTGTGATTTTGATTAAAATCATAATCGTCTAATAATTTTATAATTTAGAAGAATTGATCATATATTAATTTGTAACCAGAGGACCAGTAGTTACAACGAAGACTATATTGTTAATTTATTTACTTATTGTAATAAAATTTTCATCCCTTTACGTAAGTAATAGGTATAGGTTATAAGTTGAGAATTTTATACACATCATGGACTTAGAATGCGATTAGTAGCTTAAAACTCAATAGATACCTGCTTCGGCTAGTTTACATAGCGGTTTAATATATTGTATAACTGTATTGAATAGGTATTTGCTACGAAATCCTTAAGGTAAGTTTAATAGAATGATCATTTGTAATTTGGTCTTCAATTACCTATAAGTTTGAGTAATTTTATAGTTAATAAAGTTGAACTTTAAAATAATATTTGTTATGAAACCTGTTATTAAAATAACTATTAGGAGTTGGTTGATATTATAAATCGTTGGCGATCACGTAAGGATTTAGTCTTTTGCCTTTATTATCCGATTTGTAAGTGATAAAATGTGACTTTTGGTAAATCTGACTTTGTGGTTTTCCCCTTAATTTTGTAAATAATATTCGACTTTAAGATTGTAACATTGGAGTCTTTGAGGTTAAATTCGTGTTTGGGAACGAATTATATAACTCTTCGTATAAGGAGTCTGTTAATCTTCACTGTATCATTTTCCTAGAGAGATTGATCCGGGGGTTTAATAAGTCTTTATCTACGAAGCTTAATAGTCAGGTTCTAATATTTTTTTTCTTCATTGTCATTATTAGTAGTTGTGTAGGTTTGCTCCAGGTTGTATTTTTCTTTATAGTTATTCTTTCTTCATTCTTGGGGGGTCGGCCTCGTTTCCGTTGTTTCATGGGCTTATTCATTATTGGTGGAAGTGGATTGTGTTGCTGAATTCGTTCGACTTGAATTTTTTCATTGGTATTTGCCTTGAAATAAGTTTTGACCTATATTATGCGGAATTTATCAAAATCTTTAGTAGTTTTAACATTTATGTTTCGGTTTGAAATATTCATAATCTGAGTGTGATATCCTATTTACATGGGTTTCGTTATAAAAATACTTTATTTTGTAATAGCGAATTCAGTACTTCAAGCATCCAGAGGCTGTTTCTAATGTTATTAGTATTATGAACTTGGATACTGATATATTTTCTTCGTGATTCCTTTAAATCATTCCTGTACAGCTTAACCATTATCTGGTTGAATTTTAATGTGAGAGATTAACTTCTTAAACTAGGATGTTATTTGAAAACTCATAGCGTTGGTACTAGGCCGTTAAGGCCCATGATTTCATTCAAACTTCTTACCGTTATTTGAAAATGTTCATCCCAGTTTGTAAATTTTTTTAATTTCAAGTGTATAGATTTAAACGCTCTTTGAAGTAAATCGTGTTTTTTTGACCTTTCTGGTGTTTAAGTATATCTTAATTGATACATGTTCATATTCAATTCGTATTCTATTAGTATTAACTTGCAATCCTACCGCCAAATAGTCGGTATTAACATTTTGGTCGATAACGTTTAGCAGCCTTAAGTTCGAGTTAGTCCATAATATGTTCAATGCCTTCTAGGTATTTTTTTTTTTGGCGATGAAGAAATGGGGAATGTTATATTTTGAATGTAAATTCCCAAATCCACCATGTGAAAAAAAATCTATTGTTTTCATAATAACGTTAATCAATGTTTCATAATTCAAGTTCTTGTTCCTTTCAAAGTAAATTTCAACCTTTTAGGGGTTTGAGCATCAGTTTAGTCGCGGTGGTAAAGCTTTTCAATAGCTTTTAACACGAAGTATTCCACATTCCATATCTTGTAGAGTTAAGTATTTTGTATTATTTGTCTATATATGGGTAACTAAAGCCTCAGTATAACTAACATATTTCAAATTTCGTTATTTTCATTACTGTTAATTTAGCCTTTTACGGTGAGACTATAAGTGTTTTCATTTAGAGGTGAAAGGGAACCTCACACCCTTTTCAACCAGTTTATCAACGCTTATATTGAATTTCACGCCAAGATCTCTATGTCGTCTAATTAAGGAAAGAATGGAGTAAGGGACTTCAAGATGTGAAAGGTTATTGGTTCAATAATTGTTTACACAATAGTTGATCTTAATAACCATAGTTTCTTATATAGTCTCAAATTACCTTTTTGTTTTCCGGGCTTTTAACGATTAATTTTCGTGGCGGTATTTTTTATCATAACAAGGTGTGTTATAAATATACTCTTCTGGATTATCTTGCTGCCCCTGTATTTAGCATGATTTCTTACGAAGTGTGCTCCGCATAACGATTACGAAGATTAAAGGTATGTAAAGGGTTATAAGTCATCATTCCTAAAAAATTCATAGGAAGCCCCACAATTGTTAGTGCTGCCACTAGAATCATATACAATTACTTGAAACCATCGATAAACTTTTTAATGGATCCCACCATAGCCAACGCCAGAGGGGTCAAAACAACGTTGCGCGCCCTTGGCGCGCCTGCAAAAGATTCCCGATCTTTGTAGAAAGATCAAGAGCTACATCAAAAACGCTAGGAAACTGGACCGCCCCCGGCGAAAAAGAATGCAGCTTCTTATCAACCTTAACGTTTTAGTGTCGAGACTTGAAAGTTGGAAAGTTTGTATACCTGGCTTACGAATAAACTACCAACGCCTTTATTGTACGATTTCATGGACTTGATTTTAGGTAATAACGTGTATTGAAGTTGCGTATTATGGTGTACGTTACCAATAGAATCGCAGGCGGGGGATTAAGACTATAGGATAAGTAAACCCATTATAAAAAGTTATTGCGTTTGTGGCAACAACGGCGGTAATAACCACCCCAAAAAATTTATAATAATATTTTATACGTATTGTTACGACCTAAACGCGATATAATTCTCTATTATGAGATTTAAATGTTTAAAATAAAGAATTTGTAAATAATTTTACATTCTTAAAAACGTTTCAAAAGCTTTATTACCGGAGAATAACAGAATATCCTCAAAGTTTACGGTTAAACTCGTTCTTCTTGAATGGTTCATTACCGATATTATAATAAACGAGTAACTCTTTTAACATACTCAAAGAATATAATGCATGAGTTACCCATATTTACGTTTTTAATAAACAATTATACAACTTTTGTATTCAATATGATAACGTTAATATTCACTATATTAACGGCACCAGTAACAACAGTACCGTTCGTGATGAGGTTGATAATGGTAATATATTTGCGCATAACACTGGAAAAAATGTTATTATAATGGATATAAACGCTTTATGAACCGGTATCAAACGACGCCTTACAAAGGTCAATTAGATTGAACTTTCGCATTGTAAAAAATATACCTTATATTTAAAATACAATATAAATAGTTATCGAATTCAAACCTAATATCTAAATACCAACTAACTCATAAACGGCTTTAATACCAAAGACAATATGGGTATTTACCTTAACTCTATGGAATATATGATATATTTTTGAAAGGGTAACGTACAACTTTCATATATAATAGCGTATAAAATTTACTGGGGTTTGAATTTAACCGGTTAGAATAATTAAATTTTTAAGCAACTTTCCGTTCATACCCAATTTATTTATAATTTCATTCAATCCATTCAATTCTTAATAAAAATATGTCATAAATATTATAATTTTTTTATAAATAATATAACCATTGATTATAATTACCCTGTATGAGTATCTTATCTTAAAAACTGAACAAAACTACCCAACACGTTATTTTTGCCAACTTTTGACTTGTATTATTTATTAAATTCAAATATCAATCTCAACGGATATTAATATCGTATTTAGTATATTATTCCTTACTTACAATGCGTCGATATTTAAGGTAAATATTGGATAAAATACGAATACGTAACCTACGGTACTCCAGTTCACATATAACTTTTGGCACGAACATGTAAATATACAGTATAGAAACGTAGATTTATAACAATATAAAAGTTACCTAAGGGTATTAATGGTATCGTGTCTTACGTTATACTCCGTCTAATCGACAAAAATCAAACTACTACCACACGTTTTACTTTTATTTCGTTAAAAACGATTATCAAAACATCAATACCGAAACAACCTCTTTCTATCTGTGATGCTGTCTCAGAAATATTTCAAAAGTTTATCTTTTTTTTTTCAATAAAACTCTAGGGTTTAACGTATTGCCTCAATGTTTAAAAAATGTTTTTTTCACCAAAGAAAACCTAGGTTAACCATTGGAAATCCCGCAAGACCCATTATATAATATATTACAGAAAAAATGCTAAAGTTACTCAATATACGAATTAAATCATTTAATTTAAGTTATATTCGCGTAACTGGATTCTCAGCATGTATCCCCGTATTTTCAATTCAAACCACTAGAAACGGCCTATGTTTTCACGTTGATTACCAGCGATTTAACGCTATTACGAAAAACAATGTACACCTACTTTTTTATTATAAAAACGCTTATCAATATTTCACGATTGAAAATTTTTATTAAAATCTAAATTGAATAGATTTTTAGTAAGTTTCCTATTAAGTAAGGCGACAAATGAAAACCGTATGTCATATTTTTTTCGGAATTTTCGAATAATCAAGTAACTTTTTCTGGTTTTAAGATATATTTAATACTTTTGAACGGTATATAATTAGGTAGTTACGCTTGTTTTTGGATATTTACTATTTAGCTTTCGTCGACGATATTTTGATATATTGGAAAGACACAATTTAAGATTGTAACCACGAAGTTATATGGGTTTTCAATGTTCTAAACGTCTTGAAGTAAAACTTGAATATATATAAGTGTAAGTTCAACGTTTCAAATGTAAATTATACAATGTTTATTATCGAAGCCGGAGTTTAAGTACGTATCAAGTCGGAAAATTTATACTTTTTTTAGAAGTTTTCTGTTTATACGTCTATATTAGGGCTACTGGTGTTTTTTTAAATTTGCTAACTTTTACCTCCAATTACATTCGAGATTACTTTGTGATAAATAGCTCTTATATTGGGCTAATTAGGAAAGAAGTTATCTTTCATTGGGAACCTGAGGAAAAAGCTGTATTCAAGCGTCTCAAACTATCGTTCATCGCAAAACCCGTTCTCGTTCAGTAGAACCCCAAGTGAAAAACATTTTTAATGCCAAATATTTCAGATAGGCTTTAAAAAGTTACTTACTTGAACACGCCAACTATGAAAAATTTAGCCTAATGAAGTATTACCTTTATCATTAATAACCCGCTGAATATAATTACGAAACTTACGATAAGAATCTTCTAGAGATCATAAGCTATGTGGAAGCATATAACATGGAGTTCTGGGGTACGTTTCTCCCATTCATTATGTTTATACACTATAAACATTGCGAATATTGCATAATTATTCGATTAATTTTTGAATAATATCTTCTTTAATAAAAAAACCTCCTTCTCATTTTGTTTTTGAATAAATTTACAATAAAAAGCGGATTATATATGACTTAAAGCACTAATACAACGGGATCAGGATATATGTAAGGGGTTTTTTAACCTTTGCCTTCTAAGCCAAATGTTACGGTTTCTTAGCCCAGAATAGGTCATTTTTCCGCTACTTCCGAATTTATGCGTCTTTCTACTTACCATTATGGAATAATTCATTTCCAAAGGTTATAAACTTTTTAATAAATCGGAACTTTAAAGTAGTTAAAACGAAGTTATTACCCGGGAAGTCAATTACGCTTATTTACTTTACGCGGTTAATATAGAAAACCTCGAGTTTCTCACTAATACTTTTATTAATAAAACTTAAATATTGAAAATTCCCATTTTAAATGTTGAATAAACGATAATACTATTTTACGGTTCCGTAACCTTATTTCAATCCCCGTTTACGAACTGCTTATTATTGCGTTAACCCAAACAACATAATATTCGATTATTATCGGTCACCTAAGCCTCCATATTATTGTTACCATGTTATTCAAGTCGTATTTTGAATTTGAATTACATTATAAGATTCGACGTTTTTGTTGTAATTGTGATTTTTATATGTTAATACATTATCAAAAATATTGCCTAAAGGAGCTTTTTAAACATTTACCGGTTTTTAAATAACTTTCAAACGAATTATGCGTCAACTCTTCAATAAATATCCCTTAACAACGAGTGAAAGACTTACATTACCACATTATTACGGATCGTTTAAGCAAAGTTATTACCTTGCAGATAATGGAAAGTGAAAATGTTGAAACTTACGCGAAATGATTTTAAAGTTGCTGTTGTCAATTCTACGGGTTATCTTACGTTAACGTTAATGACTAGAGTTTAAATTAAATGAACTGTTTTTAAAAACGTGTTTATAACTTAACAAAAGTAAAACAACGTTTGAACATAGCCTTCCACTCTAAAATAAAAAGAGTTACTGAATAGTCTAATGAAAAATTCTTAACGTGCCTATTATATTCCTTTATTATTCATATATAAATTAACTAAAGTTACATATTATTTAGGTATTACTCAACATTCAATAAGAAAAACACGACTGTTATGTTCATTAATCTGATTTTTATAACGTATAACTATTACATCAACTTGATACAATTTATCAAACGTTTAATTTTCCTGGCTAGAAAACCTTACATAAAAGCAGAAAATTTCATATAATACGTTTATAGCATTATAAAATTCGAATAAATCGTAATGACGGTTACGTAATAATGAATAAAAATAACTATAATAATCAATTCTTTTTCTCTAAACGATTTTATATCAGAAACAATATTAAATTCCTTTTTAGAAATCAATAACCAATCCAATTCTCTGAAACCCTCATTCACTCCATAACAAACACCGTATTACACGAATCATTGATTTCTAGGTGGTTAGATTTGACATCCTGTGTAAAAAAAAACCTTTTTTCACGTTAATTCATTCGTTTGAATTACTACCAACCTTCTCTCAAGTAAACAGGTTCGTAATGATCAGCCACTCGCCGTCAATATTATCAACGATAATGACGAGACCAATTCTTAATATAACGTCAAAAATATTTTTCGAATTGAAATAAAAATTTAAATAGGTTGTTATTATATTGTAAACTACTTGGAGCGATAGTTATAAACTTAATAGGTAAGCTATATTTACATAATTCAAACATCGGGTTTCAACCTTTTAGTACTACTAGTTAAAGTATTATTGAATTATGTTACAATGTAGCCGAAAATAACGACAAATTATTTCGTTTGGCCCGCAAACAGGATTAATTTAACTTATAATCAATTATCAAGCAACTTCAAAACGACTAGTTTACCAATACCGAATATAACTTATAACTTTATTTTTTTTCTAACATTCTTACTAACACAAAAATCACTCTCTTTTATTCTCGTATTCGCTGATACTGTTGTTGAAATTTAAATATAACTCATTTTCAACCAATAGATTCCACCCATATTAATTAATTTGCCTAACTTACCATTGATATTTTCAACGATTTCAATAAAGTTATTGGTCGTATTCAACTAATCTTCCTACCCGTTCGTTAACCATTATATTAATACTCCATATTAAAATACCTTATTTACTGTGGATATTACCATATACCTATAGTTAGTAAGTGGCTACGCTACAGAGTGCACCTTTGCAGAGTGCACGGTAACGTACCACTCTGCAAGGTGTATTCCTGAAGAGTGTATAATAGCGTGCCACTTCCTAGAAGTGGCATTTGCAAAGTGCACAATAAAGTGCCACTACCCAGAAGGGAGATTAGCAGAGTGTATGGTAGAGTGCCATTACCTAAGAGAGAGGTTTATAACGTCTTACCTGTGGCGTGCACTCTCTGGATACCTTTTCTCCCTTTAATATATTATATTACTATTACAATACCAATCTTTAGAATTTGTCGTTTGTTACGTTAACGTGATGGAGACCTTACCATCATTGATTAGTAGTAAACTAGGTCCATTACAACTAATTTAGGAAATAAAGGACAAATTGAAGTTAAATAACGATAGTGGGATGTTATAGCAGTTCTAACTATTTTCTTTTTCAATATTACGACTTATAAGAATTATACGTGAGTGTGAAATTATGCGATAACTCCTTGAAAAGCCGAAGCGTAACAAGAGTATAAGACTCGAAGTAACTTTCAAAAAACAATTTTAGTATTACATTGTTAACTAATTAGTTCATTGTCTGTTAAAGGCTTCATTTCATTATCTGTTAATACGCTTTGACGTTTTAAACGTACTCAGATACCTTTTAGAGAGCGTCTCATTACGTATTAGGTTACGCGAGCTAAAAACACTAAGTTTCGAAACCCTCCGTTAAGACCCATTCGATTTAAACGTATTATCTAAACTGCTTACGAGACCCAAAAACGGTTAGAATGTAATATCTACACAGCTTACGAAACCTGGAGGCGGTTAAAATATAATACCAAAACCGTTTATTAATAATAATATCGGCTATAATACAATACTCTAACCACCTATTAAACGCTAACCGAGCCTTATACACCGGATTACACATATATATATCTCCCCACATATTTTTTTCTTCCCCTTTTCTATTAACTCGTTCACTTCCCTGTACTCGACTTATACCGATTATTTTAAAAACTACTACTTACAACGTTTGAGTTTACTAGCCTTTTGGCTAGGTATTTAAAAACCTAAGTTAAGACGCCTAACTAACCTATGGTTACTCCTTATTTGCGCTTTATTTGGATTTTATTTATACTAGCAAGAGTTAAAAGCCTTATTTTAGCCATCTAGTTACACTTTATTTGCTTTGTATTTACGTGTTTATACGCTTTTAATTATTGGTTATTTGGGCCAAAGCGTTTTAAACACTGTATTCCAAATGTATCCGAATACCATTCATTATTTAAAACCAATATTTGCATATCTTCAATATCTCAGGAGCACGGATAAATCGACTGTCCAACCGTTTTAATATATTTTACATACTTATAATTATGGCTTCGCAGATAATGGACCTTATTAAAACTGATGAATGTATTAATTAAGTTTTTATAAATAATACTTTTGGTAGTAATATTATAAAGTACTTTGACTTTAGCGTATAACATAATAAAATCAAAGTGTTGATGGAGGATTTGGACTCTTTTACGGTAAACATATACGTTGGTAACATAATTTTTATGTATTGTAGTGAATATATTAAAGGACGCAACTTGTTGATGGTTTCTCGGAGAATTTTAAAAACCGGATACTAAAAATATAGCGTGTGGTTGATGGTTTAATCTCTAGGGTGTTGATACAACCGGTAGCAATAATAGCCGTATTGGAAAAACATTGTTAGTAATGGCTTATTTGACTGAATGCAAGAGTGAACCAACCATAAAGTGATAAAATTAAAGTTTATATAGGGATATTAATTGAAAAAGCACCAGGATAGCCTTTCTAAAATGACAGAAAGAAGAAACGAGAAAAGAACTCCAAAAATATAAGGAACAAGGCGTTTAACAAGGCTGAACATACGCCGTGAAGTGGAAACGAAGTTGGAAGATTCGACGGAAAATGAGGAAGTGTTACAAAGATTATCCATAACGCAGGTCGAAAACAGACGTTCTCTAAAATATACTTTTAAATAGAGGTTAAACCAAAATCACACCCTGGATATCGTTAAAAAGTAGCTCGGCTACAATAAAAGCGGCTCGGATAGAAAGAACAGCCCGCCCGAAAATAGTGTAAGCGACGTAAAATTCCAATATGTACCTTACGGACCAATACTCATTAACCACAACCTTTACCGTAAAATTCCACTATATCGCTTCCCAACTAATAAAAAGGATTCCACTGAATTTACCAACTTCGTTAAATTATAAGATAAGGAAGAAAATTACAGTGGCTAACTATACAATATGTTCAATAACAATATACGTATAATATTAAATACATATAAAATACTTGATATCTAACCGTTATGATTTCATATTATCCTACCAGGCATATCATTTAGATAAGTTAAAGAGTAGTATATATATCACCTTATATAGGCAAACACATTCGTAAAGTATTACAACAGCTTAAGATTGCATTTCAATACGGAAATTAACTACGAGCTTTATGATAAATACTGGATTAATACCACTTGGGAAACCGTAAGAAGTTAGCGTAAAAAAGTTAATAAAAGCTTATAAGAGGTGTTTACCGCGTTATTATCGAAGTTCTGAAAGTACTAGGCGGCCTTCAAACCAGAATATAAGGGTGACAAACTTTTCATCCAAGTAATAATAAAGGTATGCCAAGGAAACCATAATTTCGACTTTGTAATATTTAAGCCGGAAAAAACCCTGGTGGATTTTTATAAAAGTTTCAAAATATCTTTTAAAGCCTTTATACGCTGATAAACAAGTCTTGGATCGGCATTTATAGCCGATAAAACTAAAGGCGAAAGCTAGATTACTAAAAAAAACTTCGCCGATACTATTTATTACGTTTTAGATCGAAGGTTTAAAGTGTACCCAAGGTAAAATAATCGTCTTAAATACGGCTACCAGAAAAAGAGATATTAGGTAGGGAGCCCTGGGAATGAAAGGTAGAGTAGCTTTTACCGAAGACGAACCTACGGTTAAAGGCGAAACTTACTACCCTTATAATAATACCCGCGAAAAATTATACAAAGCTTTATGGGTTTTTAAAAACGTTGCATTATATACGGCAAAATCGGCTATTAGTTTACTAATCATATATCATACAAACAGGTTCGAATTAAACGATAATTTTAAACCAATTACCCACCTAAGAACTGAACTCATGCCAATTTTACAGCATACGCAGCCGAATACGAAGGCGTAAAATATAAGCTTAACGCTTACCCCTACGAATACACGTCCGGAGAAAAGGACTTTAAAAGTAATCATATTTTTCTGATGGTTTAGGATAACGAAGCCGTTTAGAGAATTTTTATAAGCCTATAGAAAATACCTTTCCTATATATTATAGGTTTGTATTTTGAAAACTGCGTGCTAAAAATATATATGGCGTTGTAGTTTACATTTTTGGATGGATACAAAAAAACGATTTGAAGGCATTATATCTAATACCGATGCAGCAGAAATATTAACCACCAGAAAGCGATGATTCAACGCGTTCGCGGCGAAATTTCCGAAATTCCAGCTCGACCAAATAAGAGAACATCGGAAAGTCCTATTCAGTAAAAGTAAAGCGTTGTTATTTGGCACAATTTTTGTAAATACACGATTCGGACCGGTAAAATTTTATGTTATAGACTTTAAAAAGTTATTCCTATTATTGTTAACTTATGTGAATAAGATCAAAATCGAGATCTAGAATAAAACCAATTAACTTGGCTGTGTTTCGGATAACGTATTCGTATCGCTTCGACTTAATTACGACTATTTATAGTTTCCCCTTGCAATACATATAATAAAGTTGTTTACCTAACGTAGCCGAAATTGCGCGTAATATATCTCCGATTCGAATACCAAATTATAAAACACCTTTTACGATTATTCTACGCCGTAGGCTATACGAATATAGGAAAGGAAGCGTTTAAAGCTATCGAAAAGTTCTGCTACAAGTGCAACCTAAATTAGTAAACCTTACGGCGGTTTGAATTCCGCCTTTGAAACGATGTGAATTATAACCAAAAGGTAATTGTACATATAATATACCTCGACTTCCAGTTAATATTATACGTCGTCGATGTAATAACATTATTCTTAGCCGCGAAGTTTATGCGGAATGTTTCCTTCATATATTACTGTGATGTTTTGGTTAACTATCAATTAAACGTTCATTGAGTACCTTTGGATTGTATTACCTACGACGCTGGTACGGCTTTCGACTTAAGTAAATAGTATACAAAACTTAGGATCGCCGATGATAAATATAAACAAATACCGGTAAAAGTAATATAAAGTATTGGAAAGTATGGACGATATTATGGACTGTTTAAAAGGGTGTATATGGTATTGTTTTAAAAGCTAAAGGGTATCAGTTTTAAGGAATATATCTTATAAATAGCGATTAATGCTATTAATCACACTTTCTGTTCGAATATACGAATTTTAACGCTTTTTGTTTTTTTGGTATTTACCTAAGAATTTATATAAACTTTACATCGTTATTAACTATATTATAAAGAGCGAATGTAGAGGCGAAAGCTATGGCAACGTTACGTTTTTTACAGGCTAAAAATAATGGTTCGAAAACACTGGCTACAAGGAATAGCCTACGTAAAAGCGGAGTTTTGGATTTACTATTATAGTTTAAGGTTTTAGTTTGTAAAATTAAGTACGAATGGATTAGACTTTAAAAGGTTAACGGGTTTAAAAGATACAATGTATTCGTTGACTTGCCAAATGGTATAAGTTCATCTTCAACCTTACATAAACTTGGCATGTGTGCACGAACCACCTTATTAAGGAAGGTAGGGGGCCTATACTGTAAACACTAACAGTACCTACTTCCAAGAAAAATTTTCAGGTATAGCCGCTCTTAACACCATTACTTTACATGCTTCCTATTACACCATAAAATTACTAATCGGCTTTATCACCACTTGAATCTTTTCCGGCGACCCCTTTTTAGCTATAAAGATTGTCGTCGACTCGGCGCACCACTCACGCAGCGGTGTATTCAGAGAACAGCCCTTACAACCAACGATTTCGTCCCTCGTTACTTGTGCCAACGTGGCCCTTCAGGCTTGGACTTGCACTGCAACTGCAATGCAAGTTTGATTCCTTTTACGGTTTAAGGTTTTTTTTTACTAAAAAAAAACTTTATTATAAGCGCTCGCAATCAACAGCTCTATTTATTTATCTATTTATATATCTTTCTATCTATGTATCTTTCATTTTTTTTTAATTATTTATTTATTTATCAATTCATTCATTCATTAATTTATTAATTTCCTCATTTCTCATTCATTAATTTATGTATTTATTTATTAATTTATTCATTTACATATTTATGTATTTATGTATGTATTTATGTATGTATTTATATATGTAGGATGTATGTATTTATGTATGTATTTTTATATGTAGGATGTATGTATTGATATATATATTGATCTATTGATCTATTGATCTATTGATCTATTGATCTATTGATCTATGGATGTATTGATCTATTGATCTATTGATCTATTGATCCATTGATTCATCGATTTATTGATTTATTGATTTATTGATTCATTGATTTATTGATTTATTGATTTATTGATTTATTGATTTATTGATTTATTGATTCATTGATTCATTCATTGATTCATTGATTCATTTACTCATTAATTGATTGATTCATTCATTCATTCATTCGTTAATTTATTGATGCATTAATTTATTGATTCATTAATTTATTGATTCATTCATTCATTGATTCATTGATGTATTGATTCATTGATTCATTGATTTATTGATTCATTAATTTATCGATTTATTGATTCAATGATTTATATATTCATTGATATATTAATTTATTGATTTATCAATTTATTGATTTATTGATTCAATGAATTATTGAATTATTCATTTATTCATTCATTGACTCATTGGTTCATCAATTTATTAATACATAAATTAATTAATACATTCATTCATTATTTCATTAATGAAATAATTAATTGATTCATTGATTTCATTAATTCATTAATTCATTGATTCATTGATTCATTGATTTATTGATTCATTGATTCATTGATTCATTTATCCTTAAACCGTCGCTATCCATACCGGCGCCCCGCCAGCTGAGTGGGGCCTTTATACTTGACCTTGTACTGCAACTGCAATTCAAATTTCATTCCTTTTACGTTTTAAAGTCTCTAAGAGAAACCTTTATTATAAGCTCTCGCACTTGTCGGCCTGATTTATTTATTTATCTTTACGCCGTCGCCACCCACACCGGCGCTCCGCCCACTTAGCGGGGCCTTCGACTATACTTTAAATACTTTTCTTTGGCTGTCTATAAAAGACTTCCTCCGGCACACTACCCGCTTAGTGGTGTACTCTTTTTACGATTCTTTTACACTTTTTAGGCTTGCGGTCCGTGGTAAAATGGTGGTTTGGGTCGTGATTTTTCCACCGAGTTGTTAAGTACGTTCTTTACCGAATTGTAAAGTATATCTTCCCCACCACCACGGGATTTTCACCAAAATATGTGTGTTTTATAGGTCTTTTACTCTTTTAGGACCGCCGTTAGATCCTCGATACGAATAAGCGTCGAACGGGGACTAAGATGACCGTATAACACGGCCCGACTAAGGTTATAGTTTTTATGCCCATTATTACTGGTCTTGAAACTGTAGGGTTACCTTAAGGCCTTAATGGGAAAGCTAGCTTAAAGTTTTATTTTTAAAAGTTTTCCCTTCTATTTTTACACCTTTTCGTTTTTTAAATAAAGGTTATAGAGTTATTGTTTTCTTTACAATTATATTTGATTAAAATTTCTTTCCAAAATACCTAATAGTATATATAATTTCTTACGTAGCATGTAGATAAAGTTATATCAATATAGTCCATATTTATAGCTCCTATAAGTTTATACTATGTAATAAAAACTAATGGGGTTAATTATAAAACACCAATGACATTTATTATATACGTAAATTGAATTACCCAAAAATTAACCATAGGTATATAGGATTAGATTTTTAACCTTATGTATTTATTTAGTTGGTGACGTTTTTAATGATTTATTTAACGGATTTTACGTTACAATTTGGAAGTAACAGGAATTTTCGAATAAGGTGGTTATTGTGGGTAGGAATACTTGGGTTGCGAGCCTCACCGCTGGTATAGATATATATTTCACATTAGCGACGATCACACTATACTATCTATATAGTAGGCACTTTCCAGCAATAGTTCATAAACAAAAAAATGTATAAGTTCGTTACGTTGGACTGTAGTAATAAAGTACAAAAAGAAAAAGGTGAAAAAAAAGGCTCGGAACTGTAATTCGAATAACGGCGCCGACGAAATTACTTTTACGATAAGGGATTTAAGTCGCTCCTCAATTTAACATACCCCCCAAATACCACTTTCAAGCCGTTATTACTATACGAAAGCGGCCCGCCCATATTGACGGTATCAATACCTCGTTGCCGAGGACGCCCGTTTGACTTAAAGAACAAAATACACCTCAAAACCTTAATTACTTGGAAATAAATGGCAAACCGTAAGCTTAACTTAATGTTCCGCAGCAAGGGTATTATTACTACTTTAAGTTTCCCGTTCGAATAATTCACCTACACGAGAATATCTACCTGAATCAAATAGGGCGTTTTTCTCTTTATAATATTCGATTTATCAATTTAAGAGGTTAACGGGATTTTTCCTACATATTTTATATACGAAATTAAGGATATAACCGAAAAATTATATACAAAAACTCGATTTATTGTAAAGGGGTGTAACGATGACGGTAAAAAGGATATTATAACCTAGTCACCCACTTTACAACGGGTAAGCCACCGCCTGATTCTTTCGTTCGCCGCATTTTTTAGTACCCTTTATAATTTTTATATCGAACTTCGTAATATTATGTTAACTTATTGTTGGAATAATAGTAATTGAGTTGTAGTAAGTCAACTTTACTTATAGTAAAGTCGACTATACTGACTGTAAGTTGAGTGTATTGTTTTGTGGAGGCTTACTAGATTGGGTGTAAGTCAAGTACAGTATGCGCTCACTTCATACCAGGGTACAAGCCAATAAATTGACCATACAAATTACTACGCAAACCGGCTAGCGGTCTGCCAAACCTAAAACAATACATTCACCATCTGACTACTACAATACTACTGTTACTTCGATCAATTGAATCAACAACGCTGTAACGTTTAAAGCTCTACCAACACTAATCAGTGCTTATTAGGATAAGCATAAATTAGCTAAGTAAAAAAAGAAGCTATTTTCCGGTTGTTACGCTTTACGTTATCGTTAGGGCAAAGGAAAGACTTTTGCGAAAGGCGTTTACTATTGTGTTAGTCTTTACGGCAGACCAGAGGTAACAACGGTATCTCTATTGAAAACACTAAAAAATATTCACCAGATACTTCTTAAAGACGTTGATATTGATTGTTAGAAGTTTCAAAGTTCGGCAAGTTGGCAAACGGGTAAGTTGATACTACTACGGGTGATATTTCTGCAAAAATGACTAAGTCCTACAGCCTATAATGAACAACCTTCGACCTTTACCTATAATAACAAAGGACCTTCGACTTTACCCTCTACACTAAAACTGTAACTTTACTTTATTTATTTTTTACTTCCCATACGCCAACTGAATCGTTAAGATCGCTATTTTAAGCGAAAACAATAATTTAAGCCAAGAAAGATACGTTGCGCGACCCAACATCAAGTTGATAAGTTCCAACGCGAATTTACGCTAAAACACTAAGTTCCTTTGCCTAAAGATCACCAAGGTTTTCGCCCTACACGTCCTATACAAGCCGAACCGTTAAAATGGCTACCACAAGCGCTTACTTTTAGTCTATTACCGACCCCGATTGAAAAGAGGTAGTTAAAGCCCTCGAAATAATGTATGTTGACCATTGTGATGAATAGCACTCGATTACGGATATTAATAAAATCCTAATGAAAGTTTATATAACGAATTACGTTAGATAATATATTCTTAACGAGAACCTTGGTAAAGATTACGGCCATAGCTCCAGAGCCTTCCAATATTTCCGTAGGTTTTTAAACTACTAGACGTTTAATATGTGGAAAATAATTCAGCTTATAGTTAAGGCTAAGTTAAAAAAGGAGGCTACCCGCCGTAGTATTTTTATTCCAGAAAAACCGTTATTAGGATTAGGCGAAACCTTTTGTAAATTGACTTAACTGAAAAAATCCTTTTATGACCCTAATCGTTAATATATTCGAGGTAAAGGAAAAAGCGTTAGATATTTTTAATGCCCTAATATACATTTTAAGAGACCTTCCATTCACTCCTAATTAAATCAAGCCTCTTTAATTGTTGACGATAAGGAACCAGTTAACCTGTTCGGTAGTCCAGTACCTTTTTTGGAAAGCGCGGAGTACTTTTTTAGCGGCGGACAGGCACGTAAAGCAACGGTCGCCTACGCGGCCAGAGGTATTAACGTTGGCGCTTCACATCAATTAATTCAATAAGATTGTTAAATCCTTCAAACCCTTTAAGCCCCTATTACCCCCTATCCCTTTAATCACTAAGTCCCTTAAAAGCCTTTCCACGGTAGGTTTACCTACACATGCAAACCCATTATAGGTCTTATTACAGGACTTTACCCCTTGGGTTAGGCGACTGGAAATTACTATTATTACTGTGTCTCGGCGCCTTCAAAACTTAAATTACCAGGAAACACTACTAATAAAAACTAGAATAACGATCGTAACTTACCCCTTGAATCTGTTGAAATAATTCACATTAACTATAAATTCCTCACAAACTTCGCTAAAATATAGAACGACGTAAAAAAGTTTGACAGGAAACCTTATAACCTTTTCGACACGAAAATAATACCTTTCTTAAATATTTGAAAGTGGATAGAGGTTTTCCCTTTTGGTTTTTACTTATTGTTTCCCGGAATTCTTATAAGGCACGTTCAATATTATTACCTAACCTTCCTAACCCAAGTAATTTCCTTTCGTAAAGTTCACGATAACATAAAGAGAAACTTCGAATACAAATTTCACCTTATCTAATACCATATAGATTAGGCCACTATACGGTAGACTACGATAATAGCGTAAAAAAGGAGGAAATACTAATAGATATACTTAACCAGATGTTTCATAAGTTAATATTGTGTTAGTAAGTAATGGAGAAAGCCCAAATTAGTGGAGACATACTTCGTTAGTAGATTTAGATAGCCATTACGGACGTTAACGAGTTTAAATACGCTCTATAACGCCTAGATGCTACTTGCAAAGGATTTTTTTAGCTAGTTACGTTTTTCTTTTACATTCTTAATAGCGTGTATACTAAATTTTCTTAGTATATACCCCTAAATCGGTAATTTCCCTAACGTAAATAAAAAAAACCTTACGGTAGTTAAGTACGTCGACCGCAAGTACGGTTATGGGCGCATTTAACGCTTATGGTTTGGTCTATCGTCTATAAACTAAAGGTAGTAGTTGTGTTAGCGCTAATAGAGCTAAAATTTAAACAGACTTGCTAACCGTAAGTATTATTATCGTAATAATAGTAAGAAGTATTAGATTTATAGTAAATATAGCTGTTAATTAATCCGATGATCCCCCGTTAAGAGAAATAATATAAAGGTAATTTATTATATTTAGTACCTTATTACCTTTAAATACGATTAATTAGATCAAGTTATTTATTTCGAGGGAGATAGGCTAATTAACGACGAAAATACCCTTTGGTAGATTAAATAACATGAAAATACTGCTCCTAGTACGGTCTAGTAACTAGTCGATTACGCCTTCCTATATCCTTTATCAGGTAAAGACCTTTACCTTTACCTCAATTAAGTCCTTAACCTCTTATATACTTTTAACCTTTGTAATCGTTACGCGGATTATACGTTTTAAGGTATTATGTTAGATATAGGGGTGATAAAGTATTTAACAGGAACTTATTTACAATACGTAGTATTGCGGAGGAAAAGCATTATGGTTACTAAAGTTAATCGTTACGATATTGATAAGGTTAAAGTTAACTTCGGATTAGGTTAATAAGTATCGTTGTAAGGGATAACGGTAGTTTAAATTATTATTAAGTCGATTACGTTCCATATCCTTAAATTCTCTACCCCTTTTTTTATTTATTTGAAAGATAAAAAGACCTTTTACGTTAAAGTTAACTTTAACGCCGATAAGCTAATTAAAAACGGCTAAAGGTTTCCCCTTGCCTTTAAATAATAGCATTTATGATTTTATCTTTGAAACCCTAAAACAGTAGTGTTGAACCTAACGAAGTTGAAGATACGTTAAATATATCTGCGCCTTAACTACCTGGATTTCTATAATCTGTATAAGGTCTTAAAATCCATAAGGCACAAAAATATGCAATACTTTACCTTAAAAACTATAGAAAAGCTTTACCACCATTGCCAAACATATACCTAAAATCCCCGGAAATTTATATTTAAACAGAAAACGATAAGAACCTTTATTATAATGTTTCTATCAATATGTTTACTTGGACAATAGACCTGGTTTTTACGCCGTTAATGCCGCGACCTTTTTTTACGAAGCCAAATTTCTAAAGTTCTTTTCAGCAAAAGATACGTAGAAAACACTGAGGATATTATAGATTAATACGTAACTACACCCACTTGAAAAAGTTATTTACGATATCGGTACTAACTTTGCAACGGTAAATTTTAAGAAATATGTCAAAATAATGGGTATCTAGTGCAAATAAGTGACTGTAAAGGCCTACTAAAGCATTAAGAAGGTTGAGAGGGCATATTCATTACTTCGCCGAACGTATAATATCCTTACGCTATAAATTAAAGTTTTACGGATCCGGAGGCACGTCTTTAAATAGCGGTAAAGAGCATAAACGATATTATAGGCCCTGACGGTCTATTATTAACGCTGCTAGTCTTTGGAGTGTACCCACGTCTGACGAGTAAATATTCGCTATGAACAAATACCTAAAATCGAGCTATGGCTTACGGTAAAGTACTAAGGAAACTGCGAAGGGAATCGGTAAGCCGCCAGGTTAACAATACCCTTAATATCAAGAACAGCTCTAAAACAATCGACGTATTTACTTTACTGTTATAAAGTAAAGTCCTCGTGTTTCGAAAGCTAGGCAAATAAAAGGGCCTATATAAAACCTTAAGTATCGCCAACTTTAAAATAGTTATTGAAACTGCTAACCGTCCTGTATATTTTCAAATCACTTAGGTTAAGCCTTCTATTAAGGATACTAACGATAGAGACTCTTAATCCAAACAACCGAGCTAATACGAACCTTTTCCACCCGTTATCGATAAACCGATAAAATGCCGCTGGCGCGGACAGCTCCCGAAAAAGAGAAAAAGTAAATAGGAGGAATATACATCGGATCGTATCTAAAATACTACTTGGGTAAATAAGAAACAGAAAGATAACAAAGACTTATTATTAAAGTTTCGAATAAAAGGTATTATTAAGAATTTCGGCAAGCCTTTTTAAAAAAGCGATAAAGTTGAGATTAATAGTTTGTTAATTCGAAAAGTTGTATAATTCTTACTGAAAATCGATTTTAACTTTT
Organism: Anisogramma anomala; assembly: GCA_038502455.1. NCBI lineage: Eukaryota > Fungi > Ascomycota > Sordariomycetes > Diaporthales > Gnomoniaceae > Anisogramma > Anisogramma anomala. Next base: position 764,397 of record JASMMZ010000009.1, on the reverse strand, counting down.
AAGACCCAAATATTACGATTTTCGGGTTAAGGATTATCCACAAGATTAAAGGTAAGACTACAGGGAAGCTGCATGAAAAGTCACGCCTAATTGCTTAAGGATACAATAATAAAGTCAAAGACTAAATCCTTATACAATCGTTAGTAGTTTAGAACATTGATTAGCGGTTAGTAATCGTTTTAATAGTAAGTTTAGTAACTGAAACTAAACACAAATTTACGTTGAATAGCACAAATATAACGTAAGCTTATATAAAATTAAAAACGAATCTATAAAGGATCGTATTACTGGAATTAACATAGGAATTACGATTTACCTACCTTTTAAAAACGGTAATACGATGTATTAAGCCTTTGTACGAACTGGATAAAACAGGCGTTTACTAGTTTCTAACCTACCAATCGCATTTTAAATTACGGCTAGGTATAAAGTTTTTAATTTATGGCCCGTATTTGCTGTTAACATAAAAAAAAGTCTTCGACCTAGTAGGTATATAGACTAAATATACACTTTTCGTCGAAACGGTTAGCTTTATAATATAGAAACAACAGGTGATTGAAAACTTCAAGTTCTAAAATTATAAGTAGGTAACGACGTTAGCAAAATATAAATAAATTTAACATTAACGAATTGTTAATATAAATACTTAATATTAATAATATTATTAGTTTTCGCCAAAAGAGCCCGGATACTGATTTAGCTATAATCGGTAAAACTAATGTGGATAAAGCCTGATGGTACCTAAAATAACATGACAGTAGTAACTATATTGTTAATTCATATTAACCAAAAGCTTTTTACAAACTTTTTATCGCAGTGTGAATATCAAATTTAATAGGTAGTGACTTTTACCGGTTTAATAAAAAGATTGATTAATAAATACGAAACCTAAACCAAGTAATTAATATAGTTTTAACCGACTTGTCGAAGGCTAAGCTAGTAATCTTTATGAATAGGTCTTTCGCAAATAACATCAACCTATTTTTATAGATCTGTTTTTAAATAACCTTTGTTAACTAAAACAAACGTGAAAACCAATTTAATATTATCAGCAACCTAATTCAGTAGACCTTTGTTAAATACGAGATAATTATACTAAAAGCGTTAACTTCGGAGGTTTACGGTATAATAACAGGATTTAATATAGGTATAGTACTATAGAAAACACTTAAAGTTATTATTAAGCAGTTGAATATTCTTTTTATCCTGGTAGTATTTTGTACCAATTTAAGGATATTATTTAAATGCCTTTTGAAATTCAGAACCATTAGTAAAAAACACCTGATAATCGACGTGATAACACTTCGCGAAGTCTACGAAAGGAGGAAAATTAAGGAGTTCCGATAAATTGACGGTATAGACAATTTTCTTCATATCATAACGAATTTGTTGCCAAATGAAGCCTTTAAAAGGTTTATGAACAACAATAGATTAACTATATGTATCGAAGGCTACGTTAGTAGGCCGCCCGGCAAGCCTAAATCACGTGACGGCGGTTAGGGGTATAATAGTAAATTAAAAGACCGCTAAGTGATTAACGATGTTAACTTATTTAATTAGTAAGGCTAAAGTAGAGGATTATATGGGTTTATAGCGGAAACACCTTTTACAAAAGTCGATAAAGTCGGACTTCGAAGCTGTGGGGCAACTAATATCAATTAGGGTTAATTTTCATGTAAATAGGTATATTTTAATACGGAGGTAGATTACGATTGACCAGGGTTTGGCCAGTCATTGAAGTCGCGGTTTAGCGTTCACCGGAAAATATTGGTTAACCGTACTAGCGTGCGCGCAAAGATTAAAAAGCCGCCAGTGTTGAAATATAATTAATTGTAATACAGTAAGTCAACTTTACTTACTGTGAATTTAACTATACTAACTGTAAGTTAAGTGTATTTTTTTGTGGAGGCTTACTGTCTTTGGTGTACGTCAAGTATAGTATTCGCCTACTTTACACTACGGCATGAGCCAAGAAATTAGCCATAAAAATTACTTTGCAGACCGGCTAGCGGTCTGCCAAACCTAAAACAATACATCCACCACTTAACCACGAAATACTACTGTTATTTCGACCAATCTAATCGATAATATTACAACGTTTAAAGACCTACCAACATTTATATATAATTCGAGGATCGGTTGAAACAGTGTATTTACGTCTATATGCCTACGAATTTTAGGAAATATTATGTACTCGAAACGATTTTACGTATTATAAAACCGCTTTGCATCTTGGTTAAAACTGGTATATAATAGTACAACGCTTATGAGAGGTATTATAAGGAGAGGTTCGGAATAGTTAATTCGATATTGGACTTATTAATCTTGTTTTTGACAGCCCGTTTTAAAGACTTTGTACTAACGGGTATATAAAATGATAATAACCTAACTTTTTGTAGTGTATCATTTTCTGTATTTAAAGAGAAAAAGTTTTTAGAGGCCGACCTAAAAGTGAAACCCAAAACGTATTTAACGGAGGACCATATGATCTACTCTAATAGCTCTATAATCACTTTCTGGAACGGCATTCAAAGCCTCGCGTAAAAGGGGTAACTGAATAGAGTTACCCTTATCACTTTAAATAACGTCAAACGGGCCGACTAATATACATATTAACATATATATAGCATTTAGTTTATTTCAATAATATAACCTAAAGCGACGTTCGACGTCTTAGTCGTCGCAGTATTGAACCGCCCTTTCTGACGATATATATAAAGCGTTTAACAAACAACTTACGTAGCAAATACATAATCCAAACCGCGGATTATAATTTGTAAATAGGGTTCGTTTCTATTTTAGGTAACGAAAAACCGGTATGAAATAGGTTTACAATACGTATAAACATTATTTTTAAAAGTTTGATTAAATATAAGCGGTTTATACGAATCTTTTTAACCTCTGAAATTTATAATATGGTTATAGGTTTCGATTCATAAATTATCATAACGATAACGGTTCGAATAAATATATTAAACCTTGGATTTGGACCTATCCCTTCTTTTGTTTATACTACCTCTTTTGCGTTTTACTAATACTTGGTAAAACTTGGTACTACGAACTAAAAACAACTTATAATTGATATTCTAAACTTATACGAATCTTATAAACGCCGCGGAATCGAGAGAATAAGATAAATCGATAAAAAGTCAAACCTTATAAATGTAATAGTTAACGGCGCCTCGAATAGGGTATTAAAGGCGTTTATATTAAAGAGTATTTTTTTTGTTGGTATTATTGAAAAGATTTTACGACCCCTCTCAAGCTAAAAATTCTGTTTCTTATATCTATCCTTTTTGTGATGTACGATCGCTCCGCTTTTAACGTTTTAAAGCGGTCCGAAATCCGCTATTTACGTCGCTTTTCGTATTTTATCACGGTGCATATCTTTTATTGACACCGCTTTTACGATATTTTATATTGTTTGGATCTTTCATTCATATCTCTTTCAATATATTGTCACTTTTCATTTCTTTCATTTCAATCTTACTAGATTTACTTTTACTTTTTACCTTTTACATTTCTCACTTACGTTACGATTTTTTTTTTCAAAAACAATTACTTCACTATATAACGTATTACATTATGGCCAGGCGCACCAGCCCGGCAAAGATAAGCAGATATTCGCTGCTGAAGGAAGAGGAAGAGGGAAACGTCGTATTACCATCCTCCTCCTTGCTACCCTCTCCCTTTATGCTAGCGCTACCACTATCACCGCCATCAACGCCGCCATCAGCGTTACCGAAAGGGTGGACCCACGCCTTAGGCCGCATACCCTTAGATAAAGGTGCGGAAAGGTCTTTGCCCTCTTGATGGCGACGCGAAATAACATCGTTGAACTTACTTATATAATATGTACGTAGGCTCCGATTCTAGGCGGTAATAGTGGTTTCCGACTCCTTAATCTGCCGGTTAACGCCTATTTCTAATTAGTATCAGCTTGTTTTAGTTATTTGCGAAAGTGGTTGCTTTTAAGTACGCTTTAGGCGACATATTTGTAAATGTGGAGAAATTGAGTTCGCGATTGAGATTACAGGTTGTTATAGTCCGACCCATAATAGTAAGCCAAGTGGGTTCCAAATGGGATTTATTATTGAGATACGGAGGAAGACTAGAAAAGGTTACCATGGCTCAACATGCAGGACCTATGGGCAGGACCAGTACCTAGCCCGTTACGTGCCCTTACACGTGCTGTACACGGACCGTGCCCGGCCTGTACCCGAATCGTACCCGGTTCTCACCCAAACCGGGCTTAGGTCGGGTATTGCCTATCCCGTTACGTATATAGTTGCGTAACCTATAAATTTAATAGTTAATAACTTAAGTTTATAATATACCCCTTTTTCCTCGGGATATTATAAAGGTCACATCACGCCATTAAATAAATACCGGATGGAAACTGTATCCGCTTAATATGCGGGTGAAAAGTATATCGGTAATATTATGTTTAATATATCGTATAACGTTTTAACCGGTTTAACTTTAGGTCTTCGACGTTATATAACGCGTCTTTTCACTTTATCGACGATACCTTATAATATACACGTAGGTTAGATATATGATATATATTTTTTACTGCCGGCACCGTATATTGTACCTATTAACACGCCGTATTATATATACTTTTTACTGTCGATATCGTATAATGTACCTTGTAAAGTCGCGTTCCTGCTCTTAGTACCTTATAACGCGCCCCGTATAATATATAACCCTTGCCATATCCGGTTCGTTAATTCTTATAAATACGGACGTCCCCCGTAATTTTCAAAACTTTCTCCTTTTCCCTTTTATAACGCCACCCTTTTTTATTAATTATCCCTTTTATAACCTTGTGTTAATTACCCTTTTTATAATTATTTTATCTCCCCTTTATATATTTTGAATAGTCATATACGTTTATATACATTACGTTTTGTTTCTAATTTATTATTATAACCGACGTATATAACGGGTTTAACTTAGGTTACGTTACAGTCGACGCCTTTGAAACGGATAACTAGCTACTCCGTAAGATATATTCCCCTATTCTATACTAATACCTTATTATCAACTGCTTATTATAGTCGCCTCGTATTATAAGGAATCTTCTCGTCTTTGAAAATAATGAAGATAAAAGTAAATTTTTCCGTTATAGGCTAAAAACGCCTATATATATATATTCACCGCCTCTTAAACTTTAACGGTTTTACCTTTTACGTTTATTTTTATCGGGTGTAAATGTATTTTATATATCGAAAAGTTTATAATAAAGTAAACTTATAAATAAACCTTATGAAACACTTAACCGTAAATTGAATCCTTTTAGTAATATATTTGAAAAATAAGTTTACTTACGGCTTTATTCGATGTACTTGCCTTTTTACCTTAATCAATCACTACGGTGAAGACAAAGACTATATCCTATCCCCTACACGTAAACGTTAAGGAGATATTCCAGGTTATCGACTTATTTTTTTCTTTACATTTTTTAATTTAATTAATTAATTTACCCGGTTTCGCGATACCGTTTAAGTATAAAAACTTCTTATTATACCAGCAGTTTAAGTCGTTACCCCTTTAACTATACGTTTACGTCGCCTATTCCTCCTGGGTATGTTTTTATTATTTAATACTTTTCTGTTACCCTTTATTATATCGCCTATTTATAAAGATGAAACGACTTCGATTAATAGAACTTTAACGAGTAACGTTTTCGCCCCGACCCCTTTTTACTATCGCCGTATACCTTTCCGTAATTTTAACCTAAAAAGCCAAAATAATATAACTACTTGAATTATATCTTTTATAATTAATATAAGCTATGGCTTATAAAATGTAACTAATAAAATCCAAGGCTTAATTATATAATCCCCGATTTTACCGGTATTTTATTTATTAACCTTAAATAAAAGAGAGATAATTAAGCTGACCGCGAACAGACATACAATCGTATCCGAGCTGATCGCGTTACCCGAACTCAAATTAATATATTACAGTTTTTAATAACACGTTTAAAGGTTCGCTTTTCTCGTTCCGCCCCCCACCCTACTCCTCGTTAACCGTTATCGTCGGCTTCCTTTAACGCCCGTCCCTCCTAATGCTTTTTTTTTATCATCGGCCTTGTTATGAACTCAGGTCGTTAGCCATTGAGCCTATAGGTTACGTGACTGTGCTCGTAATGGGATAGGCAACGCCCAACCTAGGCTCGGCCCGGGATCAGCCCGGGCGCGGATAGGGTACGGTTCGGGTATAGGCTGGATACGTTTCATGTACAGATAGGGCACGGTTCATGTACGATACGTATAAGGGTACATAACGGGTTAGGTATTAGCCTTGCCTAAGGGCTCTGTACGTTAGGCTACGGTAGCCTCTTTTAGTTTTTTTTCATACTTTAATAACAAATCCCATTTGGTATCTACTTATTTTACCATCGTAGGTTGGATTATAATATATTATTAAGGTTTCTTTTTATTATGTCAAAGAAATATTACTTATAAAGAACGAATTGATAGAAAACGTTTCTAATTCGGCGTTGTATTTTAGTGTTATCGGAAATGATAGGCCTTTGGCAAATATTTAGTCCTTTATCTTTATAAATATACTTCTGGCCCCTTCGTGACCAACTTAAGCCAATATTCCTCGTTCATAAAATACCGGAAGTTATATCGCGTCGGCTGTTAAATAACTATAACAATCGGGTTAATCGACTTTAACTATCGACCTTACGTCCGACTTTACTTAGGTCGTCACAAAAATCTAGTAATTCGAAACCGAATTAACCGCGACTCGCGTTAAGTTTCCACTGGTTTAGGGCGGACGAAAACGATATAATTAACTGTAATTTAATGGATTTGCTTTTACATGGGCGGCGACGCGCTGAACGATCGAATTTATATTAAAAGCGGATAAAATGTAAATTGTAAATGTTTAATACGCGCTCCTTTACGTATAAGGATATTATACGACGGTGTTGAAGTAAGCGGTTACGGCTTATTACGAAGCCGGAGGATACGAGGGCAGGTATAATATAGGAAAGTTTTTCGATTATATTAAATCGGGTTTCGTCAACCTTTACAGCGCAGATAAAGTATTAGTCAAACTTAAAGGTTTAGTTACAAGTAATAAGGACCTATAGGTATTATTAGTTATCAGATTTAAAATACTTTTGGCTTAAGTAGGTGGCTTGGATTGGCTTTCGGTCGTGAAGTATAATTACGTAGGTTTCCGCTTATCGTTAAATATCCGTAACAAGTTTATTAAGATGAGTGTTAATCGGGTGGATTATATCTTAGCCTTAAAAAAATACCGTAAACTCGCCGACGAATTGAAGTTTTTAAATTTAAAGCGTCGTTTTGGTTATTAATTAACGAGACCTGTCTTAGCCTTACGGCTGGATAGTAATACGATTATAACGGTAGTTTACACTTTTTAAACGCCTTCGTTAAAGGGCCGTATTAATCGCAGCCAATTATTTCGATACCGAGATTAGTTATTTTAACAAACCCATTCGGTACGCACTTTGAACTAAAGACGTAAGGTGACGTAGGCGATAATAAAGGAACGTTAAGCTAGGTTTATTTCGAGGCGTTACGTACGTCATAGCTTACCGGACCATTATTAACGTAACTAAGACCTTCACCAAATATTACCTTCTACGTAAATATATATAACCTAAGTTAAAAAGGCAAAGAATTTTTTTTTATTAAGGGCGACGAGTGAAACCTAATTCCTAAATATAATTTCGTTTAAGGGTTATATAACCTTAACAACATAATTATAAAATCAAGAAAAAAGGATCTTAATTTCATTAAAATACATATAAACGAAAAATCATTTCTTATCCCTATATTTTTAATAACACCTTTTTTTTAAATACTTAAGTCGCTTCTAGCTATAATAATCATTATATTATAAATAAAGCTTTGGCATAACGGTAAAAGATAAAATAAATTCGCCTATTAAATCCGCGAAATTTCGAATCAATATTAGGTTTACGGAAAAATGAATATATTACCTAAATAGCCAAGTTTCATATAAATTTTAATAAAAAGTCGAAACCTATATTAATATATATTTTTTTCGAAATAACGCGGGATATAATTTTTGAAATACTTTAGATACAATACTAATAGGTAATTTAAAATGAGGCAGGCTTAGTTATGGACATAGTATCGATACGCGCTAAGAGGGAAGATATATAAGGCGTGGTAGTTTCAGTTTTCCTCGGATGAATATAACGTTCGTACTGAAAGGTAAAACGTATAGGGAACCCGTTCCAGATAGTTTATATTATAAACCTTAACGAAATAAAACGGATTCTATAAATAACGGCGAAGATTATAGTTAAAAAAAGGATTAGTTACGTCTTTTACCGGAATTAGTTGTATTTCGCAACCTTATTGATGAGGATAAAATTATAGCTTTATCTTCGTATAAAAGGAAACTCGACCATAATATTTATATTAAACCGAACGAGGATAAATTTTTACTAAAACGACCTTTAGAACAGTTATACTCCGTATTACGAAATTAACTTTTTAAGTTTCTATAATAAATTACGGAGTTAGTAAATAAAGATTAGGTTTGGGTAAGCTTTTTATCAGCGACGGTATTAATATTACTAATTTGTAAACCGAAGAGGAGATAACAGTTTTATATATATTATCGGGTACTTAATAAAATCACAAAGTAAAACCGTCTTCCTTTATCTTTAATTAAGAGAACCTTACGTATGTTATCGAAGTCGATATAATTTACGAATTAGATATTCGAATGGTATTTTACCGTATGTCAATGGTACGCGGATAGGAGGAATTAACGGCGTTTTGTACGCGGTTCGGGTTATTTAAATAGTTAGTTACCCCCTTTAAGCTGGCGGAAACGCGGGCGACGTTTCAAAGATAAATTTGTTATAAAATAGCGGATATTTTAAATAATTTCGTTATATCGTACTTAAACGATTTTCTAATATTTTTTTTAGATACTAAGTAGGACTATATGGCGAAAGTTCGCGTAATTTTGAAACGCCTTTATGATACGAAATTGAATCTAGATCTAAAAAAATGCGATTTCGTAATGGAAAAGGTAAAATACTTGGGCTTTATTATAACGGTTAAAGTAGGTATCTGAGCCGACCCCGAAAAAATCCAGGTAACCCACGAGTAAAAGTTATTACCTACGGTCCGAAAAATTCGAAGTTTTTTGGGTTTCACTAACTTTCATCGTAATTTTATTAATAATTTCTTAAAGCTAACGAATCATTTCGTCCGTTTAACGAAATAAAGTATTCGTTAGGTTTAGACGGAGCGAGAAAAACATACATTTTAAATCTTAAAAGATACCTTTATTACGGTCCTAATTTTGGCACATTAGAATTTAAATAGGCTAAAAATGATAAAAATTAATTATTCGAAAACGACGTTAAAAATTATTGGTCTTAATAGAACGAGGATAATATTTTGAAGTTAATAGTTTACCACTTGGTACGATTAACGAGTACGAAACGTAACTATACCATTTACAATAAAAACCTTTTCGTGATGGTTTTTATTCAAGAGCATGATTTTCCGAGTTATATAACATCCTATACCGTTTAATTTCAGAACTTCAAGCTAAATGAGCCGAAGTCTTTTCCTTTTTTCAACATTATTTATGGTATAGGCCTGTAATTTTAGGCGCCTGCCCGGATACGTTAACTAGTAACTTACAAAATAAACCCGAGGATGAGAAACGTTACGCGCGGGTCTTTTAGCTTATTCCTTTATTATATTAACTGTAGTATTGATAAACTTATATATTTAAGGAATAGAAATTATAACGAGTAAGGTGAAAGAGTTGAATAAAACGGAGATCCAATTAATAAATTATGATGATATATATTTTAAAGGGGGGTTGAAGGCTTTCGAGGGGCCCTCGAAAGCGATATCGTCCCGGGCCCAGCCTGCGCCCGGGTCGTTATCGGGGATAACACTAAGAGATTTTAATACGACGGCACCGATGGTATCGCTGCGGGTTCAGCCCGCGTTAAGCTTTCTAGCATTATTAACATCGAATAGTTTCCTTATTTTCGACTCGAGTACGTTAACGAAATTATAAAACCGAAAATTAACGAATAATCTTTTATATAAGATTCGTATTTTGTCGGTATTCAAAGACGTTAGGCGTTTTCTACCAAAAATAAAATAATTAATATAAATTATGAATTACGTGATTAACCCGAGGAAGGTATTATGTCATCCTAATTGTTTATGACTACATGATTTAAAACTATTAATAACAAAGATATTATAATAAATTTATAACTCGTTTACTATAGGTTATCTGGGTAAAAAAAATATTTATTTTTTTCAAAGGAGTTACTATTCAAAAGTAATAATCGTATATATTCGACGTTCATATTGAATATACACGTAATATAACAAAACGAAACCTCATCTTACTTGACGGTAAAACTTACTTTAACCCTTTCCTATTTTCGATCGGTATTAAACATATTTTTCGGTCGACTTTACAATCGACTTACTAATTATTAATAACGATTTTCAATATTTACTAGTTATTACGGATCGCCTTTTTAAGTTTATTTAATTAAAAGTTATATAGTTTATAATTTCCGATATATACATAGAGCGTTTTCGGGATATATAATGGAGATTTTATGAGTTTTTAACTTTTATTATTAATAGCTGCGATTCGAATTAGGTATACGTATTTTAAACAATAATCTATTCCCTAATGAAGGTCTAATAACTTTTATTTACGGCATATCACTTATAAAAAATAACGGTATAAAATGGGTAAACCAAAAGGTTTAAAAGTACTTACGTGTTGTTGTCGCTTTTTTGTAATACGATTAGGCTTCGTATTTACCCACTTATTAATTTACGTTAAACAACCGGAAATTGACGGTTACCGGGTTTAACATAAACCGTTTAATAAATAGGCACGAGATATTACTTATTTTAAGTGTAAACGGGGATACGAAGTTGTTAACCAGTTTAACGGGGCAAACTACAACGTTTCTGGCTTATTTACGCGAGGGGACGGAACTAGCTTGGGTGGCAATAACTTATATCTAATAGCAAATAAAAACGGCGACGAATCGTAAACGATATCTGGTGAAACGATATAAAGTGGGGGACTAAATTTAGCTAAGCTTTTATAATATTAAGATTAACCGCCCGAATAAAAGGCTTAATTAACTTTATAATTAGTGCCGGGTAATCAGTATTTATAACCCGTTAAATATCGTATTAAACATCCTCAATAAATATCCGGTATTTTATAAAGATTTAATTAAACGTACGGCTTTAAACCCCTTTTTTTCGTAAATCTTATCCGATGTTCGCTTGAGACCAATTTTAATAACGGACTATGTAAAAGATGATAAATATAAGGAATTTAAAGTATCAGATATCTTTACAGTAAAGATGGGAAGGGGCAGGATTTATTACGTATTGATTAAGTAAAAAGGTTATAATAAGCTAAAATAGAAAGTATTGGAAATTTATTATTATATTATAACATTAAAGAATTTTTTTGGTTGAAAATAACTCGTGATTTCGACTACGATATCAAATTTATATTAAGCGATAAACGTGAGGCGAACCGCCTATAACCCCAAAATAATACTTTATTAATAAATGAAAGGAATAATATATTAATAAACGAAGTTAAAATAACGTAGGTAAAACTGAATGAATATTACCCGATAATTTCGAATATATGTCTTACCGTAAAACGGCTTTTACTATATTTTAATAAAGATTTACCTACTTATGATTAATATCCTTATTTGGATTAAATGAGTACTGGCGGTACTAATGTTAAAGGCTTTATTACGACTAAATTTAAACGTTAGGTGATATTGGGAGAAGAGTACGGTAAAAGGTATAGCGAAAACCAGTAGGTGTCGAAAAGGGGGGCTGATAGGAGGCGGAACGTACGCGGGGCAATGTTAAGGAAGGCGGATAACGCGAGGAAAGGCGGGCGTTAAAATAAGTTGATAACGGATAATACGAAAAATGATGGACGTTAAGGGAGGCCGACGATAAAGGGTAACGTTAAAAAAGACGGACGTTAAAAGAGGCCGATGACGACGGTTAATAAAAAGTAGGGCGGGAGGCGGGGCTAAAGGAGTAACCTTTTAAGCGGTTTATTAAAAACTGTAATACGTTAATTTAGGCTCGGGTAACACAATCAGCTCAGACACAATCCTACGCCCGCTTTTGGTCGGTCCGATTAGCTTATTTTTATATGAAGTTAATAAATAGAATACGGACAAAATCGGAAATCATATAATTAAGTTTTAGACGTCGTTCACGACATTTTATAAGCAGTAACTTATATTAATTATAAAAGATATGGCTTAAATATATATATTATTTTGACCCTTTATGCCAAAACTACGAAAAGGTATTCGGCGGTATTTAAAAGGAGTTAAGGCGAAAACGTTACGCGCTAAAATCCTGTCGGTCCAAAAATTTCTATCTTTATAAACAGGCGATATAGTAAAAGGCGATGAAGGGGTTCGGGGTAAAGGCGGACCTGGAAAAAAAGAGCGACGAAGGCGTATAATTAAAGAAGTAACGGCTTATAAGGCCGGTAAAATGAAAACTTCTTACGATTGGACGACATTATAAAATCGAATGAATTAATTAGCTAATTTAAAAAAGACGAGGGAAAAAAACAGGTTAATGACCCGGGATATTTTTTTAACGTTTACGCGCGGGGAATGAGATATAACCCCTATCATTTACCGTAATAATTAATTAACTTGAAAAGGTATGTAAACTGAGTAAGGTAGTAAGTAAACTTATCGGCTAAACATATTATAAAAAAGTTAATTAACGGTGAAACTTTTTGTAAGGCTTATTTATAAACTTACCTTATTATAAACCTTCTGATATACGCTATACCTTTATACCTAATAGATTCTAATGTAAGATAAAAAATGTTAAAATTTGAAAGACAATTAATATACGATATATAGGTATTTTTACCCTATTAAAAAGCTTATTTTCATGCTTAATATTTCCGAAAACGAGAAAATCTCTCATAATACGAAGGGGTTCCGACGGGTAATTAGTAATAGGGTATTAATATATAATAAGATAATATACCTTACGGGGAAGTTCGTTATCCCTTTTGAGAGCGCCAGTGGTAACGTAACCTAAGTTAAAACCTTTATGTACATCGGCCAGAATAATGAATTAAAATAAAACGCTAAAATATATTAACGCGAATAGCCAATTGGTATATATAAAGGAAAGTGAAAAGGGTTATAACGGGGGTGGTTAATAAAAAAGGGGGGACGATAGTATAAAAGGAAAAAGAAGGAAGTTTTAAAGACTACGGGGGGTGTTTGTATTTATAAGAATTGGTGGATTGGATTCAACAAGGGCTACATGTTATATAAGGCGTATTGCTCAATATTAAAGGCAAGGGCGCAACTTTATACGATACGTTAAAGGATACGTTATATAATACCGGCGGTAAAAAGGATACCCTACAAGACACGTTAACGGGTACGTTATACGGCGCCGGCGATAAAAAGAATGCCTTACACGGCGCGTTAACGGGTACATTATACAATATCGGCGATATAGAGTGGGCCGGCCAAAACGTTATACGATATATTAAACGTAGTATCACCGGCTTACGTTTGACCCGCGTACTAGGCGAGTACGGCCCGCGTCTAGTATTTATCTAAAAAAGCGACGTAGCCCTTATAACATACGGGGAAAAGGGGGTATGTCATAAATTTATGCTGTTGACTATTAAGCTTATAGGTTACGTAACTGTGCTCGTAACTAACTAGGTAATGCCCAGCCTGAGCCCGGGCCGGGCCTGGCTCGGGCACGAATAAGGCACGGTCTGGGTACAAGCTGGACATGGTCCGTGTACGGATAGGGTACGGTCCATGTATGGTACGTATAAAGGCATGTAATTGGCTGGGCATTGGCCCTACATAAGGGCACTGCACATTGGGTCACGGTAGCTTCTTCTAGTCTTCCTCCGCACCTTAATAGTAAATCCCATTTGGTATCTACTTAGCTTACCATCGTAGGTCGGACCATAACAGGCCTCCTCAAACATCCGTCCTTCCTCGTATTATTCGTTATCGGCCTCTTCTAACGCCCGCTCCTCCTCGCGTTATCCGTCATTCTCGACGTCGTTTCGTATTCGTCCCGCTTTTTACTAACCCCTTTCCTCGACACCTACCAATTCCCACCACACTTATCGTTCTCCTCTCCCGACGTTACCTAATATTTAAAGCTAATTATAATAAGGTCTCCAAGGTTAGTAAAACCGATACTTATTAAACCTTAATAAAGATCATAATAATAAGTAAGTGAATTTTCTCTAAATCGTAATAAAAGCTGCCTTATGGTTGGATACGTATTCGAAAAAATCGGGTAATATTTACCCGACCCTACTTATTATATCATAATTTCGTTTAAAATTAATTTTTTTATTTATAAATACGGTATTACTTCGAAAACATAAGCGATTCGTCTTACGTTTGTTGTTTAATATAAACTTGATGTCGATGTCGGAAGAACAAGCTATTATAAATCCGAATATTCCTCTACTTCGTCTTGAATTTATTTAAGTGTATAATATATCAATAATTTTCCAACAATTTTCATTTCGACTTATTATTACTCCTTTTCTTGATTAACATATAACATACCCCATGACGCCCCGTTTTTACCGCGAATATTTTTTATACTTTTAATTTCTCGTATTTACCTTTCCTCATGTCGTTCATTGTTAAAACTAATCCCGTGAGAATATCGGATAAAACCTATGGAAAAAAACGTCCGCAACCGTTCGTTGAACTAAATTTAAATAAAATATAAAGTTTTTACCAAAGATATTTAATACGATATTAAATAGGTTTAAAATATCGATTACTTGGTATTAATAATAAAGCTAATTAATCTTTTTTTCGGGCAATTGGTTTTGATATTACGAAAGTTTAACTAAACCTCATCCCCCACTTTATATTATTTCGCCAAACGTTGTTTAAGATTTACCGCCGCTTCTATTGACTATCAAATATAAACTATCTTCGCCTAAATTAACTTCATTCTCTTACATAAATAAGCTAAAAACGTAATGAATCGACCTGTTGGATTAGTTAACAACTTTTTATTTCTGTTTACCTTTAAAATAGGTAATATTTTATATTCATTTACTAAAAGGTTCGCCCTAAACCTAATAACCATCGACTTTTGGTTGCTTCATACATGTTAATGAACGGGTAAATATAAAGTCTCATTATATTACAAAAAAGCGACAGTAATACATTAATACTTTTAAACTTTTTAGTTTACTTATTTAATATATTTATTTATTTATAAATAATACGCTGTAAATAAAATCTATTAAACTTTTACCAAGGAGTATAAAATCTTATAAAAATATTTTTCTAATGTAAACCGTGGTTATTAATAATGAAAGTTAAGAATCCATAAAATATTTACTATATATCCTGAAAACACTCTTTATAAGTATCAGTAGTTATAAGCCATATAGTTTTGAACTAAATAAGCTTAAAAAGACGATTTTTAAAAACTAATAAATATTGAATGCCACTGTTAATAGTTGGAAGGTCTATTATAAAACTAATCAAAATATACGTTTAGTGCTGGATGAAAATAATAAAAGGTTAAAGGATACCTTGCCATAAGGTACGATAAGGTTTCTTCCCCTTATATTGCATACATATTTAATATAAACGTTAAATATTTACGATTATCCCCTTTTAGTAATAATCCCGTTTAAAACTCAGAATAAAATGTTTCTACACGAATAACTTATAATAAATAAATTGTAAGTTAACCACGAAATTCTCGTCGTTAATAATTTCAAATGCGATAGTTATAAATGATCACGATAACATGATATACCTTGCGAATTCATCACGTAATTCGTAATTTATACTAATTGTCATAATTTAAGTAAAAAACGCCTAACGTTTTCAAAAGCTGTTGAAAGGCAAACTTTATATAAAGAGTCATTTGCTACTTTTTAATTTTATAATTCCGTTAACCTATCCGATCCGAAAATAAGGTAATTATTCGACGTTAATGATATTAACGGGGCTAAAGTAAGCCGAGTTTATAACGATATTACCGGTACCGTCGTATTAAAATCCTTTAACATTATCCCCGATAACGACCCGGGCATAAACCGGGTCCAGGGCGATACCGCTCTCAACGACCTTTCGAAAACCCCCGACCTATTTTTAAAATACATATCTTCATGATTCAATAACTAAACCTCCGTTTCGCTAAATTTGTTTATATAACCCGCTGTAATTCGTATCCTTTCAATATATAAGTTTATTGATACCACTTTTGAGATAATAATAAAAATAAGCGAAAAAAAAAACTCATACGCGGCGTTTTTGAACTTCGGGTTTATTTTGTAACATACTGGTTAATATATCCAGGCGGGCGCCCTAAGTTACGGGCCTATACCATAAGTAATATTTAAAAAGTAAAAGAACTTCGGCTTATTTAGTCGAACGTTCCGAAATCAAACGTGGTAAAAAAAATATTTCAATTTTTTGTAATTCTTCAAAATCTTAAATGGTATACGAATATTACGTAACTCGGAAAACTACGCCTTTAAATAAAATACCACCGTGAAAAGCTCCTTGTCGTAAATAGTATAATTACATTTCACATTTATTAATCATATTTAGTAATAAGCTACTAACTCTAAAATGCTATCCTTATCCAGTTACGATAAACACCATCCTAACGCAGTTTCCAAATAGTTGATTTTTAATATTATTAGCCGATTTGGATTTTAATATGCTAAAATCGAAGCCGTAATAAAAGCATCTTTTAAGGTTTGAAATACATATTCTTTCCGCTTCGTCTAAGCTTAACGAATACCTTATTTCGTTAAACGGACGAAATAATACGCAAACTTTAAAAAATTACTAATAAAATCACGATAAAAGTTGGTAAAACCTAAAAAAACTTCGAACTTTTCAGATAATACGTAGTAACTCCCACTCGCGAATTACCCGGACTTTCTTGGGGTCAGCCCGGATACTTAACCTAACCACTATAATAAAACTTAGGTATTTTACCTTTTCAACTACGAAGTTAACATTTTTTAAAATTTGAATATAATCCCGTTTTACAAAAACGTTTTAAAACCACGTAAACTTTCGTTATATAACCCTATTCAATACTTAAAAAATACTCCGTAAAATATATTACAACGAAATTATTAAACATATGCGCTATTATATCATTAATATATCGCTAAAACTTCACCGGCGCCTTTATTAACCTAAAAAGAGTAATTAACCATTTAAATAACTCGAACCGCATACGAAACACTGTTAATTCTTTTTATCCGGGTATAATTCGAATATAGTGAAAAGCCGTTCGAATATCCAAATTCGTAAGTTATTTCGACTTCGATAACGTATATAGTGTCTCTTTAATTAAATATGAAGGAAAACGGTTTCACTTTCTAATTTTATTTAATACTCGGTAGTTGATAAAAACCCGTTATTCTCCCCCCCCCCCCCGGCTTAAAAATAAGTAATACCGGCGTTATGACTAATAAAACATTTACTTAAACCTAACCTTCATTTATTAATTTTGTAACTTAGAGTTAAAACATAAGAATTCAATCCCGTCATATCTAATATAACGGCCCCTAAAGTCGTTTTGATAGAGAATTATTTTCGTTTGGTTTAATATAATGATCGAGTTTTTCCTTATGTAAAGGTAAGATTATGACTTCATCTTTATCAAATGAGTCTCAGAATTCAGCTAATTTTAGTGGAAAATATAATTAATCCTTTTTTTCTTAACCATAGTCGGCGTCGTTGTTTACAAAATCCGCGTTATCTTATAAAGGTTTATAATATAAGCTATCTGAAACGGGTCCCCTATACGTTATACCTTTTTATATGAACGTTATACTAAACCGAGGAAAATCGAACCTATTACGCCTTATATATATTTCGTTTTAAGACGTATTATTACTACATCAGCAATTAAGCCTCTTTACCTTTAAATAACTAAACAACTACTGCCGACGTTGAAAGTTACCTATTAATATTATATCCAAGGTATTCCAAGTATTATATCCCTCGTTATTCCGGAAATAATATATGTCAATATCGAGTTCGACTATTTATTAATATTTATACGAAACTTGGTAATTTAGATAATACGCGTATTTTACTCTAACCCCAATATCGTACCGAGATTTCGAAAATACAACAACCGAATTAACTTTATCTTCAACCTTTATATCAAAACCTTACTTATGATATTATAATAATTACACTGAAAATTGACTTAAGAATTTAAAGAGTAAATATTATTAAAAATATATATATAAAAATAAGTAATAAATCTTCGTTTATACGTATTTTAATTAAATCAAACTTTTTTACTCGATTTTACAACTGCGTTGTTAAAGTTATGTAACCCCCAAGCGAAACTGTATTTAAGAGTTAGACTTCCTCTGTCGCCGTTAATAGGAAACCTTCCTTTACCTTTTTGACTTAGACCGTATACACCTATATAAAAGGTAATACCGTGTAAAATTTATAACAAAGTTAATAATAATTTGATAAACTATAACGTACATAGAGTTTCGAAGCTAGTTTAATTTAACGTTTCTATATTATTGTTTACGTCGCCTTATATTTTTAGTTTTAAACGCGTACTAAACGAGCTTATTAAAATAACTAACCGCGGTATCGAAATAATTAGCCGCGATTAATACGGCTTTTTAACCGAAGTAATTAAAAGGCGTAAACTCCCGTTATAACTGTGTTACTATTCGGCCGTTAAACTTATACTGGTTTCGTTAACTAACGACCAAAACGGCGTTTTAAATCCAAAGATTTTAACTCGTCGGCAAGTTCGTGGTACTTCTCTAAAGTTACGACATAGTCCACCCAGATAACACCTATCGTAATAGATTTTTCGCGAATACGTAACGATACGCGAAAAAGTAAGTGATTATATTTTACGGCCAAGGATTAATTTAAGTCGCCCGCTTAAACCCAAAGTATTCTATACTTAATAACGAATAATATCTATAGGTCCTTATCGTTTATAACTGAATTTTTAATTTTAACCAATACCTTTTTCACGTGGTAAAGGTCGTTAAAAACCGCTTCAATATAATCAAAAAACTTCCTTATATTATATATACTTTCGTATCCTCCGACTTTATAATACGTTGTAACCGTTTGTTTTACCGTTATCGTACAATATCTATATACGTAAAAAAAACGTATACCGATCCTATCCAATCCATATGTTATCCGTTATTGATATAAACTTTATTCTTTAGCGCGTCGCCGCCCTAGTAAAAGTAAATTCGTCGAATTACGATTAGTTATATCGTTTTCTTTTACCTTAAACCGGTAAAAACCTAATGAAAGTCGCGGCTAATTCGAATTCGAGTTATTAAATCTTCATTACGACTTAAACGAAGTAAAACGTAAAATCGATAATTGAAGTCAACTAACCCAGTTATTCAAATTATTTCATAACCGACGTGATATAATTTACAGTATTTTATAAACAAAAAATATCGGTTTAAATCGGTTTTAAAAAGGTAAATGGTATATTTATAAAAGTGGCAAATTAGGTATTCGTTAATAGCCCATTCTCTTCAACAATATTGATGTATAACGTAAAATTATTAACGTTTACCATTAATTCGTTTATCGTAAGTAATATTTTTTTCGGAAAAATAAAATAAAAACTAATAATATATTATAACTCAAACCATAATAATAAGTTAAATATGTACTAAATAAGATTTATTATTAAGATATAAAGAAAGATTTAAAAAAAGTTATCGTAACCTAGTATATATGACCTATAGGCAAGACTAGTACCTAGCCCGTCTTGTGTCCTCTCACGTACCATACACAGACCGTGCTCAGCCTATACCCGGACCGTGCCCAGTCTGCACCCAGCCTGGGCCCACGCCAAGTACTGCCCATCCTATTACGTACATAGTCACGTAACCTATAGACTCAATGGCCAATAGCCTGAGTCTATAACACAGGTTTGTAGTAACCTTATTATAAAGCCAGCGAATGCATAGTACGGTTTCGGCTTATGGATTTAGGATTACCAGAATAAAGGCGTATCCGTTACCGGTCCATTTGTAACGATAATATCGGGCCGTTCAACCCCTGCTTTAATATCAATCGTTAATAACCTTACCCATGGTTATGAACGCGATATACGGTACGTAAAGCGTATCTATTAGAGGCTCGAATCTGCGAACCCGAGTACGCCGCTCTAATACCTTACGCGTTAAAAAGACCTTATGACGTACCCTGACGATACGTAGCTCGAAGCGGCGGAAAATTTCCGCCTCAACCGCCTCGTTTATGGAGATACTAGTATAACGAAACATACGAAAAGGTTCGGTAATACGAACCTTGTCGTAACTCTGCTAGGTTACACTTACGGAGAATGGGGGTCCCCGCGGGTAATAAGGTCTTTACTCGCAGGGAAAGGGTAAAGTCTATAACCTTAGGAGATTTCTGCTCCTCTCCTTAGGTGTTAAAGGGAGGGGGAAAGGGAAAGAGGAGAGGAAAGGGGGTAATAGCTTTGACGGCGGCGGCGGCGGTAAAGGCGAAGATAAAGGCTGTAATAAAGTAGGTATTACTGAAGGAAGCGGTGCTAATAGTGGCGGCGGTGGTAACGTTGGCGGTGCGGCGGGCTACGGCGGCAGCGACCTTTACCCGTTTACATTTACGCGCCAAACGGCATTTGAGAGTTGTATTATTCCGCGGAATTGATTAAAGGTGAGGTTAATATATGGGAATTAGTTAAGTAACCTACCTATTGAAGCGGTTTGAAATGGTTAATTAAAATAATGGGTTGTATTAGCATACATTAATTAATGAGTAAAGACTTAAATTAGCTATGGGTACGCGCCGTTCAAGGGGAAAAGAATTTTTTTTTATTTAGACCGATAGATAGATATCTTTTTATACTAACCTTAAAACACATAACGTAGTAATCACCCTTGGGTAATTATACCCCTATAACATCAATGTAATTATACACGTTTAAGGAAGATTAATATATACCATTAATAACCATGTCCCTAACGATTAATTGAACCAACTAGGTCTTTATTACAATTACCACCGCGGCTAAAAACTACTAATTCGAACTTTTACGGTTTTTACCGTAATTATACTGTTATTAATAAATTACGAATATATACTGTATTATAACCAAACTATTATTACTAAATTAGGAATATGGATTTCATTACAAACTTTACTTTTATTACTAAATAAGAGCCGTAATATGGGGGAAAATATTAATTTTGTGTATATTACCATATATCCTTATAGTCAGTAAGTAGCTACATTTCTAAGTACACCTTTACAAAGTATACGGTAACGTATTACTTTGTAAGGTGTATTCTTATAAAGTGTATAATAGCGTGTCACTATTTAAAAATGGCATTTTCAAAGTGTACGATAGAGTGCCGTTGCCCAGAAGGAAGATTAGCAGAGTGTATAGTAGAGTGCTACTGCTTGTGAGAGAGGTTTATAACATCTTACCTGTGGCATTCACTCTCAAGATGCCTCTTTTCCCTTTAACATATTATCTTACTACTACAATACCAATATTATGACTTTTCCTCCGCTAAATTAACGTAATAGAAATCTTACCGACATTAATCGAAATTTCATACTCTTCATTAAATAGTAATAGAATATAAAAGTCGTTTAAGCAAATAAACGTTGATAAAACGAGACCACAGTTATTGTGTATATTAACCTTACTTCATGTAAAGCGCTGAACTCTTATAATATGCTTCGCGACAACCACCAAAAACTACACGTTATTTAGCCGTTAATTAATAATGAATATATAATTCGAAAGCGAAGTTATTGACTTCGATCCCAGAAATCTAATCCGAAATAAACCATCGATAACTCCTTCATAACATGATTTATGTTTAGATTCGAATGTTCCAGAATACATATATAACCAGAATGACAGCTCGTTAACTGAATAATAGGAAACCAATGTTTTATGTCGATATTAAATTACTTTTTACCTAATTACTAATCATCGTGGAATATTTCACGTTTACATTTAATATTCGAATAAATTTTTCAAATTTTCTACGCTATACAATGAATACATTCGAAAAATATTTAATTATGTGTCTTATTAGAGTACGCGTCCATGAAACCTATATGGGGAAATTACTTATTTACTAGTAAGGAACGAGTAACTTCGGAACGGCGGAATTTATATTAAGAATAAATTTGTTTATTTCTGCAAGTAGGTTGGCGTCTAGTTTTATAAAACGGGTATAAAATTAGTACGATAGAGAAAATAGGTGCGGAGAGTTTAATAAACTGAAGGATACAATACCAAAACGTAATTAAAAGTTGTTATTGAAGGGGGAAATTTTACATTTCTAATATTACTAATGTGAATATTTATGAGAAGGAAGGAGACTAACACTAATACTACTGAAAACGTGCTAAGGAATCGTTTATAATACTCCAAAACATTTTAAGGTAAAATTATATTTTTTTATGTATCTTTAAAACGTTCTACACCGTTTCGAAGTAGGTATTGCCCTGTACATTAGAATGGCACCTTCTAAGATATACCAAAACGGTTTACGGTAGGAGGGTATCTTTTACAAAATACCATAAGGTTTTACGTCGTCTATAAGTAGGTAACCTGTAATTATAATCAGGAAAACGTACTTTAACACCCTTTATAAGGTATCAAAACATTTTACGGCTCGTAGACACCTTCTATGACTGCAATGAACCCCCCCCCCCCCCAAACTAGCCGGGAGTAATGTTACAGGTTCGTATCTGGGCTAATGGTCGCCAAGGATTGAAATTTAACGATTACCATACTTCTACGTCGTTCTCGAGATGTTTATAAGTATCACGCCACGTAATTTACCACGTAACCGAGCCACTCCTCATTGTTAGCTCTATAATAGCTCCTAAACAGAAGCCTCTCATCTTTCCTCGTCGAGGATTATAGATAGTATCCAAACGTCCTAAGCGATAGCTTTTCCTCAGTTCTTTCACACTATTTCAACACCATGATTATAATAATTTATGTAATAATAGTTTATATTATGATTTTAATTTGTTTTTTTGTTAGATTTACAGCTATATTTCTATTTTCTTTGGTTTCAAATCGGTGAGCTTACGTTATACCGTATAGGTTACCGTTGTGGACTTTACAGGTCTCTATGCAACTATACTAACACTACGTGATTATGGCGAAAAGCCCTATGTTTGACACTTTTCAGCTGTCTATAGTAAACTCTTTCATATAAGTACGTAGAATTACTATTTACGGATACTTTTAAAAATGATATTAGTCTTCTTCTAACGTAAGTAGGTACCTGGTAGCGATAGGATAGGCTATAAAATTAGCCCGATAATGGATATCTTCCACCTTAAGGTCCTGGATTTGAAAGATAGATATAATGGTTTCGATCGTCTATGATTTCGTCTACATATCACGGATATCAAGGCCTATTGTGGTACCTAGTGTATTTTCTTCTTGGAAAACGATAAGGATTGTAATATTTAGGTGAGGGTAAGAAAATAATTGGCATATTTTATGTCAGAAACCGGTACAGTAAACAAGTTTGTTATTTATTATGAAAGTTGTGAACAGCTATGAACCTTGAAGATAATTTTTATCGATACTTCAATAAGAAAAAAAAAATGTTACTCAATAATTAAAAAGATGATCAAAAACCTTTGAATAAAATATTTAATTATTAGGAGCTAATGTAAATTAGTTGATATATATGAATTTATTTTGGTAAAAGAAAGAGAGAAATTTTAAAAATAGTGGCAGTAGAAATTCATACTATAATGACAGTGCACCATGGTTAGGTTTGGCCTGTATAGTTAATGCTAGTTAATTTTATGATAAACTTAATGCGTTAACGAATGATCCGGGTCTGTTGATACAACGGATATCTAAGGTAGAGAACTATATAAAAATGAGGTAACTGGCGAGTTTATCATGAAAATTATGAATCCTTCGGCTAACAGTAAACATGAAATTTAATGTAACTATTGATAGGCTTTACCTGTATTGACAAGCCTTTAGACGTAGCAATGTTGTCGGTTCGAATCGTGGTCGAAGTAACAGTAGCATTACGCGGTCAAGTGGTCAATGTATTGTTTTAGGTTTGATAGAATGCTATCTGGTCTACACACTAATTTTTATGTGCTATTGTTTGGCCCGTTCCCTAGTCTGAAGTAGGCACATACTGCATTTAACTTGCAGTCAAACCACAAATAATATAGTTAGCTTATAGACAATACAATCAACTTACTAATAATACAGTTGACTTAACTTTATTGCAATTGATTACTGTTCCAAAATTGGTGGCTTTTTGTTTTATACGCGCAAGCCAGTATAGCCAACCATTTATTTGTGGTAGTCTCTTAAATCCCTATTTGGCCGTCGGTCAAACACTTGTCAATTCCAGTGTATTCTACATCCAAATGAACTCCAATTATATCCTTTTACCCCAATTTTCCGAATCTCAACTTTATCAACTCCTGTACATACGTCTTTCGTCAAAAACTTATATACATCTCAAACTTAACCGTACTAATTAATCAAATCTTCGGCTTCAACTCCTTAATAGTTTTCTAGTTTGCTAAAATACCATTTTTTTTCCCTATTCGCCGTTGCATAATATGATCTTACTCGGTGGCTTTTTAACGTAGCTTTCTATACGTATAGTTAAATTGTTATCATTATCTTCGACCTTATATCAACTTTCTTGCCATTAGTGCACGGACCACTTTGTTAAGGAATGTAGGGGGCCTACACTGTAAACCCTAACAGTGTCTACTTCTGAGAATTTTTTTTAGATCCAACCGCTCTCAACACCCTCACTACACATGCATCCTATTCTACCACACCATCTTTAATCGGCTTTATCATCACTTTAATATTTTCCGACGACCCCTTTTTGGCTATGGAGATCGTCGTCGGCTGGGCGCACCGCTCGCGTAGTGGTGTATTCAGAAAACAGCTCTTATAACCAACGATTCCGTCCCTTATTACTTATGCTAATGTAGCCATTTACATTTAAATTTATATACTGTAAGTTTGATTACTTTTGCTCTTTACGTTTTATAAAGGACTTTCATTATTAGCGTTCTTACTTTACGGCTCTATTTATTTAATTGTAAGCTGCTACTACCTACACTGACATCCCGCCCGCTTAACAAGGCCTTCAACTATACTTTGAATACCTTTGGCTGTCCACAAAAGAATTTCTGCGTCATACCACCCGCTTCGTGGTGTACCTCATTTTACGATTCTTTTACACTTTTTAGGCTTGCGGTCCGTGGCAAAAAAAGGTGGTTCAGATCGTGATTTTTCCACCAAGTTATGAAGTACATTCGTTACCGAGTTATGAAGTATATCTTCCCTACCACTGCGGGCTTTCAACTAAAATATATGTGTTTTATAGGTCCTTTACTCTTTTAGGACCGCTGTCAGATCTTTGATGCGAATAGGTATCGAGCGGAGACTAAGACGGCCGTATAACATGACCCAGCTAAGGCTATAGTTTTCACGCCCTTACGGGTCTCTAAACTGTGGGGTAACTTAAGGCCTTGATTAGAAGGCTGATTTGAGGTCCGATTTCCCGTTAAAGGTTTTACTAAATATTTCGTTTTATAGGCAAAGACTGTTTTTCTTATATTAAAGATATAAGGTTGAGAACAAATATTCAACACATTTAGTGGTGGGTGTACTATTTCGTTGCGACCACATGAATAAAATCTTCATTAATTCGATCCATATTCTTTGAGGGAAAAGGTTTCTTTATGAAGCGGGAACCTATATAGTTGATTCAAGGCCCCTTCGGCAGGCATTCAACAGTATATATAGCGTAAGGTTCAGAAATTGGCCACAGGTGTAGAGGATACGTCTTTTAGTTGATATACTTTTTTTATAAGGAATATGGTGGTATGTTCAACAAGTTTCAAGGGTATAACCTAGAAACGGGGAACTGAATAGGGTGATGGTTATATAAGGTGAGGACTTCAGGTTGCAAGCCTTCCCGCCGGTATATGTATGTATTTTTACATGAGAGAGGTAACACTATACTAACTATATAGTGAGCACTTCCTGATCATATTAAATAAATGAATAAATTGTTATTATCTACCAAATTTTCCAGATGTTTATTTGATATTCATTTCGTTATAGTATTCGCCGGATTATATTTTACCAATAATTCACCTGATTCGAACTGATTTCTGTAGTTGATACAAATGATAATGAGAATGAGTAAAATCTTGAGCTACTTGGTGACGATATTGAGAGTTTTCTATATAGGTACGCCTATATTTAAATCAGTTATTATATAATAAACTTCGAAAATAAATACATTTTGCGTGAGTTCTTTATATTAGAAAAAGGTTAAATGAATTCATTCACTATGATTATAAACTTATTGTTGTATGATTTATCATTATTGAAGATCTTTATAAAAATCATATTTTTGAAGATAAATTAGTGTTATAAGAAAAGAAGCTAATTGTTCAAATCATTAATTTGGCTCTTAACAGGTTAATAGAAACCATATTCATCCCGCTATCCAATTTCATAATCTGCTAATCTAACATTTTATTCAATCGATTGTAATTATCATCAGTTTTGTTTTAAACTTATACCGCAACTTATGAATCGTACGATGTTTCCGGCTATTACAGGGTCGCGATTTAACTGTTATGTGCACGTTACTTCAAGTACTTTTAAGCCTTTACCACGTCGTTCTTATCAATTATTTTCAGGCTAACGCCTTAGCCGTTTTATTGGAAACCAAGTTCAACGTTAATGTTATCAACATTATGCTTATAGATTAGCGATCCGATAAAATCCAAATGGTAATTTTTAATTAGAGTCGTTACCAACTTGCAATTCCAGAACTTCGAATCATTAATAGTATATTATTCCTATGCTACGAAACTAGTTATTCCAACGAAAAGAGTGTAGTCAGTTTTTATGCCATCACTCTGAAATCTTTATTTGTTTACGTAATTAATAGGCATATGTTATGAATTAAAAATTTGATACTCTGTTTAGAATTCAGGTACGATCAATGGTTAAAAACACAATAAATATTTTCTTTGTTAAATCCGTAGAATAGCGTAACATTACGTATAACAGTTTTTACCAAGTATTCATTACAGAGTTTTTAAGGTATTTTTAACAAAATAGTTCTCTACAAGTCAATTTCTTGTTACATGGGCTTTGAAGTAATATTACGGCTATTCAGAGTAAATGTCCCATTAATTTTCACCAGCAAACTTGCTGCTAATACGATTATGAGACTGTTTTTTAAATTTACTATCACCGTTACTCCGGACTGCAAGAGTTATATTAGCTACTACAAAATAGTTTTATAGACACCAGTGGGAGGGATCGTAACACAGGCTCTTTTGTGGCCCGTGCGGGCCCACAGAGCCTTACGCCATCCCTTCAATCAAGACCTTAGGATGCCTCGCAGTTCAGAGACCCGTAGGCATGTGGATTGCAGCCTTGTTCAGGCAACGCGATGCTTCTATCTCAGTCCCCGCCTAGAGTCTACTTACGCCGGGGATATGACTGTGTGTGCCCTTAACAATAGAGCTCTGTAAAGCTTTAATAGCAAAAGAAAAGCCTGTGTGATGGGCAAAAGTAAAACGCGTAAAAACGGGTAGAGGCGCGTGTGTACACCTGAATAGGCAGGTGAATGTGCATGCGAGTCGTGGTCTGTTGATTAACAAATGTTAAATAATATTTTGTATTATTAACGACTACATAAAATTTTAATTTTTGCCTTTACTACCGTATCCTTCCGCCATTAGGTGTAACTTCTCGTACAGTTTGTCCGTGGTTTGGCTTTTAACCTCGTAAATAATACACGAATAAAAGATTGTAATATGAGAGTTATGGAGGTTCAAGTCATATTTAGGAACAAATTATACAACTTCTTCCGTAAGGAGTCCATTAATATCAACCCTAACGCTGGCTTTAAAAGAAGTACCTGAAATTTTGATAATATATTATATGCAGAGGTTAACTCTTAATTATTAATTTTCTTTCTTTTCCCAGCTAAATAAAATAGTAGTGTCAATACGTTCCGGTGCATATTTTTTGTCCTTCATGTTCTTTTTTTAGTAGGCGGCCCCGCCGCCATCGTTCCATAAAATTATTAATCACGGGATAGGAATAGTTCTGTTAGCCAATTTTATGAGATCAACGATTTTTATTATGATCGTTATCGTCAACCGCTCTAATATAGGGTTTAACCTAATTTATACGAAATGTTATAAAACTGTTCGTAATTTCAAGAATTACTTCCAGGTTGGTGGTCCTTAAAATCTTGAATAGGCCATCCCATTTACCTGATTCCCACTACACGACAATTTCGTTTACAATAGTAAAGTTAGTACTTCGATCATCGTAAAACTATTTCTGGTATTGAAAGAGTTATTAACTCGGCGACTGATATATTCTCTCTGCAATTTTTTCAAAACTTTGCTATACGCCGTAGCCTTCTTTTGGATGCTTAATAATGGTGGATATTTATTCGTTAAATAAGGATATACCTTGAAAACTCATAACGTTAATACTAAACCGTTAAGGCTTATAATATCATCTAGGCTCTTTACCGCCATTAAAAATGTGTCTCCTGGTCCATAAAGTTTCCAATATTCAATGTAAGGATGTTATACGCTTTGAAAAGTAGTACATGCGCCCTTTTGATCTTTCCAATATTGTAGTAGGCCCTAATATGTACTTCTTTATATTGAATCCCTGTTATTTTAGCTTTAGCAAGAAATTTGGCCGTAGTAAAGTTAGTACCGGTATCGTGAACGATAATATCTGGTGGCCCTAAATATGTGTTAATTTGCAGTATTTATAACGTTTCTCATGAATTTTTTATTCATAACGACTTGAGGAAATTATTATTGTAAAAAGAGGTTGTCAAGTTTATAATGTAAACAATAAGTTTCTTGTTTAAGTAAAAACAGTAGTTAAGATTTCACAATCAAGGTTTTTGTTCTTCTTTAATGTAAATTTGATTTTAGGGGGTATTGAGGCGTATATATAACGGTGGTAAGGGAGGTTTTCATTAACCATAGAAAAAAATTATTTTACGTCTTTATGCCTTGCGGATTTGAGGACTTTATATAGCTCATTGACAGCCACGTAATAAGAATGTTGGTGTAATTAGTGTATCTCTAACCTCATAATATTTGGTATCGTTGCCTTCAACTTTGAAAGGTGAAATCAAAGATGTTTACATTTGGAGACGAAAAGGAACCTTCTTCCATCTTTAATTAGCTTATTAAAGTTAACGTCAACATTAAAGTCGAGGATTCTCATATATTCCAAATAAGGAAGAAATGTGGCATAGTTCTTCAGGATATACGACGCAATTAGTTTAATGACTATTTGTACCACCATTAATCCCAGTAACAGGAGTTCTTTACCTAGGTCAAAGTCAACTTTCTTTTTATCGGCATTTGAACAATTAATTACTGTAGTAATCTTGATTTCCTATCGCAATACCGTATACTAAAAATAAGTTTCTATTTATTACCTTACTGCCACCATGTTTGAAATAATATTTTTAAATGTGTTTTTTTGCGTGAAGATCGCGAAAATTCAAGGTGTGTAAGAGGTCAAGTACTTACTCTTTATAATAAAGGTAAGTTTTTTTTTTCCAGTTTAATGGTATAGAAAGATGTGTTCAGATACTTATTAGACTGCTCTAAAAACAGTATTTGTATACCATATGACTTATTTTAGCGCATAATCATCATTAAAACCTCCTTTAACTGTTCAGGTTACAACGCGATCAAAATAAT
This sequence comes from Anisogramma anomala, assembly GCA_038502455.1. Lineage (NCBI taxonomy): Eukaryota > Fungi > Ascomycota > Sordariomycetes > Diaporthales > Gnomoniaceae > Anisogramma > Anisogramma anomala. Next base: position 734,480 of record JASMMZ010000009.1, on the reverse strand, counting down.
ATTTTTGAAGGATAACAAGGTATTGGATATAGTATATTACTTATTTTTTGTTACTATTAGTCGAAAGATCATGGGTTGAATATTATCTGGACTTATCACAAATATAATACCTTTTGCCACTATCACAACTATATTTTTTGCAGTTCAGAGATCGGGTTATGCTTTACCCACATTTTTATCATTAATATAGCTTTCAGTTTGAGGGATTTCGACCAAATCTTCAACGTTGGGACTTTCCGTATTTGCGATCGATATAGTGTGTGATTGGAATATTTTTGTTGTTATAGTCGCGGAAATTGTCAATTTAAAGTTATATACCCTTTAAATTTGACGTACGCACTATTTTAGTAGTAAATTAAAACTACAACTAACTAAAAAAAGCCTTCGCAAGTGACATTTAGGCGTTATAATTCGTATTCATTCTTGTTAAAGCATGTAATAGCTAAATATATCTATTCGTAAATTATAATTTCGTTAATATGTACTTTCCTTACAGCCGGCTAATATAATATTCACTTATTAAATATCTGATTAATAATATACGTTGGTATTTCCTTTTCTATTTAATATTATATTTATTTACCTCTCCGTAATCAAGTTCTTATAAAATTAAGTAAGGTAAATATCCTGTTTAAAAAATTTGTTGTAAATTTAACGAATAGTTCGTGCCGTAATTAGGAAGTTTGTGTAATATTTCTTGCCGAAATCCGTAAGGATTCAGGGAAATAATAAGTGTAAACCTAAATATTAAATCTATTTCACTTATTGATGTTAAAGAATAGTGTTGTTTTCTTGTTGAACAAATTTTAAGGTTTGCAATTATACTTTTCTATGTTATTCTATATTTTAGAGAAGTACGTAGAGAGCTTGTCGTCAATAATCATTATTTTAATCAATTGAAAGGAAATTTTACAATAAATTTCCTAGTCCTCAATAGTATTTCTCACCAACCTAAGTCTTCGACCTTCAAAGTCGCGATAATAAGGGTAAGTTTAGGGGGTGGCAGGACCCAGTGAGTGACTAGGGGCGGCGGTAGACCCGGAATTAAGGGTGTGGTGAGGGCGAGGGTGGGAGTGGGGGGAACGTGATAGTTGGGTATGAAGCCCGTATACCCACCTTTGTTGTTGTCATCGTCGCCGCTTTTAACGTCGGCTCCGGTTTCTCCAGGAGTAGAAACCTATAGCTAGCTTTTATAAGTAGAAACTGTACATAACGCATATAAAACTGCCCCTTGTTAATTAAAATGAGATAGTTGGAGGTCGTATAGGTTAGGAATGTGGAAGAGGAATGGTAGGAAAGGGTGGGGGGGGAGGGGCGGTTATAACGCGTTTAACTATTTTTAAAATTAAGGTTTCTTTTACGCGAGCCCAAACGCGACGATTTTAAAACGTGAGGTCCGTTGTTTACGAAATGACGTTATTAATTTCATAAATATAAAAACCTAAGCATTGAATACAAAGTATAAATATATGAAAGGGCATGCAAAACTATTTCTTGGTTTATATAATAGTTTATTGTTATATAGGTATAAATAGACTAATCCAGAGCTTTTACCTAAGACGGTCGGATACTGTCTTTAATTCTAGATGAATAGAAGGGGTAAGAAACCTCTGCTAAAGAGCTGCTATAGAGCTGCAGAAAAGGGGGTGGCCCGGTCACGTGATAGGTGTAAAGGTATACTTTTAAGTTGTTTCAAAGCATTATAGGAGTATGGTAACCGCTAGGTCCAGATCCCTGGTAACTGTTGAAGGTACTACACAAGAAGATGTTTGTGTAGGCCTGTACATTCAGGTATTCCAGAATCTACATGTAAGACTTGATATATGATCAAGTGTATCTTCATAGAGATTTCAATCTAGATCGAGACTCTGTACTAGTAAATACTAGGTCCTCCGTGCTAGTAAATAATAGCCCAGGCAGTATCTCCATGCTGATCCTCCGTACTGGTTAATACTAGTACTAATAATATTAAAGTACTAGTGTTAGTGGAGATATCTACAACTCCAGTAAATTCATTATCTTTTAGTATTGAAAAGTTTAGTACTCAAAGTTTTTACCAAGTACTAACTAGCCCTGTTAGCCTTATTGTTACATTGTGTGCTATATGACTGTACTTATTGTATATTTCAACACACACTCTTAAAATGTATTGTTCACTTGAAAAAAAAATTTAAAAAAAAGAGAAGTAAAAAAAAACGTGAAGGGTACGGTAAAGAAAGTATAGTGCGGAGAAAATAGGAAAATCCGTAGAAATAAAAAGTAAGAAGACATATATAGTCTAATTTAAGCCAATAACCTCTTCAGTATCTCTTTTGTTAATTTCCCAAGTTTTTATTAAAATGACTTCATTATTTTATACCTATAATACTTTGAGATAATATAGAATACAAAGTTTTATAAACCGTTGATTCAATTCAAACCAAGTTCAATTAAGCTAAGCCGTTGTATCATCACTTCGTGTTTTGCTCTCGATAATAGCTTTGTTAACCTATCGGTTAATTGTTCATTCGTAAGAAAGTACTTGGTTTGTATTATATTACGCTTTAATTCGTTTCTTGTAAAGTGTTTTAAGTGGTATATATTAAGTGTATTTAGTAATACTTAGGGGTTTGAAACTATTTGAAAACTTCTTTATTTTTATAGTATATTATAATCATAGTGGGAATTAGTAGTGTTATAAACAAGTTCCTTAACCATGGAGTGCTTCAAGTAACCCTTATTATTGCTACACTTTTAGCATCCATAGAAAAAAGGCACACTTTAGATCCCCTTTTCGATACCTAGTTAAACGTATTGTTGATAATTTAAATTGTGTATTTATAGGTAGATTTTATAGTGGCCTTATCCCCTTTCTATTCAGAATCGTATTAGCTGTTGATTTAAAGCATTTGGGTATATTTATGTTGATTTCAACTAAATTTTATAGCGTTTTAATACGATCTTTCTGATATTGTTTTACCACTTATATATAGTTTATGATGTTTATACTATTTTAAGCATTGAAATTCGTAATTGATAAACTTTATGTTTTTATATTAAGAATTATGGTAAACCTATAAATGTACTGACATAAGGAAGGTAATGTCCGACCTAGTTTGGAATATTATATGGTTAAGAACCCCTATATTTAACTGATACTTTTCATTTTGTAATACATTAGCCTGATCTTTATATAGAATAGTATAGATGAGGGATCCGATTGTAATAGGGATATAGGCCGGACGTTCATGTAGTTCTTTTACCTTCAAGTTCAATATCCTTTAGATATACGTATTTTGTGCTAGGATAATCATATGTGCGTTCCAATTCTTTAATATACGTACTCTTAAAAGGTATTTTTTTTCTTTTTTAGGTCTTTATACTTAAAGTACTCTTTTATATCCATCTTAAAATTCTTAATAGCGTGTGTTATAGCTCGACTTACAATAGTAATCCAAGTAGGTGCTAAATAGGGTTTACTATTAAGGTATAGCGGAAGACTAAAATAGGCTACCGTGGCCCGTCATATAAGACCTATGGGCATAGCCAGTGCTCAGCCCGTTACGTGTCCTTACACGTGCCGTATACGGACCGTATCCGATCCGTATCTAGACAAAGCTCGGACCGGGTATTACATATCCTATTACGTATAAAGTCACGGAACCTATAAACTTAATAGCCAATAGCCTGAGTTTATAATATACCCCCCTTTTTTTCGAACGTTGTAAAAGCCGCGGCGTCCCGATAGTTAAACGTAGAACGTGGGTTTCACCTGCCTAGTATGCGGGCCGAGCGCGAGCCAGTAACGTGACTTTTGACGCGCCGTATAACGTATCAGCCAGTTTAATCTTAGGCCTCCGGTATCGTATAAAGCGCCCCATTAACGTGCCGTATAACGTATCGGCTAGTTTAACCTTAAGCCTCTGGTATCGTATAACGCGCCCCATTAGCGTGTCGTATAACGTATCAGCCGGTCTAACCATAGACCTCCGGTACTGTATAACATACTCCTTTAACGTGCTGTATAATGCATCGTTTCTGCTACTGGTACCATATAATGTACCCTTTAACGTACTGTATAATATATTGCTTTTACTTCTGGTGCCGTATAACACGTCCCTTTACCGTACCGTATGATATATAGCCCTTGCCGAATCCGGTCAGCCAGTTCCTATAAATACGGATTCTAATGTAGTCACTAAAAATTCCCTCCTTTTCTTTCCACCTCGCTAACCTCCCTTCAATATTTCCTAACCTTACCGTACTTTTTATAATAACCTTATTATTACCCTTTATATTTAAATAGTTCATTACATATCAATATTTTGTAGCATTTTAAACCTTTTTCGTTTTTATAATAAACATTTACAATAAATTTTGCTTAGGATATATCGTCGTAAAAGGTTTTAATAAAAACGATTAGCCTTTACATCATGTACTTTACCCTATTATATATAAATACTCTATCGTTAATTATATTCTATAACCTCTTTATATTATAGTTGACTTTTTTATCCTCAGCGATAACGTTAATAAAGGTAAACCCTTCTTTTATAGGCGAAAAACGCGTATATATCATATATTAATAGCTTCTTCAATTCCGGTATTCCTTTTATTTATATTCATAATTCATCGTTCGTAAGGTTTTCATATATGTTAAATGATTTATGATAAGGTAGGCTTAAAATTTAAATTTTACTTAAACCCTCACTATAAATTAACCTCTTTTCGTAATATGTTGAAAAAATAGTTTTTTTACGGCTTTAATTTGTTTAGACGCCTTATTACGGAAATTGGTTATAGTTATTGAAGATTAACGTTATATTAAATCCCATGTTTGTAAGTGGTAAGAAAATATCTATGGTTATTCACCTGTTTTCGCTTTCGTATTTTTTAAACTAATTAACTAATTTACTCAATTTAGAGATATTATCCGAGCTTACGGAGTCCCTACCGATTCGGTAATATAGGTTATTATTCCTTTCGTTGTACGTTCCCTTTGATTTTTTTCCCCGGATTCGGTTTTTTTTAAACTCCCTCGTTATCTTTTATGATTTTTTTTATTTACCGTAATAAAACTCCTTAGGCTAACTGTAAGTTAACGTGTAATGTTTTTGCGCCGGTTTTCTTTTAATACTCGTCGTATACCCTTACGTAAATTTTACTTGAACGGTTAAAATAATATAACCATGTAAATTATATTTTTTGATAATTGATATAAATTACGGTTTATAAAACGTAACTAACGAAGTTTTAAACTTAAAGATATCAGCCTTATTTTTACCCATATACTATCTATTAACCTTAATTAAAAGCCAGTTGATCGGGTCGACCAAAAACGGGTAAAAAATCGTACCCGGGTCGACCGCGTCGGCTGGATACAAATTACTATATTATAGTTTTTAGTAACACTCTTAAAGGGTCGCTTTCCTCGCCTCGCCCCTCGTTAACCGTTATCGTCCGCCTCCTTTAGAGTTCTTTCCGCTTAACGTTACCAGCCCTACTTGGCATCGTTCCGCGCTCATCCCATTACTTGTTAGCTCCCCTCATAGACGCCTATTAACACCCGTCCCGCCCTACGACACCCGCCTCTACTTGTTTTTCTTAATATCCGAAGCTAATGGTAATAAGGTAGTTAATGTTAATAGCGTGATTACTGAGTAAACTTAAATAAGGATAATAATAAAGAATAGTTAAAACTTTGATAAATCGTAATAGAAGTCGCTCCGCGGTCGAATACTAATCCAAAAAAGTTCGGCAATATATGTCCGACCCTACTTCTCGTATTGAACCATAACAGCAATAAATTTTACTTTTTTTATTACAAACATTATACTATTTACGAGGTAAAGACGGTTAGATCCGCGTAGGTTACCTAGTATATATTCGACGTCGACGTCGAAATACCGGGTTATTGTATATCCGGGAGTTGTTATAACTCAAGGACCAACTGCAGGCAATGAAACAGGCCAGCGGTCGGCTGCGCCATTAAGAGCCTGATATCCAACACATCAAGCGGGGAACATTTCTTATGTCAGCAATCCAGGGTTAGGGTTAACGCACGGACGCATAGGATATGTTAGATATGTTGCTATCCAAGCTATCCAGTACTGAAGATGGTATGAAGGTACGGATATATAAAGACACGGTCATCACCACACAGATAGTATTTCCTTCATAGTTCTTCAGTTGTCAATCTAATTATTCAGTCTCAGTATATTCTGAATAGCCTCACGTCTTTTGATCATTACTTGCACGGTTTCGATATTGTTCACTCAGTACCTCTGCTACCTTCTTGATAACATAAACCCTCTGACACCTTTTATATACTTACGGGTATTTAGTGTGATCATTACAGGAGTCTCTCTATTACGCCCCGAATTTGTTCAAAGCTATAATATGTTGGCAGTTTTTTAATAATTTTAACTTCGGCTTTATATAACCCTTTCATTAAACTAATATAAAGCGAATACCGCCTCGTATCGTTTTTACAACAATTTTTCAACCTTAAATTTCTCGTATATACCTTTTCGTACATTGTTAACAACGAAGACTAATTTCGAACGAGTATCAACTAAAATTCACGAGGGGAAAATGTCTGTAATCTCCCGTTTGACTGGATTTGTATAAAATATAAGGTATTTATTAAAGATATTTAAACCAACATTGAATAAATTGGAAATATCGATGACCCGATATTAATTATTCAATTAATTAAGCTTTTTGTTTGGGTGGTTAGTTTTAATGTTACATTTGTTAGGTAAAACCTAATTGTTTACCTTATATCTTTTTGCAGAATATCTTCGACAATTTGTTTTTATTTTTATTTATTGTTAAATATATATTAATGCTGCCTATGTTGATCCCGTATCTTTGCGTAAATGTATTAAAAACGTAACAGTTCGCCCCTTCGGATAAGTCGACGATTTCGTATTTTCATTTACCTTTAGAATAAGGGATATTTTATATGTACTTATTAAACGGTTTACTTTGAATTCGGTAACCGTCGACTTTGGGTTATTCAATATGAATGAATAAATGGGTAAATATAATATTCAATTATATTACGAAAAAGCGACGACGATTCGCAAATATTTTGAAAATTTCTATTTTAAATATTTAATACCGTTATCTGTTTATAGGTAGTACACCGTGGATAAAAGTTATTTAATTTGTATTGAAAAATGAAGCATCGTTTAAAATATATCTACCTAGTTCGAATCGCAGTTACTAATGATAAAAGTCGGAAATTCATGAAATCTTAATTATATACACCGAAAGCGTGCTATATATATATCGTCGGTTATAAATTATATAGCTTTCAATTGTAACTTTTTTGAAAAACGGTTCGTAAGAACTAATAAATATCGAGAGCCACTATCGGTAATAAGTTAGTCGATTATAAAGTTGATTCAAATATATATTTAATATTGATTCAGGATAAGGAGGGGTTAAAAAGGTCTTATTATAAGGTACTACGAGTTTTTATACTATTATATTACGTATACATTCGATATAAACGTCGAATATATACTACTATCCCTTTTTAATATTAATTCCATTAAAGGACTCGAAATAAGAAGTTTTTGTCCGGATAACCCATAATAAGCGAATTATGGGTTTATTATAAGATTTTTGTCGTTAAAGGGTTTTGACTCGATAATCATAGTCGGCTACGAAAACGTAATAAAACCGGAATATTAATTTTATCATCCGTAATTTATATAGATTATACTATTTTAGCCGGGAAACGCCTAACGCCTTCGGAGACCGCTATTAGACGCATCTCTTGTAACAGGTTGTTTTTTATTTCTTAATATTATAATTCCGCCAGGATACCTGGTTCAAAAATAAGGTAAATACCCGGTGATAACGAAGTTAACGGGTTTAGTGCGGGCTGGGCCCGCGGCGGTGTTAATAGCTTCGGCGTTTTAAAACCCCCCGGCGTTATTCTAGCCGGCAACCCAGACGCGGGCCGCGTCCGTGGTGATTTCGATGAGGTCGACACTTTAAAATCCTTTGTATTTCCATCCGAAAATATATTATTGCGATTGAACAGCTAAACTTTCGTTTTGATAAATTTATTTATATAAGTCTTCGTAATATACGTTTTTATAATATATAAGTTCATCATTATTACATTTAATACAGAAATGCAAATGGGTTAAAAAACCTATTTACGACGTTTTTTAACTTCGGATTCATTTTAAAACTTGTGGGTTAATATATTCGAACAGGCGTTTCAAGTTGCGGGATGGTATCGTAGGTAATATTGAAAAAGCGAAAGGACTTTGGCTCATTTAGCCTAACATTCTGAAATCAAATATAATAAAGAAAAATATTATCATTCCTTATAATCCGTTAAAATCGTAAACAAGGTGCGAAGGTTACGTAATTTCAAATATTACGCTTTTAAACAAGATATTATCGCGAAAAAAACTTTATTATAAATGGTATAGTTACGTTTCGCGTCCGTTAATTATACAAAATAATTAGCAACTAGCTTTAAAATACTATTCTTATTCCGCTAAGACAAACAATCTCCTAACGCCGTTTCTGAATAATCAGTTCACATTACTATTAACCGATTTAAGTCCTAGTACATTAAAATCGGGGCTGTAATAAAGGTATTCTTTAAGGTTTGGAATACGTATTTCTCCCGCTTAATTTAAGTTTCATAAGTTTCTTACTTCATTAATCGGATAAGTTGATTAGCTAATTGAAAGAAATTATTAATAAAGTATCGATGAAAGTTGGTAAAACTTAAGAAATTTCGAACCTATCGAATAATATGTAATAACTTTTATTCGTGTATTAACTAAACTTTTTTCGGGGTGGGCCCGAATACTTATATTAAATGTTATAATAAAACCTAAGTAATTTATTTTCTGAAATACGAAATCGTAATTTTTCAAGTCAATTTTAGCCTAATATTACGAAAACGTTGAACAATTACGCGAACTTTCATTATATAATTTTATTTGGTACCAGAGGATAGAACTAAAAGGTTGTTTAGGTAAGCTATAACAAAATCATTTGAAATATCTACTATTATATGATTAATATATCATCAAAACGTCGCCGGAGTTTCCGCTAACCCGAAATGGGTAAGTAACTATCTAAATAACCGGAAACATATACGAAAAGCCGTTAATTTTTCCTATCTAAGTGTATTCCGAATATGGTAAAAGGCCGTTTAAATATTTAGCTTTGTAAATTACGTCAAATTTAATAACGCGTATATGGTTTCCTTAATTAAAGGTAGAGAAAAACGATTTTACTTGGTAATTTTAGTTAGTTCTCAGTAATCAATATAAAACCGGTACCCCCCCCCCTCCCCTAGTTTAAAAATTCATAATACTGGCGCCGCAGCCGATAAAAATCTTACCAAAGCTTAACCCTTTTTTATTAATTTAGTAACATGACGTTTAAATGCGAAAATTTCATTTCATAATATCGAGTATAAGAATCTTTAACGTCGTTTGAGTAAAAATATATTTTCGTTTGCGTTAATTTAAATATAATAGTAGAGTTTTTCCTTGTGTAAGGGTAAAGTTATAGCTTTATCTTTATTAAACAAGTCGCTAAATTTGTTAATTTTGAATATAAACGTAATCAATTTTCTTTTTTTTTAACGGTAGTCGGTGCTTCCATTTGTGAAATCCGTGTTATTTCGTAAAAACTTATAATAAAAATTAATTACGACTAATTCTCTATATGTTATGTTATCCTATACGAAAATTTTATTAAACCAATAAAACCCGATTTTATAACGCCTCGTATATTCTCCGATTTAAAGCGTATTATTACCGTATTGAAAATTCATTTTCTTTAATTATGAATGATTACATATTGATCGTTGATATTTAAGATTTTTTATTAATATCATATCCAAATTATTTGAAAATTTATATCCCGCGTTATTACGAGAGTAATATATATTAATATGGAGTTCGACTATTGATCAATATTCATACGAAATTTAGATATTTGATTAATACTCGTATTTTGCTGTGACCCTAATATTATGCCTCATTTTCGAAGATATAATAGCTAAATTTACTTCATTTTTAACGGTTATATTAAAACCTCGTTTGAAAAATAATTAAAATTATAATTAAAATCGACTGAGGTATTTAAAAACTGGGTGTTATTGAGAATCATAGGGATAGGGAATGGACTTTTGTTTATACGAATTTTAATTAAATTAAAATCATCTTTATTCGATCTTAAAATTACACCGTTAAGGTTATATAACCCCTAAACCAAACTATATCCAGAAGTTAGGTTTTTCCCGTCGCCGTTTATAAGGAACATTTATTTACCTTTTCTATTTAAACCGTATAGACATACGTTGGAGATAATACCGAGCGGAGTTTATAACTATATTAATAGTAGTTCGTCGAATCATAACGTAGGAAACGCCTCGTAATTATTTTAATTCAGAGTTTTTTCGCCGTTATCTACGTCGCCTTATGTTCTTGGTCCTGAATATATATCGAGCGGATTTTTTAAAATAAATGGTTACGAGTCTTACAACCCTTTAATGAAAATACTTTAAAGTCGTGGACTTTTATTATGATTATATCTTTATCCGGCTGTTATATTTACACGGGTCCCGTTAGTTAACGACAAAAACTTCGTTTTGAATTGAAACGTTTTAATTTGTCGGCGAACTCGCGGTACTTCGATAGAGCTACGATATAATTTACCCGGCTTACTTTTATCGTAATGAATTTGTCGCGGATACATAGGTATACGCGAAAGCATAAGTAGTTATACTTTAACGTGAAAGGTTAATTTAACTCGCCAGCTTAAGCTAGTAATATTTCTAATCCAATGTCAAATGGTACTCATAAGTCTTTGTCGATTATACATAATCCCCTTAATTCGACTAATGCTTTATCCACACGATAAAAGTTGTTCAAAATAGCTTTAATATAATTAGAAAATTTGCCTATATGGTATATACCCTTGTATCCTCCGGCTTCGTAATACGTTGTAATAGTTTTTTTCAACGCTAACGTTTAATAACATTATACGTAAAGAAACGTATACCGACTTTGTTTAATTTATATCTTATGTGTTTTTAATATAAATTCGATCGTTTGGCGCGTCACCACCTACATAAAAGAATATTCGTCGAATTAAAGTTAGTTATATCGTTTTCACTTACCCTAAAATAATGAAGCGTTAGTGCGAGTAACCGTTAAGTTGGCTCCGAATTACCGGATTTTAGCTACGACTCAAACGAAGTTAAACGTAAAGTCGATAATAAAAGCCGACAAACCCGGTTATTATAATTTCTTTATAATGAACGGGATATAATTTATAATGTTTTATGAACAAGAAATATTGGTTTAAGTTGGCTCCAAAGGGGTAGGAGGTATGTTTACAAAGGTTGAAAACTAAGTATTCGCCCACGGCCTATTTTCCACAATAATATTGAATTATAACGTAAAATCATTGATATTTAACATCGAGTCGTCTATTATGAGTAATATTTCTTCGGAAAAAGAAAAGAAAACCATAATAATATATTAAAATCTAACTTATAATAGTAAGCTAAGTAAGTGTTAAATAAGGTTTACTATTAAGTTATAATGGAAAACTAAAAGACGTTACCGTGGCCTATCGTACAGAACTTATATGTATAGCTAATACCCAGCCCGTTACGTGTCCTTACACGTGCCGTATTCGAACCCTATCCGGTCCACGCTTGAATCGAGCCTGGACCGGGTACTGCATATCCCATTACGTGCCCAGTATTATGGAATCAGGCCATTAGCCATTGAGTCTATAAGTTACGTGACTATACACGTAACGGGATGGGCAGTACCCAGCCTGGGCCCAGTTCGGGTGCGGACTGGGCATAGTCCATGTACGGCACGTATAAAGGTATGCAATAGGCTAAGTATTGGCTATGCCTATAGATCTTACACTTTAGGTTACAGTAACCTCTTTTGATTTTCCTCCGAATTTTAATAATAAATTTTATTTGTTATTGACCTAGCTAACTGTCGTAGGTCGGATTATAATATATTATTAAAAAATAATCGGTTTGAAAAAATATTACTATAAGAAACGAATCGATAATAAACGTTAATAATTGTTCGTTATACTTTAATGTTATTGGAAAATATAGGTCGTCAATGAATACTTAGTTTTTTACTTTTATAAATATACCTTTTACCTTTTCAGAACCTATTTAAATTAATATTTTCCATTTATGAAATACCGTAAGTTATATTATGACGACTGTAAAATAATTGTATCAATAGGGTTGATATATTTTAAATATTGAACTTATATCAAATTTCGTTTAAGTCGCAACGAAAATTTAATAATTCGAGATCGAATCGGTCGCGATTCGCGTTAAGTTTCTACCGGTTTAAGGTAAAAAAAACCCACATTACAAATCGTAATTCGTGGAATTTATTTTCACCTAAACAGCGACGCTCTAAACAATCAAATTTATACTAAAAACCAATAAGATATAAATTTAACAGGGGTTGGTATACGTTTTTTTACATGTAGGAATCTTATACAGCGACTGTAAAGTGGGCGGTTATGGCGTATTACAAAGTCAGAGGATACAAAGGTATATATAATGTAAAGAAGTTTTTCGATTATATCGAGGCGATTTTTAATTACTCGTACCGCGCGGATAAGTTCTTGGTTAAATTTAAAGGTTTGATTATAAACGATAAAAACCTATAGGTATTATTCTTTATCAAGTTCGAAATACTTTCAATTTAGCGGACGGCTTAAATTAGCCTTCGGCTGTAAAATGTAATTATTTACGTTTTCGCAAATCTTTAAGTATCCGCGATAAATTCATTACGGCAAATATTAATTGGGTAGACCATGTCGTAGCATTGGAAAAGTACCGCGAACTCGCTGAGAAGTTAAAAATTTTAAATTTAAAACGGCGTTTTAGTCGTTAGCTAACGGAACCCGTATAAGCCTAACGGCCGGATGGTAATACAGTTATAAAAAAAGTCCATGCCTTTTAAGTACCTTCTTTGAAAGGCCGAGGTAATTACGATTAGTTATTTCGATACCGCGATTAATTATCTTAATAAATCCGTTCAGTATACGTTTAAAATTAAAAACGTAAGGCGACGTAGGTAATAGCGAAAGAACGTTAGGCTAAGTTAGTCTCGAGGCGTTATGTACGTTATAGCTTATCGAGTTATTACTAGTGTAATTATAAACTCCACCCGTTATTACCTCTTACGTAAATACATACGGTTGAAATCGAAAAGGTCAAAAAAAACCACCTATTAATGGCGATGGGAAAAGCCTAACTTTTCGATATAATTTTATTTTAGGGTTATATAACTTCAATGACGTAATTATAAAATTCAGTCAAAAGGATGTTAGTTTAATTAAAACACGTATAAACGAGGATTTATTTCTTATTTTTATTTTTTTTCTTAATACATAGTTTTTAAATATTTCAATCCATTTTAATTATAATTGTTATTATGTTATGAACGAAGCATTAGTATAACGGTTAAAGATAAAGTAAATTCGGTTATTTTATTTTCGATATCTCGATACGATATTTGGGTTGCGGCAAAATATGCGTATTACGAAAATATCCTAATTCCCTATAAATATTAATAAGTGGTTGAACCCGATATTAGTATATATTATTTCCGAAATAACGCGGGATATAATTTTTGGAATATCTTAAATACGATATCAATAGGTAACTTTAAAAATTATTGATATCAGTTTAATAGTTTAAGGTTGAGAAGGTTTAATTATCGACATAACAATAATACGTTTTAGAATGAGAGATATATAAGGCGTAATAAATTCGGGTTTTTTCGATTTAATATAACGTTTGTACCGAGTGGTATAACATACGAGGGATTCGTCCCGGATAACTTTTAATATAAGCCTTTACTAAAGAACGCGGATTTAATAAATGATGGCGACAATTACGGTTCAAGAGGAAAAGGATTAGTTATATCTTTTATTAAAATTATCTAAATTCCATGATTTATTCGATAAGAATCAGGTTATAGTATTACCCCAATATAAGGGAAAACTCGATTACTATATTTATATTAAATCAAACGAAGATAAATTTTTACTATAATAACATTAGTGGCCGTTATATTAGATATTACGAAATTAATTTCTTCAGTTTAAACGATAGGTTATGAAATCAATAAATAAAGGCTAGGTTTAAATAAGCCTTTTATCTATTATAACGCTGGTATTACTTATTTTTAAACCGGGTGGAGGATGACGGTTTTATATAGATTATCAGATAATAAATAAAATTAGGAAATAAACCTTTTTCCCTTACCTTTAATTAAAAAAAACTTAGGTATATTATTAAGGTCGATATAATTTCCGAAATTATATATTCAAACAGCCTTTTAACGTATTCGAATTATATTCGGGTAAAAGAAATGAATGGCGTTTTATACGAGATTAGGGTTATTTAAGTAGTTGGCTACCCTTTTCAAGCTATCGAAAACGTTGGCGACGTTTCAACGATTTATTAACTATATAATGGCGGATATTTTAAATAATTTCGTTATAACGTATTTAGACAACCTTTTATTTTTTTTTGAAGTATTAAATAGGATTATATGACGAAAGTTTACATGGTTTTGGGACGTTTTCGTAAAGCGGAGCTAAATTTAAATTTTAAAAAGTGTAATTTCGTATTTAAAAAGGTAAAATACCTAGGTTTCATTATAAGGGTTAGGATAGGTATTCGGGCCGACCCCGAAAACGTCCGGGTAATCCGCGATTAGGAATTATCACGTATTATCTAGGAGGTTCGAAGTTTTTTAGGTTTTTTTTAATTTTTATTTGAAGTTTATTAGTAATTTATCCGAACTGGCGGATTATTTCGTTCGTTTAACGAAATAAGGTTTTCGTTAAACTTGGATAAAGAGAGAGGAATATGTATTTTAACCCTTAAAGGATACTTTTGTTACGGCCCAAATCCTAGTATATTGTATTTCAAATCGGCTAATAATAGTAAAAACCAATTATTTGAAAACGATATTAAAAGTGTATTTATAGTAATAGGATAAAGATAATATTTTAAGGCTAGTAACTTACTACTTCGTACTATTAATAAATGCGAAACGTAATTATATTATTTACGATAAAGAGCTTTTCGCGGTAATATCCTATTTGAAGTCTTGATTTTTCGAGTTATGTAATATCCGCATAAAATTTACGATTTTGACGAATTATAAAAAATTAGAATATGTTTCTTTCTTACGTTTAATTTTGAAACGACAAGTTCGGTGGGCCGAAGTTCTTTTACTTTTTTAATATTACTTGCGGTATAAGCTTAGAACTAAAAACGCCAACCCGAATACATCAACCCGTAAGTTATGAAATATACCCGAAATTAAAACACGAAACGCTTAGGTTTTTTAGCCCATTTTCATTATTGTATTGAATATAATATTGATAAATTTATATATTAAAGGGATACAAATTTCGATAGGTTTTATAAATGAATTTAATGAGACATAAGTTTGGTTGTTGGATTACGACGATATATATCTTAAAAGTAGGTCGGGGGTTTTGAAAGGGCTGTTAAAGACGACACCGCTCCAGACCCGGCCCGCTCCTGGGTCGTTATTAGGGATAACGGTAGGGGATTTCAATACGACAACACCAATAACATCGTCGCGGGCCCGACCCACGTTAAGCCTGCTAACACCATTAATACCGAATAATTGCTAATTTTCAGCCCGGGTACGTTAACGGAATTGTAAAATTAAGAAGTAACGAACGACCCGCTATATAAGGTTTGCTTTTTGGCGGTATTTAAGGGTGTTAAACGTTTCCTACCTAAAATAGGATAATTGGTACAAATTGCAGATTACGAAATTAATCCGCGAGGTGTATTGAGTTATCGTAATCATTTATAACTATCAAGTTAAAAATTATTAACGACGAGGATTTTGTAATGAATCTACAATTTACTTATTATAGGTTATCCGGGTAAAAATATCTTATTTTGCTTTTTTCAACGGAATTATTACGAGGAAAAGATAATCGTAAATATTCAACGTTTATATCGAATATATACGTAATATAACGGGATGAAACCTCGTTGTACCTTACGATAAGGCCTCCTCCTTTAGCCTTTTTTTATTTTAAACCGGTATTAAACGTATATTTCGGTCGACTTTATAATCGACTTGCTAGTTATTAATAACGGCCTTCAATATTTGCTGGTTATTACGGATCGCCTTTTTAAGTTTATTCAGTTAAAGGTTATATAGTTTATAACTATCAATGTATATATAAAACACTTTCGGAATATATGATGAAAATTTTATAAATTTTAGCTTTCATTATTAGTAACTGTAATTCGAATTAGGTAAACGGGTAAATTAAAAGGTTAAAAAGTATTTACGTACCGTCGTTGCCTTTTCATAATATAAATAAGTTTTATGCTTATCCATTTTTTAGTTCATGTTAAATAATCGAAAGTTAACGATTACCGGATTTAACGCGAACCGTTTAATAAATAGGTACGAAATATCACCTGTTTTAAAGGTAAATAAATATACGAAATCGTTAATTAATCCGACGGGACGAATTATTACGTTTTTGACTTATTTACGCGTAAAGGCGGAATTAACTTAAACGACGATAACTTATGTCTAATAAAAAATAAAAACGGCGGAAAATTGTGAACGATATTCGGCGAAGTAATATAAAGTAAAAGATTAGATTTAACAAAGATTTTGTAATATTAAAACGAATCGGATGAATGAAAAGCTTACTTATTTTTACAATTAATACCAAGTAATCGATATTCTGAACCCGTTTAATATAGTATTGAATATATTTAATAAATCCCTTATATATTATATGAACTTAATTAAGCAGTCGGTTTCGGACCACTTTCTCTTACAGTTTTTATTCGATATTCGCCCGGGATTAGTTTAAGCTGTTGACGACGTAATGGAAGGTAAATATAAGGAATTTAAAATATAAAAAAATCCTTGCGGTAAAAACGGAACGGAGCGTGGTTTACTTTATGTTGATTAAGTAAAAAACCTATAATAAGAAAGAGTGAAAATAACAAAATATTTGTGAGCATATTATAGCCCTAAATGAATTTAAAGCGAAATAGAGAAATATTCTGATTTACGATAACCCGGTATCTAGACATCGGCGTTAAGCTTATATTAAACGATAAATGCGAGATAAATTACGTATACCCTAAAAATCATGCTTTATTTATAATAGAAGGGAAATTTCATTATTCAAAGAAGTTATAATATCATGAACAGAGCCGGGTAAATATTACCCGACTTCTTCGAATATATATTTAACCTTAAAATAACTTTTATTATAACCTAACTAAAGACCTTCCTACTTATCATTATTATCTTTATTAAGGTTTAGCGAGTATCGGTATTACTAATGTTAAAGGCTTTATTATAACTAGCTTTGGATGTTAGGTAACTCTAGGGAAAGGAGACGATAAAAAACGTGGCGAAAATTGATAGGCGCCGAGGAAGGGAATTAGTAGAAAGAGAGACGAATACAAGGCGACTTTGAGGATAGCGGATAATGCATGGAGAGGCGGGCGTTAAAAGAGGCCGATAGCGGATAATGCGAGGAGAAACGGACGTTAGGGGAGTCTGACGATAAAGAATAGCGTTAGTAAGGATGGTCGTTAAAGGAGGTCGACGATAGCGGTTAACGAGGAATGGGGCGGGGGGCGGGGCGAGGAAAGCAACCCTTTAAACGGGTTATTAAAAACTATAACATATTAGGTTAAACTCGGGTAACGCGATCGGCCCGATTGATTCGCTTTTAACTAAAGTTAAGAAATGAAACATAGGTAAAATCGGGAGTCGTATACTTAAACCTTGGACGTTATTCACCACATTTTATAAAACGTAATTTATATTAGTTATAAAAAATATATTCTAAGTAGTTATATTGTTTTGCTTATTTAGATTAAAATTACGAAAAGATATACGACGATAGTTAAAAGGAGCCAGAGTGAAAACGTTACGCGTTGAAACCCAGTCGGCCGAAGACGTTTTATCTTTGTAAATAAACGATATAGTAAAAGGTAAGAAAAAAGTTTTAGATAAAAGAAGAATGAAAAGAAGGGGGTGACATAGACGTATAATCAAAAAGGTAACGGCTTATACGGCCGATATAGTAAAGACTTTTTATACCCGAACGACATCGCGGAGTTAGGTAAATTAATAATTCACTTAAAAAAAGCTGGGGTAAAAATGCATCGATAACTTGAGTATGTTTCTAAGGCTTACGTGTAGGAAATAAGATATAATCTTTATCCTCGGCTGTAATAATCAATTAACGTAAGAAGGTATATAAACCTAATAAAGCTATAGATAAGCTTATTTTTAAAATATATTACGAAAAGGAGTCAATTTATGGTTTAGTCTTTTATAGGGTTTTTTTGTAAGTTTACCTTATTATAAACCTTTGGATATGTATAATACCTCGATACCCGATAAACTAAGATATAAAAAAAAAGCTTATAACGCAAAAAGTTGACTTTTATCCTTACTATTTTTAAAAACAAAAAGATCGGTTTTTATACAAAGCGGTTATAATAGGCAATAACTAATACGGTATTGTTATATAATGTTATTTACCTTACAGAGTACCTCGTTATTTCTTTTAAAGACACCAGTCATAATATAACCTAAATGAAGCCCATTACATATATTGATTATAATAATAAGGTAAGAAGAAGGCCTAAAATATATTAACGGGGATAACTAGTTAAAATATATGGACGAAAAGTGAAAAAATTATAAAAAGGGTAATTAACAAAAGAGGGAGACGTAATAAACAAGGAAAGGAAGAAGTTTTAAAGGCTACGAAAGGGTATTTGTATTTATAGGGATTAACGAACAGGATTCGGTTAGTGTTATGTATTATACGGGGCGCGTTACACGGTATTGAAAGTAGGAACGCGACTTAATACCGCGAGTTATACGATATCGGCGGTAAAAAAAAGATTATATGTTGAACCTAAGAACGTATTAAAAAAATATTGACGGTAAATTTAAAGGGCGCTTTATACGACGTCGAAAACCTAATGTTAAACCGACTAATATGTTATACGATACGTTAAACATAATATTACCAGTTTACGCCCGGCCCGCGTATTAAATGGGTACGGTCCGCGTCTGGTATTTATTTAATGGGGTGTTATAACCCTTATAACATCCGAAAGAAAGGGGGGGTATATTATAAACTTCAACTATTAACCATTAAGTTTATCAGTTGCGTAATTATATACGTAAAGGGATAGACAATACCCGGCTTAGGACCGGTCCGGGTGCGGTCCGGGTGCGGTCCGTGCACGGTACGTATAAAGGCACGTAACGGGCTGAGCACTAGCTATACCCATAGGTCCTGCACGTTGGGCCACGGTAGCCTCATTTAGTCTTCCTCCGTACCTTAATAGTAAATCCTATTTAGCATCTACTTGGCTTACCATCGTAGGTCGGACCATAACACACAGTTACGTAACTTATAGACTCAATGGCCAATGACTTGAATCCATAATAGCGTGTAGGTTAGAGCCCATTATTTGAAAGCTATTAACGTAAAGATATATGATAAGTCAACGGTAATAGTTAATGTATATCGCGTTGTTAAAGCTTAATTTTTTAAATTCAAGGGTATTAAATACTTCCCTCCTTTTTACCTATTATTTGAAAGCTTGTTTAAGCCCGTAAAGTAAAGCGAGTAATTGGAAGACTTTGTTAATTATAATATTGAAACCTGTTGGAATAGTATTACATACAGTGTAGTAGGTCAAATTTACTGTAAGTAAGGTTGACTGTACTGCAAGTTGAGTGTATTGCTTTGTGCAGACTTACCGCATTGGGTGTAAGTCGAGTACAGTACGCTGCACTTCATTCTAGGGCACGGGCCAAAAAAATAGCCATACAAATTACAGTGCAGACCGGCTAGCGGTCTGTTAAACCTAGAACAATACATCCACCATCTAACTACTGCAATACTACTGTTACTTCAAAGACCAATCGAATCGACAACATTGCAACATCTAAGGCCTACCAACAAGACCTATAGTATTTTTATACGGATACTTTAAAAAAAAGTTTTTGATGGTATTCGGAATCTTCATTAATACCCATTCTTTAAGTTTCCCGTTTCAAAAAGTCGAGTCGATATCTCATCCATAAAAAGTACTAATTATACTTAAAATCCTTTATAGACAAGACTTTGCCATGATAGCAAAGGTTTTGATATAATTAATATTATACCTTTTCTTAAATTCTCGAATTACGATATTGACCTTTTATTTTTCGATCTGACATTTGAAATCAATATTAACTTTATTAACCTTTTTTTGCGGTTAGGGCGTGGTGCTTGGTGTCCCTTTTAATAGCCTTAAAGACTTTGAGGGATAATAAGTTCCGTATTTTACTGTGGGGGGCCGTTTTCCAGTGCCTAACATCTAATATTTCCAAAGATTTCTTCATAAATAGCTGTTTCTCTAGTTTGTTAACTAAAAGTATTAACTGGACCATGTTTTTATTAACAATAGTATTTGTAAACAGACTTGATGGTAAGATGGTTGTTATTTTTTGTATTGTTTATCCAATACTCCTTTTTAGTTTGGAGCTTGAATTTGCCATTGTAATGTCATAAAAGAAATACAAACTTTAACATTGTTAATATTTGTTTCTTGATAATCAATTTACGAGATCCCAATATTATTTTTTCAAAAACAGTTAAGCTAGAAGTACTGACGATTTTTCACGTTAAATTCCTGGTCGGGTTGGTAAATATACCTTAAATATATGACATAGCTTAATAATAATAGAAAACCGCTATAAAAAGATTACTATTTCTCCTGTTAAATTAGTTTTATCAAGGGTATAGAAACGATGACCGTGAAGTTGGGAGTAAAGATAAACTAAACATTAGGTCTATAACTTTTCATATTTTTGTTCCATCGTAAAAACCCTCATAGGGCGTGGTGTATTAAATCATAATCTTGTCATTAATCCTTGAATTGATTATTATAACAGCTGCTTGTAATAGGTAGAACTATAAGTGACATGGTACTTTTCTAGTAATAATTTAGGTCTCGATCCTTTTGAAGATTACTTTATTAGAAATTTTGGAAATACAGTTGTCTTTCAAAATATATAGCGAAAGAAACTTAATAATAAAAACTTAATCAATGTATATTTCCCGAATTGAATAATTTATGAGCTTATTTCTTTCGTCGAAAATTGAGTAATTTATAATACAACTAATGCATTTAATTGTTTCGTTTAATATATTACAAACGGCTTTTGGTCCCCTATCGGAGGATTTGATGGCTATGTTATAGATTTCATAGCTATAATTAACCTTTATAGCTATTAGGCTACGACTCTTGCCACTTAAGTTAACAAATATTTCTAAAACATTGTTGAGTATCCAAATAAACCCTACTTTCCCTAAGGTATCGTATTAAAAGCTTGGTCACCATCGAGTGTTTTCAAAACGTTCACAAGGAACATAAATAAGGTCTAAATGCTCTATTTCTTGGTTTTTTTTAGGACCGTCCAACAACTAAAGTAATCCATTTACTAATTTTAGGCTATTATAACCAAACCTAACATGTTAAAGAAAAGTATCAAAAGATTTGGTAAGGACTGTAGTAATTACTTTATGATGAAAATGTTGCGTGGCTTACATAATAATATAGTCGCTAATTATAGTGACAACTGTTTCCTTAGTCTCTAAGTTAACTAATAATGAGTTTTTGATTTCAATACACAAGTTATAAAGCTCTAATGGGCTACTGAGGGCAAAAATAAACTAAAGGTAATAAAATTATTTTTTTAAAAATAGAGTATTTTACCTGCAACCCTATTTACACTTAATTGATATCCGAACTATTCCTTTGCCAATAGCTCAAATTACATTACCCCCCATTCGTAATCTGGGGTAGTTTTCGCTTTACATTTCGAGATATTAAAACCAATTTTTGTTGTTAAAAATATAGCAAAATGAGCCTGAATTAGTTTGAATAAAGTTTCAAAACTGGTGTTTATCAATTAAAAATAGTATTGTGATGTAGAAAAAGGAGGAATAAACTTAATATTTAACGTTAAGTTTTAAAGGCTTGATGTTGAAAGTGGGGACTGTAAGATAGTACTACCCGCTTCTAGTACGACTTTTAATTGGTCTTTTAGCGGATTCACGTAAAAAGTGTAGCCCTTAACGTTGAAAGTGGAGACTTTGACGTTAAAAGTGGATACCTTAAAGCGAGTATACTTGTGTAAGATATGGCCTCTAATTGACCAAAATTCTCCAGTATAGGGTCTTATACAGGGTCTTATATAATAGACCTGTCAAATCAAATATTTGACTACTTAATCAATAGTATAAGTATTATCAAGTTAAAATGTTGTAAGAGACGGATTTTTTTTACTTTACCGTTGTTAAATGTAATAACGTCCGCTTTTTCCTCCTTGCTGATAGATTTACTAGTATTTAAAGGCCGTAATTTTAGGTATAATACCTAATAATACCATGCCTAGTAGCCTTTGTGAAAGCCTGTAATGCAGGGTTTTTGAACTTACTGATACGTTGATCATGGTTAACAGGTAGCTTATTTTTCGAGTTTTTTTTAAAAAAAATAAAATAAAGGAGACGTTTTTTTACAGCCAGTTTTCGTCTCTGAAATCCGACTGTAATTCACGCAGTAATAAAGTGACAATTTTCTTTAATTTAATTCGCATACGGACTATCCGGACTGGAAACTCGGGCTCAGTACAGGTAAAAAACTATGGGGAATACTTAATATCTTTAACTTGGCGGCCTTAATATATTAAGTTTCTTTTAGTGCTTTCAAACAATATTATGATTAAAGTTAGGGCAGAATAATGTAAAAGGCGCAAAAAAAGATATTTTTAAGTAGTTTTCAATAATGGATCGATCCAATGCTCTGTCATATGCCAATCAACTTCAATATAACTTTACACGATTCCTCTATACCTACGATAACTATTAAAACATATAAATTAATAAACGAAGTAATTATCCTATGGGCACTGATTCGTATAAGTATAGTTTTGGAAGTATCCACAAGACTGTAATTGATAGGCGTAAGTAAGGGAATGTAATTTTTTTATAAAGATTATATTGATTTTAATTTCAAAGATACATATTAAGATTTCATACCAATTATTGATAATATTATAGCCTTCGATAGCTATTAGCTATACGTGTATATTCGTAAAAGTTAATCTTTCAAAGTATTTTAGTGATTGTAACTTGTGCGTTATATTTTCCCTCCCTTTTTAGTATTGAAAAGGGGTTTTGAATACTTCCATTTTCCTTCTTTTTTACTAGTGTGATGATGTCTGTCGATTTAAATGGTTCCGGTTTTTATTTCAGTTCTTTTAGTCGTTCCTTAAGTTTAGCTGATAATTTTTTTATCTAAGTCGATAGCTGACTTAAGCCTTGTCAATTCTGGAATGTTCAGGGAACTGGTGACTTTAAACTGAGCCTTTACCTCCTTATTAACCAGATTATTAGCGTTAATAGCTTGAATTTCTTGTTTATATTTAGCCTTACTGGATCTAAGAGTTTCCTTTCTTCTTCTTTTTAACAGAGCTTTAGGGTTTAAAGCCCCTGAAGTAACGGGAGTAGCCCTAAAGCGTAGGAATCGAAGGGATGAGGATTCAGCCGGAGTAAAAAAAACCTGTAAATTTTAAGGGACCAGAAGCAATAACAGTCCTTTGTAAAGAACAACTATTATCACTGGTACTGCCGTAGGATATCCCAGGTGGCTGAAACAAGTTACGTTTTAGGAATGTTCATAAGGTATCCTTAAAAGTATTAAATGGTCCAGAAAAGGTGGACAGACTGATTTGTGTAAAAAGAAGTGAATAATTGAGTATATAGTAGTATATATTCGTACTGAAACTATATTAAATGTATCATATAAGAAGATATTAATTGGGATTGTAAAAAGAAGTGTTTTAGAATCTATATAGAAAATTTAATATATAATGAAGTATATCTTTAAAGAGATTTCGATCTGAATCGAGACTCCGTACTAGTTAATACTGGTGTATACTAGTAAATACCAGTTCCTCCGTGCTAGTAAATATTAACCCTGGCAGCATCTCTGTGCTGATCTTCCGTACTAGTCAATACTAGTACTTTCACTAATTAAATATTAACCCTGTCAGCATCTCCGTGCTGATCTTTCGTACTAGTCAATACTAGTACTTTAACTAGTTAAATACTAGTGCTGGTGGAGATATATACAACTCCAGTAAATTCCTTATCTTTTGGTGTTGAGAAGTTTAGTACTTGAAGTTTGTACTAAGTTCTGACCAGCCCTGTTGGCCCTATTGTTGAGTTGTGTGCTGTGTGACTATACCTATTGAATATTTCAACAGTAACCATTAGCCCAGACACTAGTTTATGACGTTATCTTCGGCCTATCCCTACCCCAAAATGTAAAAACTTTCCTCGTACCCTTCTTTTTTTCCCTCTTGGTAAACTGTATAAACTCGTTGGCTATTTTAACTAATATTGGTTAAGCCGCCTACTGATTTTTCTTAAACTCACGTGGGTTAATTTGCCTACGTACCCTTTTTTTGATAATGTGTATTAATCCGCCGGTTATTTTAAATAACGTGGGTTAAGCCGCTTACTAATGTCACTTTAACCTACGTAAGTTAACTTGCTTACTGCTTACTACTTCAACTCATATGAGTTAACTTGCGTATTACTTCTAATGACCCACATAAATTACCCGGTTTTCCAACCGTTTTATAAGTGCTTATAAATGAATAAATAACGTATGAGCTTACGTAGTTGTAGTTAAAAGGGTTGTAAAATTTCGTCGTATTATGCAGTATAAATTTGATATGCGTAGCCGCGATAGCTAGGTGATTGGTAAAGAATGAAATTAAATTATACCCGTTGACAGGTCGAGCTAGAAGATCCAGCGTTTTCCTCGACCAAATTATAACGGGATTCGAAAGCGTTAAAGGCCGCGGTATATGAGAAATTGAAAAACGATTTTGAAGTCGGGTATATATAATCTACTCGTTGAATAAAAACCAATCACATTTGGGAGTTATAAATATAAAAGAGGTTGGTTTAAGGCTTCTTCCAGGCTTGAAAAATACGTTTAAAGTGTAATTCAGGTTCGGTTTCTCTATTGTTACTAATAACGTCAATAAAAGGTAATCTATAGTCGCGGATTTGTTAGTTTGAAAGCGGGTTGAAAGCGGCTGGAATAATTTGATCGACGTAGAATTGAGGGTATTCCCCCCCCGGAATATTAAGCTCGACGACATGGAAAACGTCTATACGTGTGATACGATATTGATTATGAAATTAGTTTTTTTTTGTTCAAAATTACGTTAAATTTTGATTTCTAAGAAAAAGTTAAACGTTATCGCCGACCCTAAAACATCTTGAGGGAAAATGTTATTTATTAGTTGTTTTTTCTACATTGTTATATAACCGTTAATATGATATTTACAAAATTCGTAACGATGTGAATACGTCAAACTAAAGCTCTGATCCTTATGTAAAATTCTCGAATCAAAAAAATAAACATTAAATAGGTTATATAAAACTAACTTAATAGCCATATATTATAAAAAATCCATATTAATAGTGATAATATCCTTATTTTTGATACCAATGAGTAATTGGGAAATGAACGGTTTTAATAATATTGGATGTAAATTACGAAGGAATGTAAGTATATTGAAACCTTTCCATTAAAGTGTTCTGTAATATTATTCTTTTCGGGATGAAATATGGAAACGGCGAGTTATTTTACCCTGTTCAAGTTATAAAAGCGATTCTCACACTAATTAATGTAATTCAACTCCTAATTGTTAATGATAATGTTTAAAAGTCCGTAAAACGGTTAATAATGGCTTAAAAATTATATCCCGTAGTTTTAGACGTTTATAATATTTATGAGCTGGAAAACAACAGTTTTACTTCAACTATTCACGATAATTACAAGGTAACGTGGGTTATCAGTTAATTTTCGAGAAACATCAATGATAAAATCGATTTAAATATTGTTTCAAAACCCTTAGGAAACTGTTAAAGGCTTACAAAGTCTTTTCCAACGACATCATTAATAAATTGTTTATTTATAAACATTATAAATCCGGTAAAAACATTGGATCATACAATACCAACCGGTTTAAAAGAATTTTTCAAATGAAATGACGACATCGATATCGTAGTTCGGGTGATTCGTAAAAAATAAATCGTATATAATTTAAATTGACGCGTTAATAAGCGGGTTTTCATTATGGTCTGAAATATATTTATGAAACCTTAAATACTATCGTCGTTTAGTAGATAATCTGAAATAAAAACCTCAGGTATTTAATCGTTTTTAATATGAATATCAATGGGAAAAATCGGGTTATTTATACGTACCATGCGAATTAAACTGATGTAAATAACGTTTTGTGTGATAACGGCATTTTATTTATTTTAAAGATCGATATTAGTGAAACAATTATAACTATTCGAAATGAATTTGCCGGTAATAATTAGTCGGGAAACTTGTAAGCGCGGAAGCTATTGAAAAGTGACGTATTTGAAGCGTAAAAGTCATAATTCATCGCCTAAAAGTCGATGGTCGCAAAGGTTTTGAGGAATATCCTGGTTTCGTTTAAATACTATATCGAGTTGTATATGGTTAGACCCTTTTTTATGACTTAATTTAAATCGGAATTAAAAAGGCGTTCTGAATAACGAACCTGTTATTCGGAAAATCGTTGGATGGTTATAATGTACGTCAATTTTTTATGGTTTAAAAAGATAGTAAACAGGCGAGTCGTACCCTAGAGCTTCGCGTTCAATGTTTTTGAATAATTTATAATGTTGGGTATTTTTATCATGGGTTTTGTAATTGTATTGGATGGGTAATCAAAGACGCGAGATATAAATTACTAGGCGAAATGTGTTGTGTTTTTTATTGTAATAATCATCCTTTTAAGGCACAATCGAAATAGTTAGCCTTGAAAAAAGGGTTCTGGTCAGGATAATATTAAGCGAGAATTGGTTTACATAAAAAGAAAAGTTTGAGCCTCTAGAAAGTATCCTTTTCCTTATGACCCTAGTGAGAAGAGAAACATTTTATCATTAGTCGAATTAGAGCGCCGGCGATTATAAAGTGATTCTGAATATATAATCGGTAAAAGTTAGCAAAGCCGAAAAGACTTCGTATCTTTTGAAAAAACGTGAAAATCTCCCACTTTCGAATAATACGTAGCTTTTCTAGGTTCATACGTACTTCGACTTTAGTTTTATAACAAACACTAAACATTTAACTCTTTGAACACCAAATTTATGTTGAAACATATCTATATTTAAGTTAATAATCCTTGAAGGGTATTATATTGATTTGATGCTAATATTGTGATTGCGGAGAATTTCATTCGAATACATTAAAATATCGCGAAAGTAAACGGAATGAAATATATCAAGACCTGGGCGTAACTAATTATCAATATATTGTTCAAATGAAATCAATATGTTGGAAGGATTAAAAGGGGTAATGATTTATTTAAAAAGTCTAAAATATATACGGAATGAAATATTTTACTCGTCGTTTTTTTGTATACTCAACTTGTGAAAATGGGTATTAATATTGGGATTAATAAATTATTTAGCTTGTGAAACATTCGAAAACGTTTTTTAAGTTGGGAGAAAGGGATAGCAGTTGGTTTTCGTAAAAACGTTAATTTTTCAGTAATTAATATAAAAGCGCAGGTTTCCTTCGGGTTTCTTACCGAAGAATACTGGGGCATTCGTTAAAAAGCTATTTAAACAAATATAAAATTTATTTAATAACTCGGTGAAGGTTTTTCGAAATATGAAAAGCTTTTTTTGTGGTTTGTAATATGATATACCTTGAGAAACTTTTAAGGGTTAGTTTAAATTATTAGTTTCAAGAATAATTTTGTATTCGTGTTCAGAGTAGTAAGATGTCAGCTTATCTCTATTAGCTTTATCGAGTAATGGTGTACTTTTTTAAAAGTTATTCGGAAGTTTATTGTTAACTAATACGGGTGTTTTTGTTGTTAATGTTTTATTCGTATTTTCGAGAAAGACGACAGCGAGTCATGTAGTGGCGCTTTGGTCCCTTCGAAACTTGCCGATCATATAATGCAAAGTGGCGGTACAAATACCTTTATGTTGCTGTTATATCGGCGTAAAATCCCGTTTCCATACGCGATATTTATCCGTTCGTCTTAGGAATAATATATATATTGTAACGATATAAATCATTTCTTCGTCCTTTATTCAAAGTTTACTAAAAATGATATTGTATCATAAGTAAGAAATTATATAGGTTTAAATTTGATACTGGTATTTATAGTACTCAATGTTTTCAAAAGTTGTGAAAGAAATAAGTTGTAAGTTAGGTTTAGATACATAGCGGGTAATTTTGTTACATCTTCAAGGTAGGATTTAAATACGCGGTAATTTTAATTGACCGGTACGCTATTTTTTCATAAAGTTATCACATTGATAATCTATACTTAGTAAAGGCTGAAGAACAAGAATGAAAAATCAATTTATTATAAATAAGGAGTTGTTTAAAACTTTGGGTTAAGTTATCGAGTTTGACCAACGTTTTTTTGGATTTTTATACGCTATTATATATTAAAGTTACGCTTTTCCTTTTTGAAAATCCATAAAACCATTTGTAAAGGCAAGATAACTTGTTATATTTGCTTTGGAACACAAGTTTTTCGGGCGTTATACGGGATGTAATTGGTAGATATGAATGCGATAACTATTCGCGTTGTATTTTAAGAATGAGTTAAGGTTTTTATGGCGAGAGAGTTCCAAGTGGTTAACGCAGGTAAAGCGTCAATTAGAATATGTTTAAAACGTATTTACATCGGTTATAACGATATTTCTTTGGTTATTGTAAGCGGGCGCATTACTATTACCATTTTCGTTACCAGTGATACCGTTGTTACCAGTATTATTGACATGATTAGCGCTATCGTATCGAGTACAAAGGTTGTGAAATCGTCTATTGATAAGTTAGGCGCGGGCGATCCATTTACTGTAATGAACCGGCATGTTGAAGGGGCGTAATATATTAATCAGTATATCGTTAATAACCTTTTAAGGATAACGAATTTAGCGGCGAATTTCTGAGCCATATAGTTAACTTTCGTAAAAAGGGTCTTTTAAACGTTAAAAATAAAAATGAAACCCGTTTGTAAGCCTTTTATTTTAAACTTATAAGCCGGGAGATAAAGGGTTTTGTCGCGTTAAAGTTATAATAATGTACGCGAAACATTATTATCAAGGCGTTAAAGTTGTTGTTGTCGCCTTTATCACCGCATACGTAATAATTTTTCATGATGGTTTTCCTAAAGTTTTTCCATTGTTAAGAAATATTATCAAAGTAACTTTTTATATCGATAAATTCTTAGTCTTTACGTAAATTGCGTAATATTCTAGATTTTTATACCAAAAAATGTAATTTAACGTCGAAAATCTTCGTCGGATAGCTAAAGAGTTTGCGTTTAGTTCGTGAAAGATTAACATTATCAGACAAGCCTTTAACATCATATTCAAATTCGGAAAATTTTATGTCCTTGTTATCGTCGGGTCAATCGACACGGTCACTGATGGTGACTAATACGGTAATTGTATCATTTATAAGGAACGTAAAAATGGAACCATTTGAAAAAGCAGAGTTACTATGAAAACTCGAACGTACCGGTAATAACTTTAAGTTATTCAATTATATTTATGAACGTAGAGAATCTATTGATCCTATATTATTTCAAACGTAAATTGTATTCGCAGGTTATTCAGTATTGTTGGACAAATTGTATACGTAAAGTTTCGATAAATTATTCGTATTGAAGGGTTAAATAATTTTATTATGCTATTAAAGCGTTTCAAAATTGATCCCTTATATTCAAATCGAAAAAAAATGTTCTAAAGCTTGAATTTTTAGGTAGTAAAGGTAGGAAAATTTAGTTTTAGTCTATAATCATTATAAGCAGTTAAAGTATCGTTGGGAAAAAAATAGAGATTTATATTTAAAGGGATTAAGTTACAACTGTCGTTTAAGACGGTCGGATATTGTTTATAATCTTCGCTAAATAAAAGGGGAGAGAAACTCCTATTAAGAAGTTGTTACGTAGCTACAGAAAAGGGGGTGGCCCGGTCATGTGATAGGTGTAAAGAAATGCTCCTAAGCATTTCCAAAGTATCGTAGGAGCATGGAAACCGCCAGGGCTAGATCCATAGTGACCACTAGCCCAGGTACCAGCCTGTGACAATATGGGAAATTTTTAGGTTAAAGGTTTTATTAATAAGGGTCCTCTTTTTATTCTTATGGGATGCGATATACGGGTTACCGCACGCGTATAATGGTTCTTTAACAATAATTATATCATATCTCATGATATATACGCGTTACTTTTATAAATTTTACCCACACCCTTTACCCTGTCTATTTTTTTGCATCTTTACTTTACAGTACCCTTTTTTAAGGGCCTATACAGTCTTATACTTGACGTAAACAAGTTCCGGGTGGGGACTAAGGTAGACGCGCTTCACGGACCGATCAGGGCTACAGTTTACACGCCTACGTGTCTCTAAAATATGGGGCGCCCTAGGATCTTAATTGTAGGGATGGCGCGGAGTTACGGAGGCCCCTCTAGACTCCGGTGGATCCAGGTTACCATCCCTCTTGCCGGTATCTACAGGATTATTTCGTAAGAACTAGTGGTACGCTTTACAGACGGCACTGCCCAGTGATAGTAAAATACTCCCCAAAAAAGGGTAATTATTAGTCGGCTGGCCTGAAGTGTAGAATTCTATGGTAAGACTTGTAGTGGGCTCGCGTGTATAGATATATTTGCTATAGGAACCTTTAACTCCAAGAATTTGACGGTTTTGGGGAAAATCTTAATGGATTCAATGATTTTGATGAAAGGTTTGAAAACGAACCTACTCAATTGACCGTTGAATAGCATCAACGTTAATTCCTTTTTCTGCATTAGCAGCTGTTGCTACACGCGCTTTATCTTCGTCTAATGCTTACTTTGCGCTATTGCAAACAAGAATTGAATTTATTAGCAAATCAAGAGGTTTTTCATTGTCATTTTATAAATAATTGTTGCTAACGAGGTTTAAATTTTGACTTAGCTTGGGATTAAGGGGTGGTCCTCTGAAACGTTTATAAATGCGCTAATAGTCCTCAATTCCTTTTCCTCCTCTTTGTAAATCTTGACGTTGAGAATTTTGAGGTCGAAGATCTCAGTGGTAGTTCTTCAGTTGAGCCAATTCAAAAAAGATTTTTACCAACCCTTTTGTTATTTTATCTATAACTAAAAATTGACACCTATTGATTTTTTCCTTAAACTTGGTTATTACAGTACGTTTAATAATCTTTCACATATTAATTGTTCAAGAGATTAAAAACCCACGAAAATTTTGAAAAGTATGGTGGCCCCAACCAAAATTTTCGTTGTTAAAATTCCTGTCGAAAATATATTGTCTAACGTAATTGTTAAGACGTTAGTGTTATGAACCAAGAACATCGGAGGGTCAGAAAACAGGCCAGTATGGGGCTAAACCACTAAAAACCTGATGTCCAACACATTAAGTAGGGATATCTCTTATGTCAGCAACCTTAGGGTTAGGGTTACGCACTAAGGATCATTGAGATCATGTTTCGATCCAACATGATCCAGCACTGAAGGCGTATGAAGGATTAAGGATATAAGGACACGGTCAGCACCACATAGATAGTATTTCCTTCATAGCTCTTCAGTTGTCAATCTAAGTATTCAGTCTCAGTATATTCTGAATAGCCTCACGGCTTTTGATCATTATTTGCACGGTTGTGATATTGTTCACTCAGCACCTTTGCTACCTTCTTGATAACATAAACCCTCTGACACCTTCTATATACTCCCGGGTATTTGGTGTGATCATTACAGTTAGTCAGTTAAATTATAATTAACTCTCTTAAACTAAAGGTCCTATCAGTACTTGGAAAAAACATTTTTAAAGGACTTAATTATTCTTATCCGTTCTTAACTGGGTGTTGTATTAACCTGATGGTTTGAGAGATGGAATTTGGCGATTGGAGTACTTTAGGTAAGGGGATTAAGCGATTTGGGTAAGGTGACTTGACGATTTGAGGGTGTAGGGACTTGACGATTTGGGTAAGTAATCGTGTGACGTAGATTCCTTGGAGTGATTTGGTCATTCTTAGTGTTTTCGTTCGGAGTAGCGACCTTAAAGTGTTTTTTCACGTGTTCGATTGATCTTATAATGTAGGGGAAGGGGAAAAAATTGGTATAGGAGGTAAGGTTTAGTATAGAGGGTAAGGTTGAAGGTTGTTTGTCACTAAAGTCGATGTTTGCTATTATAGAATTTTTGAATTTAATAATTTGTGATAGTAGTAGTAACGACTTAGCTCTTTATTGATTGTAGAGAATTGGACAACTTCGCAATTACTTTCTTAACATTTTGAGGTTTTAACGGTTTTGAATATATTTTTATAAAGAATTTTGGTCTTTTTCATAGTAATAACGTCGCAACCTTAAGACTACCGTTTTCGACTGTGGTAATTCAGAATTCTCTTCTACTTACTGTTATTATGGATTGGTGTAGTTCTTAAGGGTTGTTCAGAAAAATATTTCCTCTACTTTGTAATATAAAGCATAACCAGAAAGTAATCTTCCCTTTTATTAAGATCATTTGCATGTGACCTAATAATTATTATTCAGTGTTAATAGACCTTGCTTGTATTAATATGTCTTTAGACGTTGCAATGTTGTTGGTTCCAATCGTGGTTTAAGTAATAGTAGTATTGCGTGGTCAAGTGATAGATGTTTTTTTTTTTTAGGTATGACAGACCGCTAGCTGGTCTGAATACTAATTGTATGGTCAATTTCTTGGCCCGTTCCCTAGTCTAAAGTTGACACATACTGCACTTAATTTACAGTTAACTCACAACCAATAGAGTCAACTTGCAATTAGTTCAATCAACTTGCTAACATTACAGTTAGCTTGACTGTATTGCAATTGAATAATATTTCAACAGTAACATATTATTTGGTTAAGTATATATTACTTCTAATTAATACAAAATTTTCATACTATACGCATGTTCTGGTTATTTGCAATAATATCAACATATCATAATGACTAATTAAAATTTCGTTTTCAAAAGCGCTATAAATATGTGAAAACTTACGAAAATAGGAAGGAATATTAGTAATGTTAAGGTTGGGAAATATAAAAATAAATATGGTTTATAATTGAAGAAAGTTTCAATTCAAACCGGAAATTAAAGAATTGGAGTTAATTTTCAACTACATCTCTTTTTTCGACGCCAAATTTTATATTGTTTGTCATAAAATGAAACGGTAATATATAGAAACTACTTTTACGAGCTTCAAATAAACGTTAAGTTAAGCTACAGATTGAGTGCTAAAAATATCGAATTGTAAAATAGACTTTCCAGATAGTATTGTTTATATAGCCAAGTATAGTTTTAATGTATTAGGTAAAATCATATACAATTAGATTGTATATTTAAAGGTAAGTAAGGTAACAAGTTTACAACTACTTACAAAGGAATTATTGAATTTTCACGAGCTTCAAATAAATGTTAAGTTAATCTACAGATTGAGTGCTAAAAATATCGAATTATAAAATGGACTTTCCAGATAGTAGTGTTTATATAACCAAGTATAGTCTTAATGTATTAGGTAAAATCATATATAATTAGATTGTATTTTTAAAGGTAAGTAAGGTAACAAGTGTACAACTACTTATAAAGGAATTATTGAAAATCGAAGTTATATAGAAATCGCATAGGTTGTAAATGATATTACCAAATGTAATAGAATAGTTTTCAGAGTGGATGAATTTTATATAACGGAAGTATTATTGAATATGTTATAAAAAACCTGAAGGTGTTGCCAAAAAAGAACATGATAGGTATATTTGATAGAATGAGAGTATAAAAAAGATGTTAGCCCCTCATTCAGTAAAAATCACAGAGCGGGCAATTGTATAGTCGTTTAGTATGAATATTCATAATAAATTTGGCTTTTTAAGTATAGTTAGAACTGGTTAATTTGGGGAAATATATATAAAATTGAATGAAAGAAAAGAAGTTATATTAGTTAAAGACAGTAATAACAAGTGTAAACCATTTAAAAGTATAGATACTACTAGATATCTCTTTAATTAGCAAGCTTGGGAAACTAGGATAGCGGAGTATATGGTGGAGTGTCAAGCTCCAAGGAATACGTTAACAGTTCTAATTGTTTCATACTCTAACATTACAATTTATAAGAAATAAGCGGAAGCGTAGAAATATTGTAAAACCCGGAGTGGCTTTGGAAAAAAAAAAACTTAGTACAATATTATCAACTTATTTAGTGACCTTTGACTACTAAAAGCCCTATTATGATACCATTAACTCGGTTGGCTCTTTGAACATATCTGGGTACTTTTTAGAGAACATGCTATTACGCACCGGTTATAGAAGTTATTAAATTTATGACCATTTTATTAAGACTCATATGAAGAAAATACTAAGCTAAATGTGTATCAAAACCGTTTACGCATATTTCGAAAGCGAGTGAAACAGTTTTTAAAGCGTTTATAACATTATTTTAAACGCTTCAAATAGCTTTTACAACGCTTACCACAATATTAAAAGCACTTAAAACAACACCCAGAGTTTCTATACACTGTTTCAACTCTTTTCTACCCACTATCTCATTTTTTTCCTGTACACTATTTCAATTTTCTTTTATTTTCTATTTTAACTTTTTCCTATATATCATTTTAACTTTCTTCCATAAACCATTTTAACTTTCACACATAACTCCTTACTTTGAAATCCACCCTACTTTTCTTTACACATCGTTTATTTAAGTTAATACTTACAAAGTTTGAGTTTACTAATTGATTAGCTAGTGAAACACTTACAAACTTTAAGCAACTAATTTAAAACGCTTAGTTACTTTTTACTTACATTTTATTTGTACCTTCCAACGTTAAGTACCCAATTTGATACGTTCAACCGTATTTCATTTGTCCTTCATTTGTATATTACATGGTTTTTTTTTTTTCTTTGGATACCCCTTCAATTATATTATTTTAATTGGATACAAAACCTCATTACGATATTCCACTCATAGTGCCACCTTACATACGATAACCTTACTTCTATGACTTTACTAACAACGAGCTATACTAAAGTTAACGAGGATATGTATATCCTCGTCTAGTATACGTCTCGGAAAATCGTTTTAAAGTATATTAATTCAATCTTTCAAAGTATCATAATCCAAGCGCCGGTAAAAGCTCTTGACTCTTGAGCGGAAAACACGTACTTCATGGACGAGATTCTTTGCAATTAAAAAGAAAAGTTTGAAGGGTTCGATATATTCCATAATTTTCTGGTAAAAAAACAGGTTCAATATTGGAGATGTGTCTTAAAGTGTATAACTTTATCTCAAAAGTGCTACTGGTATAACTATATGGTAAACAAATTAATACGCCCGGGGGAAAAAACGGTCGCATCATAACATAGTTAATTGTCACGGTCTAACTTTAGGAAAAGATAAGTTAAAAATATAAAAAAGTATTAAGAGTGGACTTGATAAGTGGATATTGGGTAGCGTATCAAAATAAATATTTTATCGAAGATATACATAATAAGCTATAACAATGGAGCATCTAAAGTACGTAAAGTGCAAGAAGCTCGACGAAACTAGTCATATTTTGCGATGGGTTGACAAAATTTACGAAAGAATTTACAGAAAATAATGGAAAATGGTAAATATTATGTTTTACCCGGTTTCAAAATTTACCAGCTTTGATAAATATATGGGAAATAAGATATAAAACGGATTACTTGATAATTAAAATAAAAAACCCTTTCTATCGCATTAAAAATGACTTAAAATAGGGGGACGATGTTCTCAACGAGAATATTAGAGATGATAAAAAGCCATACAAATCTTACGGATTAATACCTACAAACTACAACCGATACCGCGACCTTTTAACTTAAAGATTTTCCACTAACGAAAACAACTTGACGAAAGTTACAAACTTCACCAAATTGTAAAATAGGAGCGAGAATTATAATTAAGAATTATATAACGTATTTAAAAATAAAATTAGTATGATATTAAATACATATAAAGAATAGAAATTAAATCCTTCTAATTTTATATAATATTACCAAGTATTTTTATTATGCAGGCTCAATAGTGGTATATGTATTATTTGATATATGTAGATAGATTTACGGAGTATCAATGCTGTATAAATACTTATTACTATACGGGAATTAATTACTAGTAATACAATAAAATCTAAACGAAAATTATATGAGAATACATTTCAAATCATATGAAAATATAGATAAATCGCCACAAAGATTGTTGTTTTTCGTATTGACGAAGTGCCAAAAGTAACGGGTAATGTTTGAGCCGAAATATAAATGTAATAAACTGTTTATTTAAGAAATTACAGATACTTACCGTGTAAATACGAATTTTTAATTCACGTTATTTAATATAAACACGTATTTAAAAAAAATTGATGAGTTTTAAAATATTACTTGAAACTTCAATACGGCGATGAACGATTTTGAAATTACCTTTATAACCTAGAAAGTTAAAAATAGAAGCTCGTAAGTTATAAGGCGGATTCATTAAAACGATTTACCACGTTTTAAATTGACTATTGAAAGTATACCCGAAAAATAGAGATTTTAACCCGAGCTTAGGATACGAATATAGGAGCTTCGGAAATCGTGCATAGAGTGGATATCAATTCGAACGTCTTTACAACTATGAACAAAGCTCCCAACGTAAAATGGGTTTACCGTACCCTCTTCAAAGCATAAAAAGGGTCATAGGTCATTAAAATGGTGTTTAGTTTGCAATAAAATCGGGTTCTAGTTGATAAAACATCCGATATACGAGCAAATTCGCGTTAAACAAAAATTTTGGGCCGATTACCATTGTAAATATCAAATGGAAGGCAATTTACAGTTTGTATAGCCGTTTACTAAGGAATTTGAGAGTAATTGAACTCTTATTTACACGAGTATAAATTTAAGGGGAACTATTCGGAGGAAAACCAAATTTACATGACGATATAAGATGAAAAATAAGATAAAAAAGTAATAATGGGCTTATAAAACGTTCTATTTCTATGAAAAATAGGGTTGTATGAAGACAGCAGCGTGTGAAAAGCTTATATGACGTCGTATTTCATAATGTTAAATATTTATGGTTACTGATTTCAGTGTTTTGTATTAAATATAGATACGACGGAAATTTTTTCTGTTGGAAAACAACAATTCGACATTTCCACGGAAAAAAATTCCAACTTTCAACTCAACCGGATAGGTGAATGCCGTAAAGTCTTATTAGATAAATGTAAAGCGTCGTTATAAAGGATAGTAATGATAAGCACATGATTTGGACCGGTTAAATTCTACATAATACATTTGAAAATACAGTTTCTACTTTCGTTGCCTAGAATAAATAAGCTTGATATAAATGTAAGAAATATGATAAACTTACTCATTCGCGTTTCGGATAACGTATTCATTTGATCTTTATTCAAGTTTAGATATTTTACGTTTTTCTCCAACGTATGAACAATCGAAACCGTTTACTCAATATAATTGGAACTACGTATGTTATATCGACGGTTCGGGTATCCGATAAAAAAATAACCTTTGCGGCTTTTCCGCACGACGGATCAAATAAATATAGGGAAAAGAGCTTCAAAGGTATAAATAAAGTTTTGACACGAATGCTAATTATACTTATAAGCCTTTCCACAATTTAAATTTATATTAGAAAACTGTATTAATATGAATCACAAGGTTATCATCGACATTATATACCTTAACGAATAACCCGTCTTTTAATTAACCGATGTTACAATATCGTTTCAAGCCGTTGAATATACACGAAACGTGTTAACAACGGATTGTTAAAATTCTTTAGTAGATTATTGGATAAATATCGATTTTGATCCTCCGGATTAGATGATTCAAAATATATTTACAACTTTCGGCTCAAACGAATGGTAGACTAAAGTTAAGATAGCCGGTAGCAAGTATATGTAAGTATTGTTAAAAGCGCCTGGAGGTATTGATAAGTACCAATAGTATTATAGAATATTTGAAATGGTGTATACGATAATTTCGAAAGAGTTCAAGGGAACAAACTCAATAGAATCCATTCAATAAATGATCTTAAACGATATGAGTAACATATCTGGTTCAAGTAAACGTATCCCTACATTCCTTATACTCGATATGTACTCCAAAGTCTATACGGATTCGATATTTTTACAAACTATAATTCAGAGAGCGAACGTCATAGTAAAGACTATGACAACTTTATGTTTTTTTTTTTTTCAAAATTTAAAACGACATGTCCAGAATCCTATTAATGAAAAGTGATTAACCAGGAATGAAAATTTTGAAATTATAGTTATAATTCAATATATTAGTTTGAAAATCAAATAGAAATAAATTTACTTTTAGAATATTAGTGTTATTAAGGGATATAATATGTTTTCACATTTATTTAATATCATAAATCCCTTTTTTTCGATACCGGTATGGGAGTATAACGAGGAAAAAGTGAACGAAAAGGTAAAGGTAGATGAAGAAAATTTTAAAGTACCATTTTCAAATAGAAATAACCATCCTATTCTTACGACGATATAAATTCTCTTTCGTTGCTAACCTTAAAACTTCCGGATACCCTTGTATACCCTTCGACTTCTTAATCGGAATACTTCAGACTAATAATACCGAAACGAAGTCGACAAAAAAATTCATTTGGTTCAAAACATGGAAAGAATTATAAAGCTATCATTTCATATTTTTTATTACCTCAAAGGATACAGAAGACTACGAGATAAGTAAAAATATTCTTCGTAAATGTATCATTATAGCTTTTGGTATACGTTTCAAATAGTCGATCTAAAAGAAAGTTTTTGTATGAATGGAGAAAAATATATTTCGTTTTGAGAGCATTTATATGGCGATTGATAGATATTATGAAATATTTTCTTATGTAATTCGTTTAAAATATTAAAAACAAAACTGAGAAACCTTATAAGAAGACTAGTCTTGTAGTAAAAGTCTATGATAAAGTTGGAAACAAGGATATTATAAATTAATCGCCTACTTTGTAAAGGGAAAGCTATCGCTTGATTTTAAAGTTTTTTACCTTTTCATATACTCCTTAAAACCTTCTTTTTAAGTTCTGGAATATTTTACAAGAATATATATAATTAGAGAAGCGCATTTAACAACGTATTTACACTTATCTGCCTGTGAAGCTCCGGAAGTATTACCCACCCGAAACGATATTATATGTTCTTGAGCTACTTTATGGCTTCATGGAGGCTAGTATATACTTGTTCAACACGTACCAAAAGCAATATGAGTAACTTTTTGTAATAACTAACTTTACCTTCGACTTTTACCTACTGGTTTCTACAACGCGTTTAAAGGTCGAAAATATACCCAACGGGAAAACGCTTGATTAACTTTAACGTTATGACTATTATGTCTTAGAATAATATCCTAAAGCTTGTATAAAGGAGATAATTTGATAAATTCGTCTTGGTTGAATCAATCATCAGAAAATGCGCCGACGAGTACCGATTTTAGCGTTTATATATAGCTGAAGTTATATTAATTATATAACAGGAAGCGGTGTTCGATCTTCTCATCGTTATGTGATACTTGATAAAACTATCGGATGATGGATAACGGGCGTTAAATCAACATTTCTAGTGACAGATTCGCAACCCAATACGTAGTTTACGTTTCGTACACTTGGATATATAAATATCAAAGTAAATTGTTGTTAAGGATGACTTATTCACGAACAATAACTATTGTACCTTATAAATTAGTTTTATACTAGTGACTGGTAATAATATATCGAACTGAAATGGGTTTACCTTACGCGATAATATTGTTAACTAAAATTCAAGAAAATGTGAATGAGTTATACAGAGATTTTTCGCCTCAAAGATTTATAACATGGTTAAAGGATTTGACTCCGATATTACCATAGAGATAACGGTCCACACAATTATCTTGAGTTTTGGAATAAATCTCCTTATTTTAATTATTTGAATTAGGTTTTTTTTTACTTTAAAAGTATCTCATTAAATTAGGTGCTCCAAATAAAAAGCGGTTTATAATCGATATTATCACTGTGTATGAATTATACAAACATGGAGATATTAAAAAACCGAGATAAATTAATAGGAAGTTCAATCTGATGGATATGATAATTAGAATTGTTTTGAATAATACATCAAAAACGTTTATATTTACAAGTAATCTTTTCGGTAGCGTTTATAGGAAAATCATACGCTTTATATCATAATGTGTAATATTCCTTTATAATTTTCTATGAATTTTATATTTTATACATTAATTTTATCATTAATCCTTTACGTTTTATGTTTAGTTTTCAAATTGGTTATTATCCTCCTTAATAGTACATTATTAATTTTTACATTTATCATATATTGTTTTACCAATGTATTGTAACCTTTTCATTTACTATGAAAAATTTTCGTTACGATTGTTTTTGAAATACAATTTCATTTTTTAATTATTCATATACAAACCGGGTTATACTGGCAAAAAAATCAAAAGGGGCAGCTATGAATTTCTTGATTGGGAGGGAAAGAAGGGATGAGCAACGTTATTGTTATCGTTGTTGTCGTTTTAATTGTTGTTATCATCGTTGTTATCGCTGTTATCGTCGGTGTCATTGCCGACATAGTTACCTCAAGGAATGTTAGGCGCCCCCTACGCCTTAGATTACATGACTTTAGGTAGGGAGTAATAGTCGGAGTCGCCCTTCTTGCGACGTCGCGCGAAAACGTCGTTGAACCGGCTTACGTACTAAAGTCGTAGGCTTGCACACTACGCCGTAATAACGTTGGCGGTTTTTACAAACCACAGGTTAACGCCTACCGAAATGTTAGCCTAAGCTATTTATGGTATATTGAAAAAGTTGATTATAAATATACGAGCCTTAGATTATATATTAGAAGAATAATTTACCCATCGTAAAAACAGGGTTTTAATCCGCGGCGAAAGGGTAAGATCTATAACTTTAGATTCCCTCTCCTGTTTTATTATTGTTGTTAAGGCTTAGTAAGGGAGAGGGAAAAAAAGGGGGAAGAGAGAGTGTTGACGGCGGGAGAGATATAATGGAAAATGGAGGGTTTGTTAATAGTGGTGCAAGCGGTGACAGTTACAGCTTTTACAGCGCATTAAATTTGTCGTGTCAAACGGCGCCTTTTATTGCGAGGTATTCAGGATATGCTA
Organism: Anisogramma anomala; assembly: GCA_038502455.1. NCBI lineage: Eukaryota > Fungi > Ascomycota > Sordariomycetes > Diaporthales > Gnomoniaceae > Anisogramma > Anisogramma anomala. The sequence goes on along the minus strand of JASMMZ010000009.1, from coordinate 693,040 downwards.
TGTACTATGATTAAAAATTTCCGACGTAATGAAAAGAGAGATGAGGATAATTTATCGAGTGGTTGATTAATGCGAGAGCGTCGTATAACTAATTAGGGGATTGCCTAGCAAATGGTAACAGGTTGTTCAAAAGAAAGAAAAAATGGTTTACTCAAACCAATAGTGATATACTATTTTATACCAATTTTACAATACGTAATGTCAATAATTATATCTTTATAAGGATTTATAACCTTTTAAAACAAATTACAATTTACATAACTATTATTACCAAATAATTGATTAATACTATTACTATCAAATAATCTATTGAAAGCATGGACTAATTACACTATTATGATTGTATAACGGATATGCATTTTTTTCAATAATAATAAAAATTACTAGTATAGATATTACTAAATATTATTATAGTTAGCAAACGTTAGGTACCACGTTAGCGAAGTGTATGGTGTATTTTCAAGCCTTAGGAAACACGTTAACGGAGTGTATGATAGAATATAACGCCCCAGGTGAAAGTTTATAAGCTTTTATCTGAGGCGTGCACTTTACATATGCTTTTTCTCCCTTTTGAATGCATCTTTTTACCATGATTTGAATACTATACTATCTTTTACATACCTTGAAATAAGGATCCTACCGATCAGAATATTGATATAATCATTACAGATTATATTGATAAGTTCAATATATATTTATTATGCTATATGAGAGGAAAGAAGAAAACTAAAGCATATAGTAAAAAAAATGTACATTATTATTAATAATAGTTTCATTGTCAGACATCAAAGATATAACATCCTATCAAAGTACCGATTTAAATTGCTGGTAGCGTTGTAGGGAAGTAATGTATCGTTGAAATAGTGTAGTATTTTAATGATGGAAGAGGTAGAAAGTAGAACTAGAAGCGAAGATTAGCGGAGCTGAGCATGTTAGATGCAGGAACGGATACGTACCTTCCCAAAACAAGCAGCATTATATATGTCCCCCCATGTAAGTACAACAAGTTCCAGGGACCAAAAGAAAAGTCAACATCCTTATTGTATAATATAAATGAGACCGGAAAGACGTGAGACGCGAGACGTGAGATGCGAGACGCGAAACGTGAGACGCGAGATGCAAAATATGAGACGCGAGAGGTGAGGAGCGAGACGCGAGACGAGATACGTGAGATGTGAGACGTGAGACGCGAGAAGAGAGAAAATTCTCGTGAGATAGCCTTCTCATAAGACAACTTTCTCATAAGACAATATTCTTGCGGATAGATTTTTCGTATATCTTTATAGGAACCAGAGAATGATTCAACTTCTTTAGCAATCTTCATTCGACTTCCTTCGAATTATAAGATTCTTAATAAAGCAAATGTAAAATTTGTTTTTCTATGCGACAACAATAATCTAAATGTTTATTTATAATTTTTTTTAAACTTTCGATTCGTTCCTATTTCAAGCCCTTTCGGACTATATAAGTCCAGGCGCTAAAAGTATGCGTACCGAAGGATCATATTTAGTATATAATGTTAAATATTAAACCTTAGTTGTAATATAAATTGGTAAGTGGGCAGAAAGATCAAACATATATATCAGGTCTCTTATACGTTTTGATATAATATAAGTGGATAGTTTGGGTGGTATTAACTTTTCTTGTTAATAAAGAGATTTATAAGCCTTTCTAGTGTGTAGCTAAATACGATTTATAACATTGAATTCCATCTAACAGTGATTTTCGTTATAGCAATGTTTCTCTTTTGTAATAACCACATTTATTATAAGCAGAGGATTGCGACGTCAATGTTATTTTATAAATCTTGTTTTAATTTATTATCTACGTATTTCGAAACTGAAATGAGTTGTAGGACCTCATAGTAAAAAGTATAAAATGTATTCGTAAGGGTTAATATTAACGATTCAGGAATATATATTGTTAATTTTTTCTTCAAAATATTGTATTAATTTCGTTTACATTCGTTTACATTTATTTCAAATATTCAACGATATAATATTGAAAAGTAAGTCTAAATACTTCTTTTTCAGTCCATTCATTTACTTAACAACCATACGCCATCATTCCTCTTCATTTTATATCAAAGCCTTTTTATAAGGCTTACCAAAAGAAGGATAGAAACATGGCATCGCGATTGAATATTATTTTTATCGGATATAACCAGTTTAATATCAATGAATAACGACACAGAAATACGTCCCTATATGCAGAGATATATATGGTATTTCCGAGTAAAAAATACGTTTAAACGTTTTACAAGTTACCGGAAAAATGACATCGAGCTTTTGATAGCCAATTAACATTCATGGGTAACATTGGATGAAACGACCGGAAACGCTATCAAAAAGTCCATGTAAATAATATGTATAAGTTTAATCGAAGCTTTAAGTAACCGTAAACTACATACAAGTTTATAGTTATAGTTATGTGTTTTACCGTAATGAATACAATAAAGACAATATTATTCCACTATTTTACGTTTCTACTTAAAATGTAGACTATTTAGCGAAACCATTATTATCATTATACGTATCATAAAGAAATATTTGAATTGAGTTTCTTGTAATAGCCAGCCTCTTACAACCGGCCGAATAGCGGTTGTAAAATAGGCGATTAGCCAAACGAAATCGGTACCATATCTTAAAACCGTCGAGAATCTCCTCCTTAGCATATTTTTTTTCGTTTCAAATCAAATTAAAAATATAGATACGTTACAGGCTTTTTGCTTTTTATACAAACCAGAATCTTATGCGTATATCATTAATTAAAATGACATGAACGACATACAATGCAAGGTGAATTTTATCCGGTATTATGGGAAAATTATGAAATATTTGATATAGTATATATACTTCGTTTAACGAATGAATATTTTCATTTACAGGAGTTAAAGGTCTCGACAATGTATCTGAAAACAAGTCAAGTTGTTTAAGAAGATACACGACATCCAAATTAAATACGTTCAGATAAATGTCGGTATTAATAAATCCTTTATTTATCACGGAAGTAAAATTTATGCTTAGCAATGTTTTATCAATAATACCCATAGTAAAATTATGTTTTGCAAAAACGACGACTAGGAATTTTTTCCATTAAAGTTGTCAGGCGTTTAAACGCCCAGAAAAGGTAGGTTACCTAGTATTCGTGAGGCCTATCATTAAATTCAATCTTAGTAACATATCTGCTAAAAAATATAATTGGTTAAATAACTGTGGAAGAAATTGCAATACCTCGTTTTCAAATATAGCTACCTTTAAGCTAGTAAAACATGACCTCAAAACCTCGTTCAAAACTTCCCTCGACTTGTAAAAAAAAACCAGGCGACATATTTTTATATAATATCGTCTTCAACGGTTGCAAAGAAAGTTTTGTAATACTTTAAACAGATTTTCCCCTTATATTATAGCCGAAATTTCAATAGTCTCTATATGTTATATATATTCACCACAATTATTATTTCCAGTTCGACTTGTAATGTAACTCGAATCCAATAAATAGACTTTGAAATTTATTAATATTTGAACAATTAAGCAAAGTATGATATTACAAAATGAACAAATTTAGTGGTATCGAGATATCTTTCCAACACCTTAAAAGTAATGCGAAACGAAATATATTTCAAGCTTTTTATTCGTTTCACGATGGAAAATAGTTTAGGATCATTGATATTGAAATCTAGAAGGTTAATTGATTGACAACTTATGTGTAATTTGTTTGTTGATAACGAGACTTCCATTCTAACAAATAGTGTGAATATTCATACAATATGTTATTGATGGTTTTTATGGTTATTTGAAAAAAAGACCGATTTTAATAATGAAATATTTGCAGGAAATACGATATGGTTTTGACACCCGGTTTGTGAAGCGTTGGACAAAGATTAAAGAATTTTTCCAACCAATGAAAGTGATTTCGCTTTATTCTAATCAGCGATAACTGGAAAATATAAAACGATTCTTGTAATTAATGCATATTAAAATCTGAAAGAAAACCATGTTAATATTGATCATGAAAATGTATTTAATATTTCATAATGAGTTGATAATATTTATTTATAACAGTAAATCCTGACTGGTTAATATTATATATTTGGTAGAATATAGAAAGGTAAATTTTCGACCCTTTTTAGCAATATATAACTTTCTTCAAATAAGAACACCAATGAGATAAATAGTAAACCATGAATAACGTATTTTACACGGTTTTGTTTGTTGAAACTATTAAACTATTAGTTGAAAAGGGCCTTATTTCGATGTAAAACGAGGAAACGCTAACGGTTACTTTTTAAGTTTTGATAGCTTTCGACGAGATAAAGTTTCATTGTTTGTTTTATAAGAAGTTTGATGAAACCTGAATTATACTATACTTCGGAAAACTTATCGTAAATTTTGGCGATTATAATAGTATTGGAGGCAAGAGTGGCGTTAAGTTATATACTTCGTTTAGTTTTTCATATAGGTATACCATTCGATATCCTAATTTCAAACGAAGCGGGAAAATCTCTGATATGAATTGTATTCTATTAATTAATAATATTTTATTTTCGCGTATCTTTTACAGATTCTCGCGTAGAGTTTTGGATAAGACCGGCAATTGCGTTTAGAAATGATGTGTTGGATTATGAGTTAATGAGAGTCTTTGAAAGGAAGCGAGACTGTGTTCTTTGTACCGTCTCATCTATGTAAAAGTCTAATCGGAACTCGACTTTTATAGGTGGTGGTTTAAAACCCAAATTTCCTATAGAGACGAAAGATACTAAATAACATGTAACAGCCTCACGCGTAAAATAATCAATCTTAAATGCCATATTTCCAACTCCTATTACCTATATAAATAGCTATACAACGCTATTCCAACTGTTGTAAAGTATGCTATATCTTTACATTTGACAATAATTCCGAAACTCTTATACTTGGAAATGTTAGTAATTGTATTTATAAGACTATTAAACTAAATAATATAAGTTTTAATTATGCCAACAATCACGTTTAGTACGTATGTATATTATGTAATAAATATAAATGAACGGTTTTTTGTAAATTGAGTATATTTGATGAGGACATGTATAATTTACCCGAATAATACTGTTATATCGATAACTTTAATAATGATTTCGCGCATAATTGAAATTGTCGTAATCTTATGGAAGGAAAATGATTCCTCGAAATTTCTGTTTTTGAAACGAATGATTTTTAATATTAATGACATCCGTCTCGCGGGGAGTATTTTCATTATTAGACGAAGAAACCAAAATAATTAGGGTGCTTACCACCTCAATTTCAGCCGTCTCATTAAAAACGACAGTTGTTTTATTAAATTTCTGCATTAAAACCATAAAAGTTCAGCGAACCTTAAGGATAAATCATATGAAAGGTTCCATAACACTCTAAATCTTTCGGTATTCAATTTACGAGATATTTGTCTTCATACAGTCGGAAAATTATTCATTTAAAGAAGATTTAACAACGAAATTTCTACCAGTCCCGATATTCAAACACAATATATAATTTGTCTTAAAAGAGTACCACGTATAGCAACCCGTAAAAAGCGATAACCACTTACAAACAAGGCGATTTTCTTTTCAATCAGTTTAGCCGAAATAACTTTCAAACTATCCGTATATAATACAAAATATTTAAGGTTGACAGATAAATAACATATATAGCGTATCCTTTTCTTCATCACTTGTAAAGACAAGGCTATTATTTGTAGCAAGATTCAATATGTTTTAAAAAAACATTACGAGATTCATAAGTTTGCCAATAATATACATAATTACGTTTATTTGAAAGAGTGAAGGACTCCGTTGTAAATTCTACCTTACTCGTTTAAAAAGGCGAAAAGGAACGCTTAAATTCGTTACGGCTTTAATAGAAATAGTTAGAATCTTTCGAATATAATTCAAGATTATGCACGCTATTGCGCCGCGTACAACGATAATTATCACCATTTTTATGGAGACGTTCACGGTTATTATGTTACAGTCTGGTATCTGGGCTAGTGGTTGCCAGTGATCTAGCCCTGGCAGTTTCTATAACCCTAAGATGATTTAGAGTTATCCTGTCATATGAATGTACCACCCCTTTTCTATAGCTTGTAACAGATCCTTGGCAAAAGTTTTTTTTCTCTCTCTCCATCGAGGATAATAAACAGTATTCGACCGTTATAAGCGACAGCTTTGGTTTAATCCATTTACATATTATCCTCCATTTTTCCCCAATGGTATTTTAACTATTTATAGATAATTATAGCCTAAAGCTATGTATTTCAACTTTTTAAACCTAAACCTCTAGGTCTTAAAACAATTCCTTGACGTACGTGTTAAAAATCAGTTTCAAAACGCTTTGGTAACATAATAAGATCAATTAACTGCATAATACGAACGACATACCGAAACTTTACGTATGGAGTTTATAGAACTGGATTACGCCATGCGTAAAAACGTTTTACATAGAAAACAACGAAACACCAATATACTAATGACATTAATAAATATAATCCGGTAACTTAAAATCGTTATCGGCACACCTAGGTTGTTAAAGTGTTGAAGGTATCGCATAAGAAGATATTGCGTAGGCTCATAGATTCAAGTATTATGAAATATACATGGAGAGCTTTATATATGATTAAGCATATCCTCGTAAGAATCTCGATCAGAATCGAGACTCCTTTACTAGTCAATAATAGTTTATAATAGTAAATACTAGTTACTCCGCACTAGTAAATACTATTCTAGGCAGCATCTCCGTACTGATCCTTCGTACTAGTCACTACTAGTACTCACACTAGTAAAACACTAATTCTGGTGAAAATATCTACAACTCCTGTGAATTACTCATCCTTTTGTGGTGAGATATTTTAATATTTAAAGTTTGTACCAAGTACTAACTGGCCCTATTGGCACTATTAGCCCTGCTATTAAATTTTGTACCGTATAACTATACCTGTTATATATTTCAACACACACCCTTAAAAGGTATTTTCAATTCAAAAACCCCAAAAAATTGTAAAAAAAAAAAAATTGGTAAATAGTAAAGTGAAGAAAGTGTAGTGCGTAAAAAAAAAGAAAATCTGTAGATGCAAATTTTTTTTTAAAAAAAACCTTTATAATTCGATTTAAACCGATAATCTTTCTAATATCTTTTTTATCAATATTCCAAGTTTATGCCAAAACCACTTCACAATTCCATTCTTGCATTACCATAAGGTGACTTCAAACACCAATCTTTATAAATCATTAATTTAATCTAATCCTCAATCAACTAAGCAAAACCGATACATCATTACTTCGTGTTTTGCCTTTAGCAATAAATTTGTCAACCTATTATCCAGTTGTTCATTATTAGAAACCCACTTAATTTGTATTATGACAATATCCACTTCATCCATTATACAGTATTCTTCAAAAGTTATGTATTAAGTGCGTTGGTAATACTCTGTGTTCCTAGATGTTTTAATGAATTTTTCATTATCATAGTATATCCTAACGATAATAGGAATACGTAGCTGCATAAATAGGTTCCTTGTTTAAATGGTATTTTAAATGACCTTTATCACTGTCACACTTTTAACATTCAAAAAGAAAAGGTATATTCTAAATCCCCTTTTATATACCCAATTGATCATGCTATTAACGATCTAAAATATATATCTAAAGGTAAACTTTCCAGTAGCCTTATCCCCCTTCTAGTCGACATCGCACCGGCCGTTAATATAAAGTCTTCGTATATCTTTATAGTAATCTTAATTAAAATCTATAACGTTTCAATACTAACTTATTCAAAGTTCTTCACCACCTACCTATAATCTATGGTTTATATACTATTTAAAGTATTCAAAGGCATAACTAACAAGTGTAAGATTTTTATATAAAGTATTATGGCAAAATCGTAAAAGTACTAACATAAGGAAACCGATATTCGGCCTAATTTGACATATAATATATCGAAAAGCCCCCACATTTAACTAATACATTTTGGGTTATAAAATACTGGCTCAATCTTTATGCAGTATAGAATAAACGAGGGATACGGTTATAATGAGGATGTAGGCCGGATGTTTACTCAGTTATTCTGTCCTTAAATCTAGTAACCTCTGGATATACGCATCTTATGCCAAGATAATCGTACGTACGTTACTATTCCTTAAAATACACACCCTTATAAAGTATGTTTCCTATTATAGATCCTTATACTTAAAGTGCTTTCTTATATATACTTCAAAGGTCTTAATAGAGTTTGGATTAGGAACTATTTTCAGAAAGTCATTAACATAAATAAATATTATAAGTTGACAACGATAGTTAATATATACCACTTTTTCAAAGTTGAGTCTTTTAAACATAAAAGTATCAAATACTTCCCTTGACTTTTTTAATCATTTTTTCAAAGTCTACTCAATCCCGTAAGGTAAAACAAATAATTAAAGAACCTGGTTAACTATAAGATTAAAACCCATAATGTTTTCATTTAGATACTCTAAGAAAAAGTCTTTAATAGTATTCAGGATCTCCATTAACACCATTTCTTTATGTTCCCTGGTAAGGAAAGCTGAGTCGATGTATATTTGGTCGATTTCCCATCCGTAGGAAGCAGCGAGTGTAATAAGGATCCTGTATGTGAAAGACTTTACCATAACAATAAAGGTTTCAGTGTAGTCAATACCATACTTTTACTCAAATCCTTGAATCACGATCCTAACCTTATACCTTTCGATTTAATCTTTGAAATGAATCTTAACCTTGGTTACTTATTTTACAGTTAGGGTGTAACATGTGATATCCCTTTTAATAGCCTTATAGACTTTAAGGGATAACAGACTCCGTATATTACTATAAAAAGCCCTCTTCCAGTATTTTGCATCTGGGCTCTCCAAAGATTTATTCATAGTAAGCTGTTTCTCTAATTTACTAACTAAAAGCGCAAACTAAACCACGTCTTTATCAATAATAGCATCTGTTAGCAGACTTGCCAGCAAGCTGTTTGCTGTTTTCTGTACTACTTAGCAAATACATCTTCTTAACTTAAAGTTTAAAGCTGCCGTTTTAATATTATAAGAGATACCAAATTTAATATATTTGATATCTTCCTCTCTTAAAATTACTTTAAAAAGTCCCTTAATAGTTTTTTTTTGAAAACTATTAGTCTAAAAGTACCAATAATCTTTTTCGTTGAGTTCCCTAGCCGGTTTAGTAAATAGACGTTAATGATGTACCAGGGCTTTATAATATCAGAAAACTACTACAAGAAAAGGGTTCCCCTTTTTTATATTAAATCAGTCCTTTAAACCTTTACTCGTATTAAAAAGGGTAAATAGAGGATAACGGCAAATCTGGGGGTAAAAACAAACTTGAAGTTGGGTCTATAACCCCCATATCCCTTTAATTTATGGTAGAACACCTTATAGGGCGAGGGGTATTAAATTCTGCTCCTATTGTTTACCGTTTAGTAATATATAATAACGGTTACTTAACACAGATAAAGCCACAAATAATGTAGCAATTTTCCGGAAAAAGTCCAGGTCTTTATCTTTTCCAAAATTACTCTATTAAAGAGTTCGGAAATACCGTTTTCTTTAAGGGTACATAGTAAAAAAAACTTAAAGATAAAAGCGTAATCGATAAATATCTTCCTAACTAAATAGTCAATAAGCTTGGTACTTCCGTGAAGGATTCAGAAATTCATTATATATCTTATACGTTTGATTATTTCGTTTAATATACGACAAACGGCTGTTGATCCATTACTAGGGGATATGATAACTATAATCAACCTCTGTAGCTATTAAGCTATGGCGTTCGACCCTTAGCCTAGTAGTTGTTTCCAAAAAGCTGTCAAAGTTCCAAATAAACCCTTTTTTTAGGTTACCGTATTAGAAACTTGGTTGCCAACGGTTACTTTTGAAAAGTTTATAAAGGACACAATTAAGATCGAAAAGTTCCATTTACTAGTATTTTTTGGAGCCGTCCAACAACTAGAATAATTCCTTTACTAATTTTGGGCTAATATAAACAAGCCTAGTATACCAGAGGAAAGTATCGAAAGACGAGGTGAAATCTGTGGCAATTACATTATAAAAGAACTGTTATGGGGCTTGAATAATGATTCAATCGCTGGTTATAATAATAACTACTTTCTTAATTTTAAAGTTGACTAATGATATGTTTTTGACTTTAATACTTCAGTTATAAAGCTCTAATAAGCTAATTAGATTTATAATGAATCTAATGCAATAAAATCAGTTGTCATAAATTAGGGTAGTGTAACTATAACCGTTTTAAAACTTAATCGATGTCTAAATTATTCTTTTCCCAAAAGATTAAACAGCACCTTCCTCAGTTTGTAATCCGGGGTAATTTTCGCCTTACATTTTGAAATATAAACCCGATTTCTCTTTGTTAAAAGGATGGCAATATAAGACTAAATCAGCTTTAATAAAGTCTTGAAACTGGAGTTTATTAATTACAAAACAATGTTATGGTGTGTGAGAAAGAGAAAAAAACTCAAGACTTAACGTTAAAAGTAGAGCCTATACTACGGAAATACCCGTATCTGTTACGGCCTCTAATTGGTCGTTTTTTTCGGATTAATGTAAAAAATGGAGCCCTTAACATTAAAAGTGAATAATTTGACGTTGATAGTAAATAACTCAAAGCGGGTACACCCGTATAAGATACGGCCTTTAATTGGTCAATTTTTTCCAATACAGGGTCTTGTATAGGATTTTACGTGGTTAACTACGCAATTGATTATGGCAGTACTATAAGGTTATAATACTGTAAATAGCGGAGGTCTTTTTATTTACCATTATCAACAGCAACAACGTCCGCTTTTTCTTCCTTGATAATATATTTACCAGCATTGGAAGTCCATAGAGTTAGATGTAATACCTCACAAGCCTTTATCGTATAGCTCTTATAAGATCCTATAGGTAAATCTTTCTTAAATTAACTAATACGTTGGTTACAGTCAACTGGTAGCTTGTTCTTGTGTCCTTTTTAAAGGATGAAATTTAACGTTTCTCTCCCTCCTTAAAGCCGGTTTTTGTCTTGGAAGACTGATTAAAGTTTACTATGATAAAAAACTGGCTTTCCATAATTTATTTAACATACGAACTGTTTAAACTGAAAACTCGGGCTTAGTATAGGTAAAAAACCGTTGGGAATACTTAATACCTTTAACTTGACGGCATTAATAAATCATACTTGTTTTAGTGTTTTTCAACGCTGTTGCAAAAAAAGTGAAGGCCAAATAGTATAAAGGGCGAAGGAAACGAAGTTTTTTAAAAGGTTCTTAATAGTAGATCGGTCCAGTACCATGGTATATACCAATCAACTTTAATAAGGCTTTACATGAGCCCTTAATACCTACAATAATGACTGAAAGATTTGAAGTAATGAAAGAAGTAATTATCTTATAAGCCTAGTTCTGGGTACGTATAGGTTTTAAAGTATTTATGAAATTATATTTGATAGGCGTAAACTATTAAATGTAGTCCTTGTTCATAAATATTGTATTCATTTTAATCTTAAAAATACCCTCTATGTTTTCAAAACAATTATTACTAATAGTACAGCCCTCAATATCTATTAGCCAAACGTTGATGTTTATAAAGGTTAACTTTTCAAAATATTTTAATAATGCTAACCTAGACTTTATAATTTGCTTCTTTTCTTTAACTTTAAAAAAGGGATTCTTAATGTTTCCCCCCTCTTCATTCACTGGTGTAATAGTGTTTATCAATTTGAACTGTTCTGAGTTTCTAAGGCGTTCCTTAATCTTATCTAATAGCCTTTCGTACAAGTCGATAGCTAATTTAAACCTTACTAATCCTGAATAACTAGTAATTCTAGCTCTAGCTTCTACTTTCTTACCAGCAAGATTATTAACATTAACAGCTTGAATTTCCTTCTCAAGTTTAGCCCTACGGGTATCAAAAACTTCCTTTCATCCTTTCCTTTAAGTTCCAAAGCCCCTAAAGCAACGGGAGTAGCCCTAAAGCGTAGGAATCGAAGGGATGTGGATTCAGCCGGAGCAAAAGGACCGAAAGCAATAACAATCTTTTGTAAAGAAGGACTATCATCACTAATACTTCCGTAAAACAGCCCTGGTGGCGTAAATAAGCCACGTTCTGGAGATGCTAAAGGGGTATCCTTAAAGGTATCAGATGATCCAAAAAAGTGGACATTTTAATCTGTGTAGAAAAAGGTAACTAATTCAATAAGCAGTAGTAAACAATCGTAATAATAATTTATTAAAGATAATACTTATAAAGATTTTGTTTTGGCTTGTAAATTAAAGTATGCCAAATTCTACATGGAAAACTTGATATATAATTAAACATATCCTGATAAGAATCTCAATCAGGATCAAAACTTCTTTACTAGCCAGTACTAGTGTATAATAGTAAATACTAATTCCTCTATGCTAGTAAATACTAGCCCAGGAAGTATCTCTGTACTGATACTCAATATTAGTCACTACTAGTACTCGCACTAGTAAAACACTAGTGCTGGTGGAGATATCTACAACTCCGGTGAGTTCCTTATCCTTTGGTGTTGTGGTATTTTAGTACTTGAAGTCTATACCAAGTACTGACTGGTGCTGTTGGCTCTGTTGGCCCTGCTGTTGAGTTGTTTGCCGTGTGACTGTACCTATTGTATATTTCAACATAAGGCGAACCCCTTCCCTAAAGGGGTCTCGTTTCCACGTTACTTACAAACGACGTAATAATCGCGCCGCTCCCAGTTCGGGTCCGTTCCGACGATTAAAATAACTCGGATTTTTCTGACTTCAACTAAGATACTAATATATCCGATAACGCCAGCCATTAACGAAATAAACACAAATCCTTCGATTAACCAACTAAGTTTTTCGACTTTGAATTTTTTTGATATAAAAGGTCATGATATTACGCAAATTAAGTAAAAATCGTAAGTTTGTTTATATAAAGAAAGATTAATTTTATATTATATTTCAATAATTCCAGGTTTTCCGCAAACTATTATAAAAAGCTATTACGTTTAAAGTGGTAACGACGGCAATAATGACCCCAACGTTTTTATAGCGATACTCTGCGCGTAATACTACAACCCGAGTACGTTAAAAGCCATTATCGCCCAACTTACAAGCTTAAAACTCAAGGTTCGAAAACGGTTTTACGTTTTTTTTTAAGGTTACAAAATTTTGCTTACGAAATCAAGCGATATAGTTTATAAATACGCTATTAAACTCGTTGTTTTCGAAGAATTTATTAACAGTACACTCGCAAAAGCCTTACTCCCCTAGAAAATGCCTTCGAATTACAACAGATAGGTCGCTCGTTCTTCAATTATTAATTAACGATTTTATAACATTTAGATCCAATATAATAGCGTTAATTACGTTAATAATATTGTTATTGGTAGCATAGCTCGTAACGGAAAGAGTAACACCAACGCGCCCACCCGCGATAACCAGGGAAATGTCATTATAATCGATGTTAACGCCTTTCGAACCAGTATTAAACGACGCGTTAACAAAATTAACTATTCATAATTCGCTCACTGTAAGGACTTTAACTCATGTTTAAAATACGACGCAAATAGTTATCTTATTAGTATTTACTTATAAGATCCCGCGTAATGCCCGAGAAGCTTTAATATGAAATTTAATATCGATATTTACATTATTTTTACCGATAAATTTATCGATCTTTAGAAAAGGAAAAGCGTAGATTTTATATATAATCGCGTTTAAGACTTGAAAGAACTGTAATTTAACACGGTAACATACCCCTATTTTCAAAATGATTTCTCGTGTATAATATAGTTGCTTTATAAATTTATACAATCTTTTAATCTTTGAATAAATATGAGTTATAAATGTTACAATATAATAATTAGGTAATTTACCTATTAATTAAAGTTTTCGCGTATTTTGATCTCATCTCCACGGCCCCGTGAAATTTTTTACCATAAACTAGGAACCAGCCTACAGTTCATTTTTTATAATTTATTCAAAATTTAACCTCAACAAATGGCGGAATCGAATTTTAGTTTATTTTATTTTTTATTTACAATTCGACGTTTCTTTGGGTAAACTTCAGATAAAGTACGAATAGGTAACTTACGACTTTTCGGAGTATGTGTTGCTTTGAGAATGAATGAGTGATTATTTCATATGAGAATAAGGTTTTACGCTAACGTAAAAAGAACCTAAGGATATAGGTGTCGTTACCTTTTATGTTATACTTCTTAGGGCTTAGAGTAATTAAACTGTTATTATGCGGCTCTTCGCAGTTTTTCTCGAAAATGCTAAAAAATCGTTGGCCCCAAAATCACCCGTTTTCGTTAACGATAAGATCCCCGATATCTTTAAGGAATTCGCACCCCTATTTGATAAAGCCCTAGGAAACAAACTGCCTTTCCAACGCTCCGAAGCCAATTACGAAGTCATTCTTTAAAACAATAATTATGGCTAATCCTTAGAAGTCACTTAAGAACTATTATATATGATATTACGAAACCAACTTTTAGTGTTAAGAAAAAAGTTAACCGAATATATAAATCAAAGTTATATTCGCAAGAATAGCTCCTTAACAAGCGCCCCAATACTTTTAGTTAAAAAACCTAAAAATATCCTGCATTTTTATATAGATTACCTAAAATTTAACGCTATTAGAAAAACCAACATTTACCCCCTCCCATTAATTTAAAAAAAAACATTTGAAAAGGTTTCAAGAGTTAATTAGTTTATAAAATTTGACGTTAAAGCCTCTTTTTATAAGTTACGTATTAAAAATGTAACGAGTAGAAAACTATATTCCGCATATGTTTTGGACTTTTGAATGTCTGGTTAACTCTTTAGATTTCTCCGGTATACCGACTATCGTTTAATAGTGTATTAATAATTTGCTACGCCTTTTTCTTCTTCTTTTACTTTGTTTATGTCGATAATATTTTAGTATACTTGATTAGTATTTCAAACGAATATGATGTTAAGTTTAAGTAGGTATTAATCGTCTTAAGCACCCTAGATATAGACCTCGATATATGTAAGTGTGAATAAAGCGTTTCAAAAACTAAGTATTTGGGATTCGTTATCGAAACGGGATTTGGAGTACGTATAAACCCGGAAAAGCTACGTGTTATCCAGAAATCATCGGTTTCTAGGTTTATATTCAAAATACAGTTTGTTAAGCTCTGTTAAATTTTATATGTAATTAATTCGGGATTATTTTATGATAGTTGACCGCCTAATCCGCCTGATTGGGAAATGCGTGACTTTTTATTAGGAGTCTGGGATTTTTTTTCTCCAACGGTTTAAGCTTTTTTTTAAAGAATAATAATATTTGTTTAGTGTCACCCTAACTAAAAAGCCCTTTTAAAAGCTGATTGTTTCGTTTGAAGTTTAGGAGGCTATTTACTTTAATAGGAAGATTATAATATCTTATGACTAGTAACGTATTAATTTCGTTATTTATTACTTGCCGAATATAAATACTAGATTTACGATACGGAAATATTCGAGGTTATAAATCATTAAGAAATATGGAACGTAGAATTTTAGGGCACGGCCCGCCTATTCATTATCCCTATGGATTATAAGAATTTGGAATATTTTATAATTATTTAATGAATTTTCAAAACATAAATCCGTTGGTCGAAACGACTGTTTTTTAATTCCGTTTTAGGCTGGTTTACAATAATTTTGTCAATTATATACAGGCCGATATATTATTTCAATGAAACTAGGATATTTTAAAAATCTTTTCCGACCCCCGCATTTCAAACCGAGAATTATGACTCCTTCGCTCTTAATGGGTTCTTTGAAACCACTCCTTTATATTGACGCTTCTTAATATATTGTCGTTAATTAATTTATTTTGAAATATTATAAACTTTTTACCAACTTCGACCTTTAAAATAATTAAAACGCCGTTATTTCCTGAGATACCACTTACCCCTGTTCAATTCGCGTAATACTTATAAAGGACCAAAACTTCGTTATCTAGATTCATATGGATAATGACCAAATATTTTTAGAAACATCATGTTGAAATATTTAATCAATAACCATAATATTTTACGATTTCGTAATTTTGTTTGGTTTTCTATTTACGAGTAGATTATAGTTGCGTTAATTTAAGCTTTACATGATTTACTTTCAACTTATTACCTAAATAGCAACATTATTATTATTATTTTCACCAGGATATATTTTTAACCTGTCCTATACTTTATGTTCCCACCTTTGTTGAAATTACAATATTTATAAACGAAGAACTTATTAACGATACCATCGAAAAGGATTTTCCAACCATCAAATAGTTCCCCAACAACTTGAAAAGAAACTTTCAATTAACTTTATGATCAATTCCCCTCAAAAATGAACTGGTAACCAATATTAGTTTAAAATTATCATGGATTAGTTAAGTAATGCTATCATTTTCAAACTGACAGATATTATAAACGTTGAAACTTACGTCAAGCGATCTTTGAATTATCATTAAAAATTTCACGTTTTATTTCGCGTTATTATTAACGATCGAAGTTCAAATTGAACAAATAGGGTTAAAAAACGTTTTTATGACTTAATGAGAGCAGAGTAATATTTAAGTACCGTATTTCACCCCGAGACAAATAGTGTTACAAAAAGCACTAATCAAGAGGTTTGAACGTACTTACGTTTTATTATTATCTATGAATAATTCGGTCAAAACCATTTTTTACCCGATTACTAATTAATTTTAGGTAATAAAAATACTATTATTATCAATATTCACCCGTTTTTCATAACATACTATTATTACGTGAACTTTATACAATATGCTTAACGTTTACTTATTTTAGCTACAGAATTTTACGTAAAGACCGAAGTCTTCATTTAGCGTATTCACGACATTACGGAATTCGTACAATATGTAATAACGGTTATGTAATAGCGTATAGAAGAAATAGCTAATAGATAGAATTTTTTTCTGCAATGGTTTCGGCTTGGCGATAACGTTTGGCTTTTTGTGAAAAAAATTCAAACCGAATCGAATTTCGCAAATGAAAAGTAAACTCTATAATGAATACCGTTTCATACGTATTCTAGATTTCTACGCTATTGAAATTAATATTTCGGGTGGGAAATACACCCATTTCTACGTCAATTAATTTATTAGAGCCGTTTTTTACCGGCTTTAAAGCTAATAAATTCTTGACTATTAACTATCCACTATTACTATTTGTCGGTAATAATAGTGATATCAAGCCTAAATTATACGTTAGGGGTATCTTATAAGTCCGATATCAGACTTGGAGAGACCACCTCCATATTAATAAATTCTTAAAGAGATAAATTTTAGTTAAACGAGTAGTTTTTGTATACCTGACCTGAATATTATTTTCAAACTTTTCAAATACTCCGGCTCTCAACGATTTAGAATTTTATTGTTGTCTGGTTAAAAATAATGATAGGCTTCTTTTAGTTAGCCCATCAATAGGCTGAACTTAATATTTTTTCATTCGTTATTTAATTTCAAGGAGTTATTGTTTCGAAGCTTTTAAGTGGTGACCTGGTTAACCTATATGGGTTGTTGATAGCAGTTATTGACAATGATAAACTAATTAACCTACATTGGTTAAGTAAAATTAGTATGTAATTTAATCAATAGTGGTTAAAATAACTAATAATAACCGTTATAGTAGTAGGTCAATTAACTTACGTAGGTTAAGTTATGTATTCAGCGGTTTAACTTGCGTTAGTTAAAATAGATAGCGGTAGTGGTGGGCTTATTAACTCACGTGAGTTAAGCAGCAGTAGTAGGCGGCTTAACCTACATTGGCTAAAATAGCTTATGTGTTTATATACATATAAAAAAATCAGGAGGGAAAAAAAAAAAAAAAAGGGGGGGGGGGGGGTATTATGGGGATAGAGATACGCCGGAAGTAATGTTATATGCTGGTGCTTGAGATGGTGGTCGCCAGGGATTTAGCCCTAGCAGTTGTCATTCCCCTACGATGATCTGAAGTCATCCTATCCACGTGACCGGGCCACCCCTTTTCTGTAGCCTGTAGCAGCTCTTTGGTAGAGGCTTTTTTCTCTCTCCCTCCATCGAGGATAATAGACAGTATCCGACCGTTATAAGCGACATCTCTTGCCTAGTTCCTTCACATATTACGGCGATTATTATTACAACACTTATGGTTACAATCCTTATATCTATCGTGAGGTTTACGTTTCCCGCGAACGTAATCGTTATGAATGTCGCAAGTATTATATCTTCTATGGTCGCGGCGTTAGCTGCTTTTTCCTGGGTCCGTATTATATCTCTTTTTATTTTTGTATAAGCTTGTTGTTTTTATATCATATTTTTTTTACGAGTGCCGCAAATGGGAATTTTTAATTTAACATGTATACTCTTCAAGAGTTTGTTTACGATTTAGTGGTCCAAGGTTTTATCAAATACTTACATTTAACAAAGTTCAAATATTATTAATAATTGTAAAAAAAAATTACATTACGGATATTAAAAATACCTATGTTCATGCATACCTAAATTTCGTTTAAATGTGTTTGCGGAGGTCGTATTAGTTATTTATAAGGTTTCGTAAGGTAAAGGTCAATTTCGGTTAAGTTTATATGTCAACGTATGAATAAGACAGTATTCAGAATAGTAAGATTGATAGTATTGATGATAGATATACAAGAGAGAGAGAAGAGGTATTCGGAGAGTGCACGCATTAGATGAAAGCTTATAAGCTTTTACCCAGAACGTGGCACTTTATCATGCACTCTTCGAACGTCTCTTTTGGAGCGTAACACGTTATTATAAACTTTGCAAAAGAGTTTCCTGCAACGTGACACGTTATTATACACTATGATAAAGTGTTTCCTGCAGCGTGACACGTTATTATACACTTTGCAAACGTGGTTCCCTACGCTTGCTAACTATAGTGATATCTATTGATATTTATACTGGCAATCTTTTATTTGTGTCAAAAGCTCCGTATTTATATTCCAGTAATGACAGTGTAATATAAGTCGTAGTTGAAAAGGCTCCGTTAACATAACTGAATAACAATAGTGTAATTATCTATGTTACGTATTATAAAGTTAATATACATCACCAATACATCGCTATCAGTCTAAAAAAAAACATATTCATTTCCTTCAACGACGTGTCACCATCTATAAAATAAGTTTCTATTCAGATATACGGCGCATATATTCCTTAATAACTAGCTCCCAATCAACTTTATAATATTCTCGCATAAATAACAGACTGTCGACGGAAAAAGTGATAATATGTTACTAAAGTAACAGATGGTTCATTTAAAACGTAAAATGTGTAACGTAAATAGAAAATAATAAATCCAAAAGGTGAAAATGTACTATTGAAATAGCAAGTAACCCACTTGAAGCGTTAAATAATAAACTATGTCATATAAAATCTCTAGTAATGTCGACGAAAGGAGTGCTAAAAAAAAAAATCGCTTTTAATACGCTATTTATAACACACATCTTTAACTTTCCTTCCGATAAGCCATTCGAAACGCCCCCATTTAGAATTTTTCGTCGTAATATCCGTATACCTTAGTGGTTTATCGACTTTCATCTTTAGTCTTCCCGAATATAAAAATACTTTATCGCCGTCGGCAGTGGGAAATCGATGTAGCGAAAGTTTACAATATGATTGAAATTTGTAGATATTGATCTATAAGGTTCGTATAGATTTTCGTCGCCTTTAACGTTTCTTTTATGAATGCCTTCCACCTCATTTAAAGCGTCTTTATCGCGGTCCGAAAGGCTGTTTTTTATATACACACTGGGAGCGCCATTTTCTTTTTTTGGAGCGCTTTTATTACATTCGGAAGGGTTATCTCTTATATACCTCTTTAAAACGCTGTTACTTTTCATGTTCTCTTCGGAAACACCGTATACTTCCTTTGAGGTGCTCCCATTATTGTCCGGAAGGCTATTTTTTATTTCTGGAAAGTAAATGAATTCCTAGGTATCGAACGGGTTTAGCGTATTTTCAGTATGGTCGGAAGGGCTACCCTTTACAGCTTTTCCCATATACCTTTCAGGAACGCCGTTTCCTTCGTTTATGACGCTTCTTATTCGATCGGAAATGCTATCTCTATTTTTTTCAAAGTTATCTATGTCTTTCAGGAACGTCGTTTTCCTTTTCTAAAACGCTTTTAACGTGACTGAAAGGGCTGTTATTCCTAGCTAGGGAGTGGATATTTCCTATATACCTATTAAAAACGCTATCTTCCTTTTCTAGGGCGTTCCTGTCTATTTTATATGCCCTTCAAAAGCGCCGTCTCCCTTTTCCGGAATACTTTTAACCCGGCCAAAATAACTATCTATCCAAATCAGAGAATGAACGCTTTCGTGGGTGTAGAATTTCTCTTTCTTCAGATAACTGGATTTAACGTTAGTAAAGGGTAACTGTTGCAGCCTTTTCACCTTGAAAATATAAGTAAAGGATAACTTATATAGCTTTTCTTTCTTTTCTTAAACCTGAGTAAAAGATAACCCTTACAACTCTTCCTCTTTTTGAACTCAATTGCTGGATAACCCCTATAGCCCTCCCTTTTCGTAAATCCAAGTAAAGAAAGACTTTTACGACTCTTACTCCTTTTAAACACAAATGCCAAATAACCTTTACGACTCGTACTATTTTTAAACCCGAGCTCCGGATAACCCTTACGGCTTTTCCTTCTTTTTCAGCTGAACACAGAATAATCTTTAATATAAATCTTCAATAAACCGGTTTTTAATATCCGCCAACCAGTATCATTTTACAAAGTCTTTATTTAACACCTTTTCGTCAATCCAATCTGACATCTCATGGAATTAGGTCGTAAAAACTACCGATTTTACAATACGACCGTTCTTACCACTAGTTATATTGATAACATCGCCCCTTAACTATACTTGTAATACTTTTAAAATTCAATTATATACTATACGCTACATTTCCGACGTTCAATCCCCAACTATATTTAGGAAATCATCGAATAAATCAAGTTTTTCAACTTTTACGTCCTAATAGTAAAAGATTACGTTTATAATATACGTATTTTCACTTTAAGGATTAAGTTCTTTTACCAGCGCTTTAATTTTATTATGCTATAGGTTTAGGTTAACAAACTTCAAACCGCTTTTCCGAAACGTTGTATATTGAGGAGAGGGGGGGTTCGTATATTCGTTAGATTCAACTAGTGTTGTTTTTGGTAAAGCCATGATTATGGCAGTACGAAATCCTTCTAAAAACCTTAAAGCTGTAATAATCGCCTCCAAAATGTGCTGGGGCGCTTTAAAGGCTATTATGACGCAATGGCTTGGATTTGAATACGCTTGAAATACTGTATTTACAGGGGTTTCGAAATAAAATGGTAATTAAAGACACACAGTGTGTAAATAAAATACATATGAAATGTAACAAAACGTTCCAAATAAGGCGTTCAATACTTAATGGTACAAATGAAATACAAATAAAGCGTACCCACAAAATATTCAAGATTTCCAAACTAATGAATTAGCGCTTATAAACGTTACAATAGCCAAATAAAAAGTAAATCAAACGTTGCAAATATCAATTTTAAAAAACGGTATACGGTAAGGTAAACGGGGGGAAAGAGTCAGGTGTTCGAAGTGGGGAATCGGTGTATAGGGATTGAAATGGTATGTAAAAGTAAGTTGAAAAGGTATGTGAGTGCCAGGTATTATGTTGGGCGCTTCCAGTGTGTAAGTGCTTCGAAAACTGCTTTGTGCGCTTGGGATTATAGTATGAACGACTTGAAAGTTATTTTGGTCGCTTTCAAAATGTGCTAAACCGCTTCAAAGATTGATTTAGGCGCTTAGTATGTTTTTGATAAGAGCCTCAAAAGTTGTTTTGGCTGCTTTCGAAGTGTGTGTAAGCGGTAAAGATGCTACGTTTTAGCTGGATGGGTCCTAGTAAAAGGGTCTGAAACTTGATGGCTTACGTGACCGATACGTGATAGGACGCTCTCCAAAAATTGCCCGGATACGTCTAAAACACCAATTGAGTTAAAGGTGACATAACGGGGCCTTTAGTAATCAAAAGGAAGCAACTGAGTTAATAATATCGTAATAAAGTTATCCCTTTCAAAGTTACTTGGGGTTCCAATCTTTTCACACTTCCTTATATTTCTTGTAAATCGTAGTATTAAATCACGGTATAGTTGGGACCGCTATAACATCCCACTATACGTATTCAACTAAGGTTCGTCTATTTTTCCCTAATCAATCTATAGCCAACTAAATTGGATACTAATAAGTATTGGTTAAGTTTGTATGTCAACGTATGAAAAAAAAGGTAAAATTAATAATATTGATTATAAATATTCAAGAGTCGGAGAAAAGGCATTGATATAGTACACGCCTCAGATAAGAGCTTATAAGCTCTTACCTGAAGTATGGCACTTTACTATACACTCTGTCAACGCTTCTCCTAGGGAGTGACACGTTATCATACACTCTGCAAGAGTTCTTCCTGCAGTGTAACAAGCTATCATGCACTCTATAAGAGTGCTTTCTGCAGCGTGAAACGCTATCATTCACTCCGTAAACGTGATCCCCTACGCTTGCTAACTATAGTGACATCTAATAATATCCACATTGAATTTCAAAACTTCTAAGTAATACGACCTTGATCTATTTAAAAGCGGTACATTAATACATTTGTAATGGTTTTCGACCTGAAAAATAATTTTGTACATTTTTATTAAAGATATTAATATTCAGTTTAAGAATAGCACAACTTTATAACAAGGTATTGAATATTAATATGATTTAGTCTTTTACATTAAAATTGAATCTAGTGAAATTATTTAAACGCGCATAATATCTTTCCATGTTGGTAAAGATAATATTAGAACCTACGGTAATAATATTTATATTGAGGGGGTTGTAATACTTAGAATTATATATATTTATCTACTTCCTGTTCAGGCGACACAAGGTACTAGCGGTAGAAAATTAAAAGGCCGACGTTTTCCAATGATTATTATTATATAAACGCTTAGATTTACCACTGTAGGGACGAATAGAGCTACGAAAACGCTTAGGGTTACGACGAGGCTTAAGGTTGCGAGAACAAGTTTCAAAATTACAAAGTGGGGAACGTTTATTCCTCTTATAAGTAAGTATATGGAAGTCATTTATCGTAATAGTTTAATAATCCTCCATTTGGTTTTGTAACCATTATGTTAATAGCATTAAGGCATTTATTAAAGTTCGTATTTATTTCGGTTATTTATTGTTACAAATGTTTGACATATTTTGGCTCGAGTGAAATATTCACAATAATACCAGTATCAGGCGTATGAAAGCGTATAAATTCTACCGACGAATGAATTAAAAAATTTAAAGGAATGTTTGAAGGAGTAATTTACTTACTGTTTTTTTTTGTGAGTATGGCGAAGAGTGATAGGTGTAGGCAAGGTGTTTTGAGCTAGGCCTAGAGAAGCAAGTTTGCGTTTGCCTATGTGAATTAGCTGCAGCGGCGACGTAACGGTAGCGGCGGCGGCGATGGTGGAGGCGGTGGCGGTGGTATTGTGATGGCGGTGGCGTCGTGACGGAGATGGCGTCGATGTTGACGAGAAAGAGTGTGGAAGAGGTTCAGGTTTAGGGGAGAAAGGTGAAAGATCGTAAAGTTTAAAGGCGGAAGGAATGCAGGAAAACTGGGAGGTTTTCTTTGTTCGTGTGGGGCAATAGAACTGGCAACTTTACTCTTTTCGTTTTGACTTGTTAAGACTGAAGGAAAGGTAATATCTGTTGTTTTTTGGTTTGTTTGTTTAAAATTATCAATTGTTGGTATCGTTGTGGAGAGGCAATGTATTGTTGAAATAATGTAGTATTTTGATGATGGAAGAGGAAGAAATTAGAACTAGAAGCGAATCTTAGCAAAGCTAAGCATATAAGATGCAGGCAGGGACACGTGCCTTCCCAAAATCAGTACAATCATATATGTCCCCTCATATAAGTACAACATAAATCGTAAAATGTTTAATTTATTGAAATAAACTATTATCGCATCCAGTCATTTTAATTTGTAATTATGATAACCCCCAAAACAGGGCGGTTATTTTTCTTTCAACCTTCAATAATACGTTTTATTAAATTGAAAACAAAATATTCTGTCAAAATTTCATGTATATAAACAATAATACCTTATTTCATTTAATCCTTATTTTGATTTAAAGTTTTGGATGATAATAAACAAGCGTTATTTGGTATATTTAACTACTTTTGGAATCAGTTTCAAAGCGTATAATGATTTTATATGTTCAGGAGCAAATACAGTTGCTGTTGGAACAATATTGGCTGCTGTTTTTAGCAGGTCAATTACATTACAGTTAAGTCAACTATGCTGAATGTATGTTAACTATACTTGTTATAAGATTGACTGTATTGACTGTAGGTAAAGTACAGTAGGTGACCACTTCAATATGAGGCATAAGACAAAGAAATTAGCCATAAAAATTAGTATTTAGACCGGCTAGCAGTCCACCAAACTTAGAAGTAACACATAATCATTTTCAATGTAGTACCAGTTACTTTGACAACAGAGATTCGAATCGACTACGTTGCAATGATAAAGTCCTATTATTATTATTTCATTTCTCTATCACCGGGAAGTGCCGACTACAAGAGTTACACCTGCTGATATGAAATAGTCCTGTAGACACCAGCGGGAGGGATCGTAACGCAGGCTCTGTTGAGGCTCGAGCGAACCCGTGGGACCCTACGCTATCTTTCTAATCAAGACCTTAGGGTGTCCCGTAGTCCAGAGACCTGTAGACGTGTGGAATGTAGCCTTGGTTTGACAACGTAACGTTGTCCTCTTAGTACTCATTTAACGTTTATTTACGTCGGGGATATAATTGTATAGGTTTTTGAAATTAAGAA
Organism: Anisogramma anomala; assembly: GCA_038502455.1. Classification (NCBI taxonomy): domain Eukaryota; kingdom Fungi; phylum Ascomycota; class Sordariomycetes; order Diaporthales; family Gnomoniaceae; genus Anisogramma; species Anisogramma anomala. Next base: position 668,126 of record JASMMZ010000009.1, on the reverse strand, counting down.
TTTGTAGAGCCTTAGTAAAGAAAGAAAATCCTGTGTAATGATGGGCGGAAATAAAACGCGTAAAAAAGAGTAGAAGCCCGTACGCTTACATATATAGGCGTATATATATACGGGTTAGGGTTTGTTATTATTGAAATACGTGGTACAATGACCTTTATATATGGGGTAGCCTGTACGTTAAGTTCTAAAATAAAAGAGAGTCCTTCATTTAAATATCTCCTGGTCCTAAATTTCCTTTATATTATAATAAAGTTACGCTTAAGTCAGCAAATACCTCCTTATCTTACACCTAACGTCCTGAGACCTTATGGCGCGTTTTTTGTAATTAGGGTTATTGTATTATATTAGTGTATATAGGGGCATTATTTTGTTAAAATTGTTCCTAGCGTATCATGTGCCGTCGTACGCGTTTTTAGGCTTTTCTTCAAGTAGTTTACCATCTTAAAACGGGGTTTTCGCACTCATAACCACCCCCCCCCCTTTTCCCCTCCCCTTACCCCCCGCATCCGGTTATTCTTACCTGTTTTTCATAGTTTTACAGGGTATAACTTCATATAGATTTTATTAGGTCTCTTTTGGTCCAGGTTAGCGATGAGGTTTGTATCAAGGGAAAAAGGTTAGGAATCTAATACGCTCGTTACGTTTAAAAAGGTCTTATTGTTGTGGGAAAAATTGTAAAAGCGGGGTTAAATACTAATCGATAATAATAATTAAATGTAAAAGCGGGCATATTTCCGTTGATATTGATGCTACGGGACTTTTAATTAATTACCGCGTTGCGGTCGTCGTAAAGGCGTTTTGCAGACGTTTAAATGTTTTACAGCAACCATTTCTCGTCGTTGTTAAGGTGTTGAAAGGTAACGCGGTTTAGGTCGCGATCGCAGCGTTAATAAGTTGGCGGGGTATTAACACTGATGGGGAAAGAGCTAGCTGCAAAGACGGCGGCTTTATTAACAGCAGAGAAATATGTTTATTGTCAATAAACTGTACCCACCGTCTTCGTCTCCGCCTACACCTCGCTCTTCGCTACCGGGTCTGCACCCACCTTTAGTTTATTCCCGAGTTTTACCCTATTTAATGAGTAAGGATACAGTTGACGAGTTACGGCCGTGAATGTTTTGATTACAGAGGTAGTAGAATTATTAAATAAACAAGGCTTTTGGCTGGATAGTGTGAATAAGTTGGGTTGGTGCATCCTCAACGTAAATATTACCAGCATACGTAAAACATATTCGCTACGGGCGGGTGAAAACATTGGTCTATAAAGGTAAAGTTTTTGATTACTTTTTATTTTTTATAAAACAAAAATTGTAATATATAAAAATACCCGGAAATTTTCAGGGTATGTAAGGACTTTATGTATGTAAGCTTTACGTATTTATTTGTTTGTAGGCTTTTTAAGAGGTCTTAATTATAATTCCCAGATTTTTGAGGACGTGGGATAATATATTAGGTAAGCCACGTCTCATTCTTTATCCCATCGAGTTTATGATTAATTTGCGTTTCAAAGTAAAAAAATATGATATTATAATGTAGAATCATTGTAACCGTATTATATCATTAAAAATATATGTAAAAAAAATTGAGAAAATGATAGTAAAACTGATGAAAAAACTAAAAGTTGAAAATCATGATATTCTGGACCGGATTTAATTTATTAATTCTTTTAAATTTTATACCAAAAATTGATATTTTTTTTATGTTATTTTTATTCAACCGCCTTCAAATGAATATTGAAGTAAAATTTGTCGTTGTTAGCGGAGGTTTGGTCGTTATTTTTAGAGCGAATGAAAAACCAAGTGCTAATATTTACGAGTTTGATTAAAACCTCCTATTCGTAAATATTTATATGTTTTAGATATTACTTTAATTTAATGAGGTTTATATGAAATTGTATCACGGCATAAAAGCCATTAAAGGTTTATTGAAACGGGGTAACTGGGTTTCTTCTAAAGCCCTATATCATAAAGATGTTATTGATGTATACCATCATTTCATTTAGTATGATGTGGATAGTTTTTTTAGGTTTCAGAGCGTGTTGATAACTTTCGCTTCGAAAACGTATGTGATAAAATAATTTTTTTCGATTATTTTTGTTGTTTATTAAAAGGATATTTGAATCAATTGGTAAATATTGTGATGTATTGAGTTTAAAATATTGTTTTTAAAGGCCGTGATAACAGCTTTTTTTTTGTATGTTCGCTTATATAGGAATCTAAGGGTTCAAAGAAGTATCATAAGACTAGTAATACAGGTCGTAGGAAATTAGGATTTTTTTGTTAGTTGTAAGTAGATGTAGTTGAGGTTTGGTTATTAGATATCGGTATTGTAAACGAGAAAGGTTTTCCAAATCGGCGGGGACGTCGTATATCGTTAAAACTATCCGGAGCTTGGTAAAACGCTGGGGGGCCTCCATAATATAATAGACCGTTTATTTGTTTATTGGCGTAGCGGCCGTAATTCAAAACACGGCTACCGACGATGGAACGATAGCCGCTGTCTTGATACTTGTATAAACAGGTGTCTGGCGTTGAGGGTTTTAAAGCGATAGGTAAAACGAAGAAGTTATTATTTAAGAGCAACTTTGCTAGAGGGCAAATTGAAGTCCCTAAGGGCGACAACGTTAGGCGAAATTATATATAACAAGGTAATTTATTTTGCTATAATGATTATCAAAACCGTAATTAAATTTTCGAATTTTTTTTACCTTTATTTATAATACCAACTTTTGATGTAATATACAAGTATGTGTACTACCGCAGTAGTAGGAACTATACGTAAAAGGTGTGTCTGAGTCCTCTGTTTTGTATATGAGAGTTCTTTATAGTATCGGGTGACCTTTAATGACCTTATTACGCGTTTTCTGACACAAACCTTTTTAATGAAGTTTCATCGGATTAAACCCTGAATTATGGTATATTAGGATATTTGGTATTTGAAAACGGATTTGTAATAGGAAATACCGGTTTTGTACTAATAAAAACGGGTTGGTTACTACGTTTTGTAAAATTAGCGAGATCTTAATGTTTGATAATATGTAAAAACCCAAACTTTTCCGAGGCGAAAATAAATTTGTTATTAACCATTCACTTATTCTATGGATATTACCATATATCTCTAAATAGTTAATAAGCAGCCACGCTACAGATTGCATCTTTGGAAGAGTGCTCGGTAACGTACTACTTTACAAGGTGCATTCCTGCAGAGTGCATGATAGTATGCACCTGCCTAAAAGTGGTATTTGCAGAGTGCATGGTAGAGTGCGACTACCCAGAAGGGATATTAGCATAGTGCATGGTAGAATGCCACTGCTTGTGTTAGAAGTTATAACTGTTATGGACTCAGGCCACTGGCCATTGATTCTATAGGATACGTGACTGTGTATGTAACGGGATATGCAGTACCCGGCCTAAGCCCGGTCCGGGCGCGGTCTATATGCAGCACGTGCGAGGGCACGTGAAAGGCTGTGTACTGACCATGTCTATAAGCCCTGTACGAAGGACCACTGTAACTTTTTCTAGTTTTTCGCCTATACTTTAATAGTGAACTTTATTTAGTATATACTTAGCTTAGTATTATAGGTCGGATTATAATATATCATTCAAGTATTTTTTATTTTCGCTAATAAATATTTTTATAATAAACGAATTGATGAAAAATATTAATCATTGTACATTATACTTTAACGTTATCGGAAACGATAGAACGTTGGCGAATGCCTAATTTTCTACTTTTATAAACTTATCTTCTGCCTTTTCGCGACCGACATAAACCGATATATTTCGTTTACAAGATATTATAAACTATATAGCGTTTATAATAAAGTGAATATAATAACTTATTTAATCGACTTTTTTTTTCGATCTTATATTCGACTTCTCCCAGATTGTTATTAAAATTGAATAACTCGAAACCGACTTAACCATAACTCGCATTAGTTTTTAATGTCTAAAGATAGTTGAAAACGATATAACTCATCGTAATTCAACGGATTTACCTTCACGTAGGCGACAACTCGTTAAACAATCAAGGTTATACTGAAAGCGAATAAAATGTATATCTGAGAAAGTCAGTATACGTTTTTTTACGTATAGGGTTATTATACGTTGGTGGTAAAGTAATCTATTACGACATATTACAAAGCCGGAGGATACAAGGGTATGTACGATATAAATAAGTTTTTCAGCTATATCAAGGACATTTTTAAAGATACTTATCGCGCGAATAATGCCTTAGTTGAGTTGGAGAGATTATTTATAAGAGATAGAAACTAATGGGTACCGTTTATAATTAGGTTCGAAATATTATTAATTCAAACGGGCGGATTGAACTGGACTTCGGCTGTTAAATGCAATTACCTATGTTTTTGTGTATCCTTATGTATTCGAGATGAATTTATTATGGTAGACGTTAGACGTATCGACTATATCGCGGCTTCAGCGAAGTATTGTGAGGTTGTAAACGAGTTAAATTCTTTAAATTAAAAACGACGTTTCAATCGATAATTATCGTGATTCGTATAATCTCAACGGCTGAATAGAGATATAATTATAACGAGAGTTTATAACTTTTAATTATTTCTGTTAAAAGATCGGAATAACTGCGATTGATTATTTTAATAAACCTGTCCGGTATACATTTAAAATTAAAAACTTAGGGTATTGCGAATAATGGCGAAAGAACGAAGGGTTCGATAATTTATGAAACTTATTTTATATTATGGCTTGGCGCACTATTACTTACATGGTTACAAACTCCGTCCGGCTTTTCCCCCGATATAGATATTTACGGTTTAAGTAGAAAATATAAATAAAGGGTTACTACTTACGGTTATGGGGAAAACCTAATTTCTAAATACAGTTTCGTTTAGAAACTATGTAACTTCAATGACGTAGTTATAAAAATAATAAAAAGGAATTTAAATTAATTAAAACATATATAAACGAAAATTCCATTTTTATTCCCATTTTTTCGATAGTATTTTTTTAACGTTTGAATTGATTTTAACCATAATTATTATTATATTGTAAATGCAATTTTATTACAACGGTTAAGAGTAAAATGAATTCGATTATTATATTTTCGAAATTCCAGTACGATATTTAGGGTTACGATGTAATATATGTAATACCTAAATATTTAAGTTTCCCGTAAATATTGATGAATAGTCGAACCCGATATTAATATATATTATTCCTGGAATAACGTAGGAATTGATTTTGGGGATATTTTCGATATGATATTGATGAGTGATATTTAAGTTTGGCTATACTAGTTTAATATTTTATGATTAAAATGATTAGTTATTGATGTAATAATAATAAGTTTCGTATCTGGAGATGTATGAAGCGTTATAAGATCGGTTTTTATTAATTTTGTAACCCGATTTTAGCGGATAACATAACGTACGGGGAATTAATCGTAATTGGGTTTAATTATAAATTTTCGTAGGATTATGCGGATTTTATAGTCGATGATGTTAATTAACGAAAAAAAAAAAGATTAGTGACGTCTTTTACCCGAATGAACAAAGTTTCGGGACCTATTTGATAAGGAAAAGGTAATAGTTTTACTTCTCTATAGGGGAAAGTTCAACTATTATATTTATATTAAATAGAACGAAGATGGACTTTTGTCAGAAACGCTATAGGGTCCGTAATACTTGATATTATAGGATTAACCTTTCGAATTTGAATATTAATTCACGGAATTATTAAATAAGGGTTAGTTTTACGCTATTTTTTCATCGGCCGTAGCGCCGGTTTTACCATTTTTTAAGCCAAGGGGAAAATAATAGTTTTGTATCAATTACCGGACTTTGAATAAGATTACAGAATAGAATCATTTTCTATTATCTTTAATTAAGAAAACCCTACGCGTATTATCGAAGTTAATGTAACTTACGAAATTAGGTATTCGAACAGCCTTTTATGGTATCCGAGTCGTACCCAATTAGGAAAAATTAACGGCTTTTTATATACTTTTTAGCTTCTTTAGGTATTCAACTATCCCTTTTTAGTTGACGAAAACGTTAACGACATTTTAACTTCATATCAATTATGTAATAGCGGATATTATGAATAACGTTGTTATTATGTACGTAAATGATATTTTGGGGGGTTTTCGATATTAAATAGGATTACATAACAAAAGTTTACGTGGTTTCAAAACGCATCTTCGTTACTAGGTTAAACTTGGACTTAACTAAATATAATTTCGTAATTGAAAAGGTAAAATACCTTAGTTTCATTGTAATATTATCCTAGGTATCGGGATTGACTCGAGAAAGTAAGTGTAATACGGGAATAAGAGTTTTGACGTATTATTCGAAAAATCAGAAGTTTTTTAGGTTTAGTTAATTTTCATCGGCACTTTATTATTATTATTTTCGATTTAGTCGATAACCTTGTTCGACTTACGAAATAAGAAATTAAGTAGGCTTAGATAAATCGGGAGGTATTGGTAGGGCTTTAGACGTTGAAACTTTGTCAATTCGATTGGTCGAAGTAACAATAGTATTGCGTTATCAAAATGGTGGATGTCTTTTTTTAAGTTTGGTAGAACGCCAGCTGGTCTGTATAGTAATTTGTATGGCCAATCGCTTGGCATGTACCCTAGTGTAAAGTGGGGCTGTATTGCACTTGACTTGAAGTCAATTACAATAGGTCCGTACAAAAAAATACACTTAACTTGCAGTCGGTATAGTTAATTTTACTATAAGTAAAGTTGACCTACTGCATTGTAAATACTATTATTCCAACACTGGCAGCGTTTTAGTTTGTACGTGTATACCAGTATTGTTAAATAATCTTTTTTTTTGGTAAATGTTGAATTACGACCTCGTTAACTAGCTAGAACCCTGTCAATTTTAGTTAACCTTCGTATTGAAATGCACTTATTTGTATATAAGTTAACCCCAAATGCCGTCAAATACCCTACGGCTCCGAGTTCCGTCTTTATTAACTCTTATAAAAGGTTCTTTCGCTATAAACCTATGTAATCCTTTACTTTAATCGTATTAATCAAAAAAGTCAACATCGTTCGTTCTCTAGCAGTTTTTCAATTCGCCAATATATCTCTAACCGCCGTTACATGACTTAAGCTTGCTGGGCGACCTATCAACATAGCCCTTGATGCGTATAATTAGCCTATTACTATTTACAAACCTTTCAAAGACCTTATTCGGTGATATCTTTATTATGGTATTAGTAGGATTGTCTTTGCCATTAATTTATTGGAACTCCTTAATCTCACTCCCTTTGTAGGCTTCGCGAAATGTTATCACGTCGATTATCAGACTTTTTTCTCTGGTAATTTCGAGTTTCAAAAAGTATTCGAATAGACTTTTCGAGTCGATGCAAATTACTAATAGGATTTAAGGAATCTTAAGCTGCATAATAATAACATTAAGTATTTTCCATATGCTATACTTTTATTAAAGCCTATTATTATACCATAGACCTCTAAAACTAATACGTTTTATATTATTATTTTACATTTAACAAATATTGTGTGCATTAGGCTGCCGATAATATTAAACTAGTCTTCCTGCTTATGTTTATTACCAAAGGCTATTAAAAAGTCGATATATAAAGATAATTAGGTGTTTTTTGTAAAATACTTATTTATAAAGACTATTAGCTTGGCCTTCGATAGATCGACTAGGATTATATCAATCCTTAGGTTTAGATTTCCTATTTAATATTTAATTTTTTCGTTGAGCCGCTTAAAGTCAGTACCCATTAGATTTTTTATTTACGCTGTAATGGAGAGGTTGTAGGAGGTTTTCGGTTGATACAGGGTAGCAATATAGCTGCTACAAGCACGTTGTTTCAGGTACCATTGGGCTTTAGCCGCGTTAGTCTTGTCGATTATATCAAAATTAGTGCCTTGACCCTTTTAATGAAACTTAAGGCTAGCATTAACACTAAGTATACGGATTAACGATTCATTAAAGATAAATCAATTGCCTTTTATTAGCGTCGTTACAGATTTATAATTTTAAAAATTAAAGAGTTTGCTATTCCGATACTACAAATTCAGCCGTTTCAACAAAAAGAGTGTCTTTAATTTATGTACCTATTAGGTGAAAGTCATTTTCTACATTACCAGCAAACACGGGTCGTATGTTGAAAGTTTTATACTTAGCTGTGGTTTAAAATGCGACTGGTAATTTGAAAACTAGTAAAAGATTACTTTAACTCATCCGTATGAAGGCTTAATATATAGTATTAAGATTTCCAAAGGGTAAATAATCCGTAATTCCTATGGTAATTCCAGAAATATGATCCTCTATAAAATCCGTTGCCAATTACGTATAAGTTTACATTATTTGTCGACTATTAAACGTAAACTTGCCTTTAATCTTAGCTAGTAAATTTGTTGTTAAAGTAATTATTAAACTCTAGCTTTTTTTAATCTTTGCCGATTACATAAGGATTTAGTTTCTGTCTTCATTACCGTATCCTTATATAATTAGGCGTAGCTTTTCGTACGGCCTCTCCGTGGTTTTGCTTTTAACCTCGTAAATAATACTCGACTTAAAAATCGTGAATTTTAGGTCTTAGAAGTTGAAATTTTCCTTCAGTATAGATTGTATAACTCCTCGAATTAGTAGGCCATTAATCCCGTTACTGTCACTTTCCTTAAAAGGTTTGCCGGAGGTTTTCATAATTCTTTATACGCGGAGATTTAGTTCCAAGTCTTTGTTAACCTTCTCTTTCCTACTTATCCAAATAGTATTGTAAATGAGACCGGGTATGTGTTCCTTCTCTTTAACGTTCCTTTTTTTTCGGGGATCGTCTGCGCTAAGGGCGTTTTATCGGCTTGTTTATAACAGGTGAAGGAGATTCGTATTAACTCTATAGTTTGGCTTAAAAGTCTTTTTCATCAATATCCCTAATGTAGGGCTTAACCTAGGTGGTTCGGAAAGATACAGGACCGTTCACAGTTTGAACAAGTATTTTAAAATCAACGATACTTGAGGTTTTATATAAGCCTTCCCATTTGTCCGGCCCCCATCATACGAGGACTTTACTTTATAATGAAAAAGTAAGTACGTCGATTATTATAAAGCCGTTACTGGTATTAAAATAATCGTTAACCTGGCGACGTGCTAATTCCCTCCGCAGTTTTTTCAGTACTTTTCTGTAGGTCGTAACTCGCTTTTAGATACTTATTAATAGCAGATATTTACTTATCAGGGGTAGTTACGCTCCAAAGACCAGCAACGTTGATACTAGGCTATCAGGGCCTATAATATAGTTTAGGCCTTTTACCGCCATCTAAAGGCGTACTTCCGAATCAATAAAACTTCTAATTTCCAGCGTAAAGATATTGTACGCTTGGCAAAGTAGAAAGTGTACCCTCTTAACCTTTCCAATGCTCTAGTAAACCTCCATAGGCAACTATTCATACTAAATACTCATTATCTTGGCATTTTTCTAAAATTCCACCACCGTAAAGTTGGTACTGGTATCATAAAAAACGATGTTAGGTAAGCTTAAGTACGTGTTAATCCATAATATCCTTAGTGTTTTTTACGTGTTTTTTGGCCGAAAAGGACTTTGAAAACTTGGTTTCGTAGAAAAAGGTTAGAAAGTTAACGACGGGAAAGATAGGCTTTTATTCAAGTAAAATACATTAACAAAAACCTCATAATTAAGGATCCTATTGTCCTTTAATATAAACTTTAATCTTTGGAGGGGGTAGGTGTATGTTTAGTGGTAGTATAAAAGCTTTTTAATAGTCTTTAGGGAAAATTACTCCATATCTTTATGTTTTATAGACTTTATAACTTTTTATAACTTATCGACGGCTGGGTAATTGAAGTGCCGTTGTCGTTAGCGTATCTCCATCTTCGTTAGTTTTATCACTACTGCATTATAGTCTTAAATATAGAACCATAAATGCCCCCACTTGAAGGTAAAGGGAAACCTTTAGCCAATTTTTACCAGTTCGTCCGCGTTAATGTTAAATTTAACACCAAGAGTCTTTATATCTTTCAAATAAAGAAAAAGAGAGGTAGGGAATTGAAAAATGTTTAATGTAGCCAACCTTATAATAGTTTGAATTACCGTTATCCTTAGTGAAGATAATTATTCGCCTGGTTCGAAGCCAACTTTAACCTTACTAACATCGTAATAATTGATTTTAGTAGCCATAGTACTTTTCCTTCGTAATGTTACGTACTATAAATAGACTTCTATTAAGTATCTTATTGTTCTTATATCTGGTATAATACATTCAAATATGTGGTTCGTATAAAGATCGCGAAGGTCAAAGGTATGTAAGGGGTTAGGGGTTTAATTAAGGTGAAATTGGGGGTTTACACCGCCTAAACGATATAGGATAACGTGGTTGGCTAGTTATTAGACCGCGCTAGAAGTAGTATTTTTATATTATTTGATTTGGTTAAGGGAATTATCACCGTTAAATGACTCTTCGCCTTCGAAGTTTACTATTTAATCTAAGTAATCATATTTAAAAGTAGTAACGTACTAAATGTAATATATTACCCTTTTATTCTTTCACTCGAAGGGGGGGTATTAAATTAACTAATAGCTAGACTTGTTATATATTTAACATTTCTTATTACTATTACGACGATAGTGTTTACGGTTAGTAAATAGGCTTGAATCTTGGCACTAATAACGTTAACGTAATTGCTACCTTTAGTTTATAGTCGATGGGCCAGACCTTGAACATTAAGAGCACACGTAGCTGTATTTGCGGTCGACGTAATTTATTACCGTAATTTTTCTTTTATTCAAGTTAGAGAATTTACCGGTTAAAGGGTATATACCGAAAGAATTTAGTATAAGCGCTATTACAGTTGTAAACAAGAAACGCAATTGGTTAAAAAAGCCTTCGCAAATAGTATATAGGCGCTGTAAGAAGTATTCGAACTCGCTAACACACGTAACTACTATTTGTACCTGCTTGTGAAATATAGCTTCGTTAGCGTAGGCTTTTTCTATTACTTTTTGACATAGTATTGACTTATTAATTATTTGGTTAAGTATATTTATGGGAGTTTTCTCTCTTTTTCTTCTTAACTATCATCGTCGCTCACTTTGTAGTAGTCTAATCTCTGTAGTATTACGCAGAGTGGGCGTCGTATTCGACGTATCCTTTTATACTATTATAAATCTTGCAAAACACGATTGCTCGGGTTGGGAAAATTAGGAAGTAGCCTTTAGCGTACTTTATAAGGATTCCGGAAAATAATAAGTAAAAACTAAAAGTATAAACCTTCATTTACTTACAGATGTTAAAAAGGGTATTATTTTCGTGTCGAAGAGGCTATAGGGCTTTCCATGATACTTCTTTATGTTGTTTTAAATCTCAACGAAGTTTGTAAAAAGTTTTTAATTAATGTTAACCATTTTGACAGGTTTTAGGGGCAGGTCGCTATAATTATCCTAATTTTGATTAATGGTGTTTTTTGGTGGTTTAAGTTTAAAGCTTTTGAAACACGGTATTAACGGTAATTGATAGTCGTTTGAGCCGAGGGGTAAAGTCTTATGCTAGGAATTATAACAGGTTTTTTCGTGTAGGTAAATTTATCGTAAAAAGGCTTTTAAAGGGTTTGGCGATTCTCATTAAAGTTCTGGTAGGTAAAAAGGACGTGAAGGTTTTGAGAGGCTTGATGATATTGCTTAATTAACTGGTGTAGAACGCCGACGTTAATTCCTCTAGTTGCGTGGACGGCTATTGCTTTATATGCTCTACTACTATTAAGGGTGTACTCTGCACTTCCGAATAAAGATGATAGGCTAATAAATAAGTTAATAGGTTCCTTATCATTAACGCGTAACGAGGCTTAATTTAGCTAAAGGTAAAGTGAAGGTACCCTAAAACGTGTATAAAGGTGTTAAGGTTCCTTAACACCCTTTCTCTTAAGGCGTAAATATTGTGGGTATTTATCAAGTTGAGTTAGTTTAAAAAGGGTATTTACCAACTTAGTTAAAACTTTCTTTTCATACTTAAATCCCTCGGAGTCTAAGTTTTGCTTTTAACTTTGATTTGATACCTTCTTAAACATTTTTTATATGTTGATGATCTAGTTGTTGAAAATGTAACGGAAGTTTCAGAAAATGCGGCCGCCTTGGTTAAGTTCTTCGCCGCTATCGTGGTTGATAATTTAAAAGCTAATAAAGTTAACTAAGTGCCTTTCCGTTAAGTTTTTGTTGACGTCGTAGCCCTAGAGCTCTTTATCGAAATGCTTGGTAAATTGGAGTTTGAGAGCTTGAATTGCCTTCATTCACTTCTGCCTAAATGTCATCTTAAGGTTCTGGCTTATATAAAACTTGGTGGGCGTTTAAGGTGATTGACTTAGTGATGTTAGGTATAGAGACTTGTTGTTTTGGCATCAAGTCGCGCGACGTAGTTTTTTCGGCGCGATTTGGCGATTTTTGGTATTTTCGCTTAAAATAACGATCTTAACGATTAAGTTGGCGTAAGAAAAGGTGAAAGGAGTAAATCAGAGGTAAAGGTTTGGTATAAAGGGTAAGGTCGAAGGTCTTTTATTATTATAGGTAAATGTTAAAGGTTGTTTGTTATTTTAACCGTAATACTTAGTTTTTTTTGCAGTAGTAGCACCCGTAATAGTACTAACTTAGTCGTTTGCCAACTTGCCGAACTTCAAGACTTCTGATAGTTAATCTCGACGCTTTTCTTTAAAAAGGATCCATAGAGATTTCTTGGTGTTTTCAAGTAGCGATACTGTCGCTTACTTCTAGATTGCCATTATGAACTGGCGTAACCTAAAAATATTATCTGTTTTCCTGCCATTGTGGACTAGTGTAGTACTAATAAAGGCTCTTCGCAAAAATCTTTCATTTACTCTAACCGCCACTGTTAACGTAAATAGTAACCGGAAAGTAGCTTTTTTTCCCCTTAGCTTATCTGTGCTTAACTTAATAAATACTGATTAGTGTTGGTAAAGCTTTAGACGTTACAACGTTGTCGATTCGATTAGTCGAAGTAACAATAGTATTGTGTGGTAAAAATAGTGGGTGTCTTCTTCTAGGTTGGGCAGACCGCTAGCCAGTCTGCATAGTAATTTGTATGACCAATTTCTTGTCCTGTGCCCTAGTGTGAGGTGGGGACATATTGAACTTGACTTGCAGTCAATTATGGTAAGCTCGCACGAAACAATGCACTCAACTTGCATCCAGTACAGTCAACTTTACTGTAAGTAAATTTGACCTACTTCACTATAAACACTACTATTCCAACAGGACTAATATATATTTTAAACGTTTAGGAAATATATATCACGACCTTGATTTTGGTACATTTAAATTTAAATTGGCTAACGGTAATTAAAACCAATTGTTCAGGGATAACGTCAAGGGGGTGTTTATCGTAAAAAGACAAAGATAGCATTTGAAAGCCGGTATCATATTATTTCGTACGACTAACGGACGCGAGACGTAATTATACCATTTATAATAAAAGGTTTTTCGCGTTATTATCCTATTTGAAAACGTGGTTTTCGTAATTACGTAACGTCTATACCCCGTTTATAATCCTAACAGATTATAAGGAATTAAATTTTTTATTACGTATGATTTCAGAACGTTAGGCTCGATAAACCAAAGTTTTTTTTTGTTTTTTCAATACCATCTTCGTTACCAGTCTACGACTTAAGTCGTCCATCAAAATATATTAACCGGTAACTTACAAAATGAACATGAAGTTAAAATGCGCCGCATTTAAGGTTTTTAGCCTATTTCCATCATTATGTTAAATATAATAATAATGAACTTATATATTACGGAAATGTATATTACAGCGAAATCTACGGATAGATTGATTGAAAAGGAAGCCTGGTTCTTGAATAGCGATAATATATGCCCCGAGGCAAAGTCGGAAAACTCCGGGGCGTCGTCGTTAATGGGATCGCTTTGGGCTTGGCCCGCATTCGCGTTATCAATTATAACAACGTTGGAGGATACCGGGGCGTCGGCGGTTATAATACTGTTTCGAATACAGCCCGTATTAAACCCGTTAACTTCGTTAATACCGAATAATTACCTTATTTTCGGACCAGACGCCCTTGCTAAGTTATAAAATTAAGGAGTAACGAATGACCCGTTATAAGTAATTCGCCTATTAACGGTTACCGAGGTCGTTAAGTGTTTTACGGTTTAGATAAGATACTCGGTATAAATTACGAATTATAATATCGACTTAAAGAGTGTATTACGTGATCGTAACCCATTACAAATACCGAGTTAGAAATTATTAACAACGAAAATCTTTTAATAGATTTACGATTCGCCTATTATGGGTTACCCAAGTAAAAATATCTTATTTTGAATCTTTTAACAGGATTACTATTAAAAGGGGATAACCGTAAAGATTCGACGTTTATTGTTGGTAAAGTCTTAAGCCTATAATATTCACATGAAAATAAGGTTTTTTGAATAGTAATCAGAATGATTGGTATTGTAGTATAATTGAAAATGATCTAAGAAGAAGCATCCAGAAGTGTACGCTACAGGTGAGGGCTTATAAGCCCTCCACCCAGAGCGTATCACTTTGGAATACTCCTTCTAGACCGATCCATGTATGGAGCACTTTACGCTTTATAAGAGTACAGTCTATAATGTAACACGTTATCGTACACTTCACAAGAGTACATCTTGTAATATAATACATTACTATTTAATTTATATATATTATCTATAAATGTATATAATTATGTTCATATAGGTAATCTTTTCTTTTTTTCCTTAGATATTCCGTACTTATAGTTTAGTAATAATAATATAGTTATAGTTACGAAAGTACAAATTCATAAGTTTCATGATACTAGTATTATTACCGTATTAACTATAAAATATACAAATTAGCAAGTTTTAGTAATGATAATATTATTACCATATTGATTGTAAAATATCTAAATAAATAAGTTCGGCAAAAATAAACAAAGTTTAACCAAAATATTATTTCAAATTCGGTTTAAATTATTAAAGTCTAGCCGAAATGGTATTTATAATTTGGGTTTGATTAATATAGTTCAATAAAGGCGATACAATTGGTAATAGCGTCTTTTTGTAGTTAATAAGGGTAATTACGCTGGTGTTATAAGGGTTAATTACATAAGAGTAATTACGTAAGGGTCATTACTCAATTACATATTAGGTTAATATAAAAAGATATATCGTTATCTGCCTGAGTAAAACCTTTTTTTCTCTTTTAAAGGTACGTAATTTACATAAATACAAGTCCCTATTTTAATTTAACCTTTATTTCCTTTAATCAAACTGAATTGTATCCTTATTTTCCTCTATTTCTTTCAACTAAAATAAACCGCTTTAATAGGTAGGTTATTTAATTAATGTTCATAACTAACCTTTTCTCTATTTAGATAACGCGTAAAAACCGAATTGTGAAGCGCCTTTTAGCACGTAAACGGCGGCGTGCCGCCGCTACCGCCGCTGCCGCCGCTATAGCTACTGCTACCTTTACCACCACCACTAATAATAGCAGCCCGCCCTCATCGAACGACATCTCCTCCATTTCCGCCACACCGCCAGCCCCTGACACCCTATCCACCGCCACGCCACCAAGTCCTGCCGCTGCCGCCGCCATGCCGCCCAGTCCCGCCGCCGCCACGTTGCCCAGCCCAGCTGCCGCCGCCTTAACCTTCTCTTCTCCCTCCTCTCCCTCCCCCTTCCTCAGTTCGGGGGAGGAGCGGGGGGCTTCTAAGGTTATAAACCTTACCCTCTCTCTACGATTAAAGACTCCATTACTCGTAAGGGCCCCTTTATGCCGTAAATATAATTTGGTACAATTATACCAAAGTATATATATCCTAATCTTTTCGTTCATAAGCCTTTAATTTCTTCTTTCATAAATAACTAATATGAGGCGAATCTTTTCCGCTGTTTCGAGTTTCGTATCGCTAAGATACGCTATAAAGCTTTTTTAACACATTAAACGTTAAAATATCGTAACCGGATCCATAATTTTAGGCCGTTAATAAATACGTTTTACGTATCGTATATCGCGTTTACGGCTGAGGGTAAGTTTATTAGCTATTATGACGAAAACAAAGGCCGTTCGGCTCGTTATTACCGTTACGAACGGATTAATAGCTTTTACGAACCCGTTCCGGTGGTTATAAGATCGTGGACTAAGGCCGTATTACGCGTCCTTCGGTTTTTTAGTAAATTTTAACCGAATTTTAAAAATATCTTTTGACAAAAATATACCGTTCGGGGCTATATAAAAACAAAATCGTGGTAAATAACTAAAATAACCCGATATTAATTGATAATAAATATTAACTAGTGAATTAGAGAAAGGTTAGCCATTATCGCCATTTAAAAACGGGACATATATATATATTACGTAAATGAATTCAACGACGTTATCGTAAATCGTCGCAAAAATGGTGTTTTATCCATTATATATTGACCTAAAGGTATAATTAATAAGGTATAAGGATATATTTTCGTCAAAGTTCATAATATAGTTAACGTTAATAACGATAATATTAATATAAAAGGGAAAGGCGACGGAAAGGACAGTAAAGATGCTACGGCGTCGCTCTTTTTCTTTAATAGTGGATAAATACCCCCGGTCCGGGCCGGCGTACCCGGCTATAATATAGTACGTTACGTAGTAATTTTATTCATTTGTATAAAACGATAATTTGAAGTGATAAAAGTAATATGAAATATAATATGAAATATATAATATATCCGAATTAATGCGATATTGTAAAATTAAATAAAAAGTAAAATAAAATCGGGGATCGATACGAATAATCTTATTAAATAAAGGTAAAATCCGCGGTCGGTACGAATAAGCCATTTGAATAAAAGTAAACCGTAAATCGATAAATAATACAAAATAAGTGGGTTTAAATTATAAATAAAAAGTGGTTAGATAATTTATTAAAATCGTAAAACTTTTTCAATAACCTGAATAAACAGTATATTTATCGATATAAGTGTTTTCAAAGCTTCGTTTGGCGTAATTTTAGTTATCGTATTTATTAGGTTAAATTTTCGGTTAATTTACTTTATTTATGTTGGAATACTATTGCAATGGTATTGCATGCAGTTCAGTTGTTCGCGGCAGCAAGTAGGGAAGACGTATAGGCTATGTAGTTATTCTCGGCAGTCCATAAGTAAGCGACAGTATCGCTACTCAAAAACACCAAGAAATCCTCATTAATTCTTTTTAAAAGCGTTAAGATTAACCGCTAAAAGTCCCAAAGATCACCAAACCGGAAAGTCGTCAAACGGCTAAGTTAATTTCTACTGCAGGTACTACTATTACAAATCTTGATAAAATCGACTAAGTATCCACGCCAAATAATTTAAACCATCAACAACGACCTTCAACTCTATCCTTTACACCAAATCTCGGCCTATACTTCATCCTTTTTCATTTCCCACGTCATTTCAATCGTTAAGTTCGTTGCTGAGAGCGAAAACACGAGGAATCACCAAGTCGTGCCAAGAAAGCCATATCGCGCGAATCCACGTTAAATCGCCAAGTCCATACGCCCAAAAATCGCCAAATCCCTACGCTCCCAGATCACCAAGTCCACCACTACCCAGTCCTACACTAGTCATATAGTCACAATATCTTTGAAATGCACTGAAATCAATGCTGTTACCAATCTTATTAAAAAGAAAGTAATTATTACTTTCGACACTGTCTTCGAAAAATACTACGACGAAAATCTTTGATTTACTAGAGTTACTAAAAACTTTACTCCAAAGCACCTAACTAGCGTAATCAGCTACTTTATCCTCGACAAAACCACTAATGGAACCATCCGTAAACCTATAACCCTCGACAACTTTTAAGAATAGTTTCGAAACTAAAATCTATATACGTGAAAGAATACAAAAAGGCAGGTAAAGACGAAACTAAAAAAACAATATTCTAAATCGAGGTATCGAATTTTATACGAAGGAAAGAAATAAAGGTAGCCTAGTTAAATTAATTTAAGAATATGGTATGGATAAAAACCCTTAATAGACTTTAGTTACGGATAAAGCAGTTATTAATAATAGTGAACCATAACAACTACACACACGTTCGTAAAGATTTACCCAAGTTTGAACGAGTGAACGCAAGAAATTAATAGACTTATACCTCGTAAGCCCTTAAATCTATCGGTCCATTAAATAGAAATCTCGCCAAACCCCTTAATATCAAAAGTATTATCGCTAATTTTTTCGAGATAGAAACCTCTAGACTTACTTCCCCCAGGTTCCTTAATACGTTTAAGTCCAGTAGTTAAATTAAGGAAAACCCAGATTCAAATGCAATCCTATTATAAATACGACTTATATCTTTTCCCCTTTGAATTGAACTGAAGGAAATTATCCTATCCACCAATACTAGTAATATCCTTAATACTTTTCCTAGTCAGGCGAAAAAGGCCAATACGACTAATACATCACACTTCCCCCTCTACGTGTCCCTATAAAGGATACGGACTATACGGCAATCATTACATTCTTTAAGATCTGAAAAAGAAAAAAAAGAAAATAAACGTAAGCCGTATAAACTCCTCGACGTCAAATTACGCCTATTCTTTAACATTTTCGACCAAATGAAAATTAAATTACTAGGTTTTCACTCGTTATTTCCCATTATTCTCACCGGCTAAGCTAAGGACTATTACCTCCAATACATTACGAATTATTCCTTTTTCGCAAAATCTACGATGATAAAAAAGGTTATTTCGAATACGATATTAACCCTAATAGCATTATACAGATTAAAACATTATTAAGTGGTCTTATATATTAAACTATAAAAAAAAGTCGAAAACAAATTGAAACTTTTAAATTAAATGCTTAACAGGCTAATAATTTACCAACAGGTAATAGGAAACGTGGGAGCTAGCGAAGGCACCTTACGCCAGAAGGTCCGGCAAATAGTTACGGGCCATAAAAAGTTCGAATACGCCTTATAATGCTTCAATGCTACCTGCGAAGGTTTTTTTTTAGCCAATTGCGTTCCTCACTAGCGACAGTAACTACTCGAGTCTCCAGCTTGACCAGTATATAACTACAAGCTTTAGAATTCAATAAAGAAAAAAACCCTTTTAATTCGTATTACATTAATCGACGGTATAAACGATCCAGTAAGTACAGTTAATAAAAGGTCCGAACCTCTACCTACGGAAAAGAGTATTCACCCTTTTCAAGGTCTTTAAGTCGGCTAAACAAGTTTAACTTAAACGTTAAAAAATATTGGATTTACGATAAATAAAGCTGTTGGTCAATACGCTACATTACCGTCGAATGTGATATGAAACAGGTAATATACCACACGTAGTACCCTTCGGCCCTAAAATGGGACTATATAAAACGTATCATGTAATTTAAAGGAAATAAAGTTAAGTAGAAGGAAAATAAGCCGAAAGTTATCGGCTAATACGAAGATATCAGTACTAATACCGGTACTAACTCGAAAGCTACGTAATAACTAGCCAACTACGTATTTCTGTACCGCCTTATAGGTAAAGATCCCTATCGTCGTTATAATAATAAAAACCCTGGACCTATATACCTTTTTACCATTCGAGACCGTTACGCGGAGCAAGTCTTTTAGGGGATTATGCCAGACATTGGGGTAATACGGTACTTAATAGGAGGTTATTCGCAATATATCGCGCTACGGAAAAATACTGATACGGCTACGAAACTTAATTACGCGGATACTAATAAGGATAAAGTTGGATTTAGCCTTGGGAAAAAGATATCGTCACTGGGATCGACGACAGTAAAAACTATTAATAGCCTTATTATTGTCCACACTTTAAAATCCCTTACCCCCTTCCACCTTTGCTGTAAATATATGAAAAACCTCAGCGTTAACGTTAATATTTAAACTAATAAGCTAATATATATTAAAGCCGGTAAAAGGTTTCTATTTAACTTTAAGCTGGGGTATTTTTGCTTTCATATTTAAATACAAAAAGCAATGGTGTTAAACTTAACAGAGTCAGAACTTCGTTAACTATATTATAGGTTTAACCATCTGGTAATTGATAAGCTTTTTAAGGTTTTGAAGGAAACTGGTTACGAAAATATGGATTTACTAGTATTAAAGGTAGTCAAAAGCCTTGACCACTATTGACAAATACATTACCAAGCTTCCTTAATGTTTAAATTTACGTGAAAGAAAAATTAAGACTTTAATTCGGAAATTTTCGTGAACGTATTTTATTTGGACGAAAAGCTAGTACTATACGTTATGGACTCTGTTACGGCTTTTTACGAAGTTAAATTCCTTAAAACCATTATAACGAAAGACACATAGGGAATATTACGTAATTTATAAATTAACACGTACCTTAGCCTACCGGACGTATTAGTTTACGATACCAGTACAAACTTTATTACGATGGACTTTTAAACTAATATAAAATTAATAAAGATTTAATGTAAATAGGTTTTTATAAAGGTTTACTGGGGTATTAATAAGATTAAAATGATATACACCCTCTTAAGAAGGGTTTACGATATCTTTACACTGGAAATCGAAAGCTTTGTAAGTTAAAAGATATGTTTTTAAATAATGGTAAAAGGTTTTAATAATACTATTAGCCTTAACGGACTTATACTAACTTTATTGGTATTTGAAACTTACCTACGTATGATAGCTAAGTCGTTACCTTTGTTAAGTATCTAAAAGCGTGTTATGGCATATAACAAAACGTTAAGGGAATTAATGAAGGAATTGATACACCGTCAGGTTAATAATACCTTTAATACTAGGAATGGACCTTTAATAATAAACGTACTTTCAATCCCTCTTTAAAGTAAAGTCCTTACGTGACGTAAGCCAGGAAAATGAGATAAGCCGTACAAAACCTTAAGTATTACCAATTTAAACGTGGTGGTTAAAATTAATAATGGCCACTTAACTTTCCAAGCTATATAAGTTAAGACGTACAAAAAAAACTTATATTTAATAAAGATCCCGACGCCGATAACCTCTTAACCGAGCGAATTTATGAATATAATCCTTCCGAGCCGACTATCAATAAGACAATGAAACGTTGACAACGTAAAATATTACGTAAAAAGAGGATACATATTAAAAAGGAGGAAAATAGAAAATATAAGCCTAGTAAAGTATATATAACGGTGTAGGTGTTTTCAAAGGAGAAGTTTAAAGGAGAACTCACCCTTAAGCTACATACCGAAGGTATTATTAATATACTAGGAAAACCTTTTAAGGAAAGTAACTAAATGGAAATTGACGGCCTCCTATTACAAAGTGTTATATAATTTATACTTTTCACGTAATTTGAAAGCTAAAATATCACTATCTTTAAGTCGAAAATAGTTTATGAAGTTAAAAGTAAAAATACGGACCGGCTGTACGAAAAGTTACGGCTAATCGCCTAAGGATACAGTAATAAAAGTAAGGATTAGATCCTTACCTAATCGTTTATAATTCAAAAAATAAGTTAACGTTTAGTCGTTGTCATTATTATTATTTTAACTATTGATGTAAAGGGTTAGTTTATACTTAATGGCTGGAATATTACGTAAACATATATGTAATCTGCCACCGATCTTTAGCAGATTATACTACTAAAACTACTATAAGAAACAAGGGACAAGTTTCTGACTAACACGATAATATATTATATCAAACCTTTCTACAGACTAACTGAGGCTAGCATCTAATGGTTTTTAACGTATCATGTATACTTTAAAAACAGACTATGTATAAATATTTTAATATTTAAATCGTGTTTGTTAATTTAAAAAGGGTAAAGACTTTGGCATCGTAGGTATATAAATTAAATATACTATTTCCCTAAGATATTAGGTTCATAGCAGTGAAACAACTTGTTATCAAAAATTTAAGCCTTTAAAAGTATAAGTTAATTGAAACTTTAGATAAAGGTATATAGTTTAATTTTAACGAATTGTTAATCCGTATTTATAATGTTAAGGCTAAAAGTGTCATTCACATTAGCCTACGTTAAAAGGGGCAAGCTACAAGCCTGACGATTATCGACAAGGCTAACGAGGTAGGGGTATAAAAAATCTAGAGTAGAGGGCATGTGTAGCCTACATCGCCACGTTATACTAACCGAAAGCATCGTACGACCTTTCCATTACGGCATAGGCATAGGACCCGTAAGACGAAGACTTTGATAAGTTAAATAAGCGGATTAAATAATGAATAGATTACATGAAAATAGTAATTAATATAGTCCTCGTAAATTTGACGAAAACGAAGTTAATAATTTTTACGAAAGGATCATTTGTTAATAATGCGAAGCTTATGTTATAGATCAGCTTTTTAATAATATTCGTTAATAAATATAAGTTTAAAAGGCAGTTTACTATTACCGGAAACCTTATATACTATATATCTATCAAGTGCAAATATGTAATCCGAAGTATGCTGGCCTCGAAAGTCTACAGAATAATAACAAGCTTTCATATCGACATGGTAATTTACGGCACATTAATAATTATTACTAAACAGCTAGGTTTGCCACCGATACCTATGATAATATATACCGACTTTCGGAGCTTTTACGAATACCTATTAAAACTAGGTACGACCAATAAAAAACGCCTGATAATAGACGTAATAGAGTTAAAGGAAGCATGCGAATCCCGGGAAATCGATAAGTTCCAGTAAATTAACAGCAAAGATAACTTTGCCGATGCTATGACCAAGGCCACATCTAATGGCGCCCTAAGAAGGTTTGTGGATAGCAATACGCTGACTATATAAATCGAGGGATACGTGGATCGCTTAGCACGTGAAGCGGAGGAATAAGGTTGCCCTGGTAAATTGGAAGACTACAAGAGCAATAGTTTGAACTACTGGCAAAAGGTATGCAAGTGATAGCGTACTTAATCTATGTAGGTTTATGGCAAAGGATCTGTGCACGGGATTTGAGAAACGAAAGTCTCGGAAGGGTAGAGCAAAAGGGCTACAAGGGGCCGTAATTGAAGGTGTTTTCAGTATAGATTGATCGGAATTGACAAGGGTTTGGCTTGTAGATTGAGGAGGGATTTCATAGGTTACCACCAATTGATGGTAAGCTACGCTGGCGTGCAGGCATAAAAACAAAAAACCGCCAGTGTTGGAACAGTATTGCAATGGTATTACATGTAGTGAAGTAGGTCAACTTTACTGTAAGTAAAGTTAACCGTACTGCAAGTGTATTGCTTTGTGCTAATTTACTGCATTGAGTGTAAGTCGAGTACAGTACTCTGCAATTCACTCTGGGGTACCGGCTAAGCAATTGGCTATACAAATTATAGTGTAGACCAGTTAGTGGTCTGCCAAACCTAGAAAAATACATCCACCATCTGACTACTGCAATAATACTGTTACTTCGAAGACTAATCGAATCGACAACGTTGCAACGTCTAAGGCCTACTAACAATTTCCTCGATTTTACGGCGTTTATATAATTCGCGTAAAGTGATAATATCGATTATTAAACGCTTTTCATTCGTAATATTTAATTTAACTAGGTATTTATAAAACGAAAAAAAGTTAATATATACGATGAAAAGGATAAAGAGTAAACCAAGATTAGAAATAATTATCCGGATCGTTATTATTATAATAATATCCTAATCAAAGCCTTTAACTATACCATAAATTTCAAAGATTAGAACGCTTCGCGTAATTCTTTTACACTTAGTAAGGTTTTAATAAATAATACTTTCTCGAAACGTAAAGCTGTTTCGGGCTGGTATTTAGTTACCCAAAATTAAAATAAAGCCGATTTATAAATCATAATCGTTATTATTAACTCAAAAGCCGTTAGTAAAAGTAAATAGCTTCATCATACCTATATTTAATGGTACAACATATAAACCTAGTCTCAAATTGTATATTTATTATAAAAGGAGTTTATTAAACGCCTTATATATATATTACATCAGGTCGGTTTAACATTACGCGGCGAACAAAAGGTTAAATATTACCTTTATTTATATTACAAAGGTAATATAAACGTCGCGTACACATCAATATTTGTATTCTTCCGTTCGTTTTACATTATCTAAAGTAATAAATATAACTAAATCGAACTTCCCTTTTTACGTAAAGCTTAAAATATCATTCTAAAAGGTAATCGTAACGTTATTAAAATCGATTACGTTATCTTTCATTAAGCAAGTTTTAGGTTGAATTTTTAAACCGGCCTTTTAAAGTTTTCTATTTTTAAATACGGAAAACAAGGAATTATATAACGTTAAGGTTTCGTTCGTTGACATACCCGTTAATATAAAGCCCTTGAAACTAGACTTTAATACTAATAGGTATGGGTCGAAGGTAAAGCTGGCTATTTCGAGTTGTTTTTTTATAGTGTTTTTAATAAGTATTATATTAATAAATACCCGTTTTAGCTAAGCCATCAAGTAGTATCATAATACGTTAAATCGTATTAAATAGGTAATATTACTTAAGGTTTTTAGGTATATCGGCGTAAATTCATCCTTTCAACTGTTTTTCAAATTAGGTGTAAATTTACGTAATGTCTCGAAATTTAATATCTAAGTTATATGGATTGTTAAAGGAAGTAATAAACGTAAAAATCAGGTAATAACTAACCCATTGTAATATGGGTAATTAGGTTATAATATCCTTTTTACCTTCGTCTTTTTATCCTTTTACAATTGAACGGTTTTTTTTCGTGAGGTTTTCCGGTTTTATTTTTAACTTCGTAAACGAAGAGGGTTGAAAAAAACCCTATAAGTGCCGTAAATAACTGTATTAAAGCGTTTAAAACGAAAAAAACCCTATAAGTGCCGTAAATAACTGTATTAAAGCGTTTAAAACGAAATAAGCCCTGGTTTATTAGGGTTAAGATTTCCGTTTGAGTAGATTATATAAATAGGGTACCTGGGGTGGTGATAATGCTTTTGAGGCGAAACTTTAGGTTAAGCTCGCGATTTTCCATTTCCTTTTACGTAATGAAAGAGTCTGTGGCAAAGTTCCTAAGGCGTTTTTTGGTTTTTAAGCCGAAGGAGCGCTTTTAACGTCGAGGTTTTAACGGGTTTAGTGCAAATAAGCCGCTTTTATTTAACGTAGTCGGGTTAGATACGCGTTTTAGGGGTGTGACTAAAGTTGGATTCGGCTTAAATTCGTCGTTTTGGGTAATGTTTTATAAGCGGGTTTGCTTGTTTTACGGTTTCGGGCCGTCTTTTTATATCTTTCTCTTATATTCTCGTATTGTTATTTAACGAAGCGAATTCTTTTAGTTTATTAAGTTAACGAATCCATTATCACTTTTAAATACATCAATCCTTTAAAGGCCAATCCATATATTCTTCTTTTTTCAAACTAAAACTTCAAATTACAATAATAAGTCTAATTAGCCAGTTTTACGTAGGCTATTCCTTATAGCTAACGCTTTAAATATATTATTATTTACTCGTTACGAATGTAGTGCCGCCATGGCTTTAGCTATAATATTGGCTCTTTATACTGTAAATAATAATAGAGTAGAGTCTGTATGGATCCTCGGGTAAATACCAAAGATAAGGAGTGTAGGGATAAGTACACTTGAACTAAAAGTGTTATTAATGGCGTTAACTATTATTTAAAAGATATATATTTTGAAACTAATACCCTTTAGTTTTTTTTACAATATTATATACGTTTTCTTTAATAATTTATAATATCGTTTACTCTTTTCAATACCTTATAACTCTTTTACTAAGATTTACTTATATTCGTTACCGGTTATCCGAGATTTTATACGTTACTCAGTAAAATTAAAAGCTTTATTAACATCGTACGTGATCCAATTTAAAAACCCGAGATACATGGTTAAATAAAAATTAACTAAAGCGTTTTAATATTTTATAATAAAAGCGTTTCGTAGAAATTTAACGACTTGAATGATATAACTGTATCGATAACGTGGAAAACCTGTAGGCTATTTATATATATAATATTAATA
Source organism: Anisogramma anomala (assembly GCA_038502455.1). Lineage (NCBI taxonomy): Eukaryota > Fungi > Ascomycota > Sordariomycetes > Diaporthales > Gnomoniaceae > Anisogramma > Anisogramma anomala. Next base: position 642,172 of record JASMMZ010000009.1, on the reverse strand, counting down.
ATTACTTTGTAATCAAAGTTTATATCGTTTTAATGGCGGTATTTAAACTGTCGTAGGGTCTTTAAGTAAAGCTAACACTTATAACAAAAAATTTCGATAACCTTAAGTACGTCTTTCCCTATATTTATATAGCCTACAACGTAAAGCAGACGCAAAGGGTGTTTTATAATTAGGTATCCGAATCTTTGGTATAAAGCTCGTAATTTTAGTTAATTTAAGTAAGTAGCCTTAATTATACGTGTTTTCAAGAAAAACTATAAGTAACCGAAATTAAGCCTAAACAGTACAGATACGTTATTTAAGGCGCAGATAAACTAATTAGTCATATTCCGAACCTTAATTTCGAGCTTATTTATATTAGTTGAAGAAAGTGAAAATAAAGGTTTAAAATCTATAATGTGAAATATAATCTGTCCAAAACGCGTATTTACAACGACGTTCCGAACAACGTCTCTTTATCTTTACTAAATAGGATTTTTCGGTATTTTCCTATTTAGTTTAACCGGAATTTCGGAAATTTCGCTGTAAGTACGTCCAATTATCGTTTCCTGTATGTTAAAATTTCGGCTACTCTAATTTCAGGTATAATACCCTAAAGCCTGGTTTAGTATTTATTAAAAAGGGTATATTATGATGTTATATTAGCGTTAAACACTTCTTTTATGTAATCTAGGCCTATAATATATATAAAAAGGTATCCTATAAGCCTGTAAAAATACCTTAAGAGTTTTTATCATTGTAAATTAATAAATAGGCATAGTTATATTTGAAGTCGGTTTTTTTCGGATATATTTTCGTAAAGATATACATCGAATCCGTTATCTATACCTTCGCATTCAACTACGTATATTTTGAAATTAGCCTTTATCCGATTCTTATAATTATACTTAGTTTAAAATTCTCGTTTAATCTGAATTTACTTGTAAACGGGGTAGTTTATTAATTAATAGCGGACTTTACCATATACGGTATACCGCTTTTACAAACCTATAAGGCTTCGTATATCTCTTCGTAAGTATTATTATAGTTTCGATACGTTTTTCTTCATTTTAGAACGATCTTTTTTGTCTCTTATTACTAGTGTTTTCTCCTTAATACCTATACTTTAGACGTTCGTTTTGTTTTAGGTAAATTATTTCAGCGAGATTTACTTTGGTAATTTAAACGTCGCTTTTAGTTTTATTAGTTACAAACGTTAACTCGAGGATTGTTTGTCGGAGTATAAAAGCTTCGAACAATGTTTTAAATTTTATTAAAAAATCCTTTAAATCCTTTTTCTTTTTGAAAAGTATAAGGTCGAAATCCGGGTTTTTACGACAGGCCTTTATCACCGATTAAATAAACAGTTTATTTCCTTTATATTCCAGTTTAGAGGCTACCTAATACTTTCGTAATTTAGTTAAAAGGACGGTAAGGATTTTCTATACGTTTTCATCGGTGTTGTTCTATTAGTTTCTCACGGATTCCCAAGTTATACTGGCTTAGTATTTATTATAAAATTTATATTTAATTTCCGTATCGAATTGAGATTTTAAGCGGTTATTACACTTTGTAAATATATTTACCTACGTAAAATAGTATATATACTATTATTTAAGTTGTTCGAAAGGTATATCGGGTAAAATATTATAGAATTGAAATAAATTAATATTTAATCTTTTGTACGTATTTAGTATTACGTGTGTTCTATTATTAAGCATGTTATATGGTTTACCATTATAGTTGTAATTTTTATTTTATAATTTGGTAAAATCAGTTAATTTTGTAAAGTCGTTTTTATCCGTGGAAAAGCGGTATAATAGGAGGTCGCGGTAAAGGTTGTAATTTGTAGGTATCGATCTGTAGAGTACGTATTAACGTTTTACTCCGTTCGTTAATTTTAACATCGAGTTGTTTTCCATGTTCTAGCCGATCCTTCCGTAATCAATCGGACCGTTTCCGGTATTTTAACCACTTCTGTTATAGCCGATCGAGCTATTTTTAATATTAGGGAAATGGTTTGACGTTCGGTTTTATTTCAAAGTGTGTGTTTATGTAGGGGTATATTATACTTATGTAGTGGATAAGGATTGTCATCGTTTTTCTTCCTCGGGGTCTTTATTTCTGGTTTAGGGTACAGCTGAGATTAGGTCGTCTTATGCCTCGTCCCTGTCGTTTTAATAATGATCTTTTTTGCTTTGTAAAGTAGTATCCTTCTACAAATTCCGTCCAGTATAAATTTTTATCATCCTAATTTAATACGTCGATAAGTTATGTTATTTTGAATAAAGCTTTTATAAAGCGGTTATTTCTGCCTCCTAGGGTATTATTACCTTTGATTCTTAGTTGGATTTTTAAAGCTTTGGTAATGACAGGATTTACTATTTAATATATATCTAATATCTAATTTAAAAAGTTTTTATAAATATTATCTAATAAGTCAAGTCTCTAGGCTTTCTCTTTCCAATAGCGGAATATAACGACCAAAATGTATATGTTTACCGTATATAAGTCGAAATACTTAACTGGCGAATCGATGGTGTTATCCTAAAAGCTTAGATCGATTTCGTATATTATAGTCTTTTTAATTCCTATATTTTCAACCAGGATGTCGAAATTGGCGTTAATTCTTTTTAGCGATATTGATTTTAAAGCCGTAATTATAAGCGTTTTAGGGTGGTTTTTATATGTATTTGGTATGCTAAAATGATTTAAACTGGTAAGAATATGTTGTAATAAGATTTAGGGTACGTTCGGATTCTAACGTTTAAAGTGATACGTTTCGTAAACAAAAAAAATATAAAGTAAATAAAGTATATGAAGTGGTTGAAATAGTGTTTATTAGTATTTACTAGTGTAAATAAGCTTCAAATGATAAATAAGTCGTAAGTATAAACCAATTGAACGTTTTGAATTAGTTTTGTTAACATTTAATAACTTGATGTTAGCTAAACGGCTAGAAAAATTTCAACGTCATAAAAACTAAATATAAAACACGTAAAACGAAAGCGAAAAGGCGAATGGAGCAAAGGAAATATAAGGCAAATAAGGAAAATAAGGGATGTAATTATGGGGAGGTTCGTTATATAACCCGGTGTTTAATAGTTGGTCCGGATTAATATATCGTAACCGAATCGAGTAAAGTAATCAGTTTGGTTACTTAATGTGTAACCGATATTATTAATGCGGTCGGTTTGAATATTCTTATGTAACCGATTTTGTTAAGCGGTATAAATTATCGAAAATCGAATAGGTTTTACCGAAGGGTTTCGAAACTTGGTGGTTTTGGTTTACATGGCCTGATACGTAATAAAACGCTTTTTAAAAAGTATCCAGGTACGTTAAAGCGTTAAACAAGGGTTAATGATGGCGTAACAGGGCTTTTAATAAATAAAGAGCTAAATAAGGGTTAATGGTATCGTATTAAAGTTATCTTTTTTAAAGTTACTTAGTTTTTACAATCTTTATATACGTTGGCGAGTAATTTTTATAAAAACGAAGTATTAGAGTATAAATAGTTAGGACCGTTATAGTATTTCGTTATAGGTATTTAACATATATCTATCTCTTTTTTTCTTAAGCTATATGCAGTCGACTGAGTCGGTTACTAATTAGTATTGGTAAGGTCTTAAGACTATAATATTGACGTAAATATAAAATCTTTAAAAATTAATTAAAATAATTGGTATTGTAGTATAATTAAATATAATTTAAAAAAGGGAATTTAAAGGTATACGCCATAGGTGAGGGCTTATAAGCCCTCTACCTAAAGCGTATTACTCTGGAATACTCCTTTTAGACCGATTCACGCATTGCTGTTTGGTTTGGTATAGTCAATCCAGACCGATCCATGCATGGATCACTTTGCGCCTTGCAAGAGTACAGCCTGTATTGTGACACGTTATCGTGCACCCTGCAGGAGTACACCTTATAATACAGTGCACTGATACTTGCCCTATGTATACTATCTATGAGGGTACATAGTAATATCCGCATTTATATTAAATATAGATCTAGTAGAACAGCAGGAAGCCTTATCGTACCTTACAACAAAGCCTCCTTTAATCTCTTCCTATCCCAAATCGTTATTATTTCTATATTTTCGACTACTTGATAATCGACTAACTAATTACTAATAATAAGCTTTCATATTTATGAATTCAAATAAACCAATTATTTGAATTTATATAGTTTAATTTTATATAGTTTATAATCACCGAGGTATATACGAAACATTTTCGAAATATGTAGTGGCGATTTTATAGATTTTAGGCTTTCATGATTAACGATTATTATTCGGATTAGGCAAATGTATTTAAACGACTTTATATTTTTTAGTAAAAGTTTAATAATTTTCATCGGCATCGTATTATTCATAAAGAGATAACGGTATTACATAAGTAAATTGATAGGTTTAAAAGTACTTGCGGATCGTCGTCACTTTTTTGTAATATAATTAAACGTTATATGTTCCCGCGTATTGATTTATATTAAATAACCGAAAGTTAACGGGTACCGGGATCAATATAAATCTGCTGGTTAATAAGTAATAAATGTCCTTTATCCTTGGGGTAAACGGGAATATAAAGTTATCAATTAATTTGGCGGGACGAGATTTCGCGTTGTGAACGTATTTTCGTAATGGTATAAATTTAATTTAAAATATCATAATATATATTTTGTCAGTAAGATCACTGCCTATTTCACTTGAAATGAAAATAGTAGAAGAGTAATCATTGGATTATTATTATAGTAAAAATGATAGATCAATCGGAAGAAGTATTCCAGAGAGTGCATGCCACGAATAGAAGATTATAAACCTTCCATCCAGGCAGTGGCCTTTTTGCTGTGCGCTCTGGAATACCCATTCCAAACCTCTCCATACATAATTCACTTTGCGTCTTGCAAAAGTGCAATCTGTAGTGTAACACGTTATCGTGTACTCTGTAGGAGTGCACCTTGTAATACAGTGCACTGCCACTTGGTCTATATATATTAGCTGTAAGGGTATATAGAAATATTCATATAGGCAATCTTTTTTTTTTCTTTATATATCCCGTACACATAGCCTAATAGTAACAATACAATTATAGAGATTCCGTATACGCAGTCTTGTAATAACAGTATGGTTATAATATTAATTGCAAAAGTCTAAATCAACAGTTTCTATAGTAATAGTGTGGTTGCGGTCTCAGTTACAAAGATTTAAATCAGTAATTTCTAGCCGCGGTAGTAATTATAGTCAAAGCTTAATGAATATAGTTAAGCGGTAACTATATGGTTATTAATAACGTCTTTCATTATTTCTGATAAGGGTATAATTATATAGGAGTGATTACGCAAAGGTCATTATACCGTTACGTAATTGGGGTTAATATAAAAAGATATATCGCTATCAGTCCAAATGAAACTTTTCTTAAAGGCGTATAATTTAAACTACTACAAGTTACTATTCCAACCTTACCTCTATTTTAATCAATCAAAACAAACCTCTTGAATAGATAGATTATCTAACCAATAACTATATACTAATCTTTCTTTTAAATAGATACCGCGTAAAAACAGGGCCGCTAGGTGTCGTTTGACGCGAAAACGCCGCCGCGCCGCCACCGCCGCCGCCGCCTCCTTCTCGGTTTCGCCGTCCCCGGCCGCCGCCGCTACCCCGTTTCCCGCCGCCGCCGTTACCCCTTCTTTTCCCTTTTACCCCTCCCCCTTTCTTAGCTCTTAAGGGAAAACGAGAAAAGCTGCTAAGGTTATAAACCTTATTCTTTCTCCGTGGATAAAAATCTACTTAACTGTAAAAGCTATTTTATGCTATAAATACAACCTAACACAATTATGTCAAAGTTCGTATACCCTAAATTAATTTGCTTAATACCTTTAAAAAAAATTTCAATAAGGATTACGAAGCGAACCTGTTTCACCGCCTCGAACTCCGTATCGATAAGGTTCGCCGTAAGGCCTTTTTAACGCATAAGGCGTTAAAACTATATAACCGGATCCGTAGTTTCGGGCCGTTAATAAAAACGCCTTACGTAATGTGTATCGCGTTCACGTTCGTGGGTAAGTCTGTTAACGATTATTATAAAAGAGAAGATCGTTCGTCTCGTTACTACCGTTACAAACAGATTAATAACGAATACGCCCCCGTTTCGTTAGTTTTAGGGCCGTAAACCGAGGTTGTATTACGCGTCCGCTGGCTTTATAGTAAATTTTGACCAATTTTTAAAATTCCCTTTCTTAAAACAGCAATATTTGGGGTATTCCGAAAAAAAAAAAACGCGGTCGTAAATAATCAAAACAAACCGATACTAATTATTAATAGGAGTTAACCGGCGAACCAAAGAGTTAACAGCCGTTATTACCGCTTGGAAATAGGGTTTAAGTATATACTATATAAACGATTTTAACGAAGTTATCCCGCGTCGCTATAAAAAGCGTAAAAACCCCCTAAACCTTGACCTAAAAGCATTCAAACCAAAGCGTAGGGCTATATCCTTACTAACGTTAATAACGTCGATAACGGTAATAACGGTAACGTTAGCATAAAGGGAAAGGGCGCCGGGGAGGATCATAAAGACGCGATGACGTCGCCTTTTCCCTTCCTTTTAGTAGTAATTAACTACCACTTACAGCTGGGCCGGCGCTCGAGGCTATATTAATATTATTATTTTCATTGAAAACAATCCTTCATAAATATAATTTAAAGTATATAAAACAAAAAAAGGAAATATGCCAAGATCGGTACGATATCGTAAATTGAAACAGAAAAACGAAAGTAGTGAGATACCTAATAGGTTCGAAGTACGTAAGAAAAGCGTAAAAGTATGTTAAAATATATGCTAAGTCGTATATTCGACCTAAAAAGAGCGAATAGGAAAAGAAATAATTTAATCAAAGGGTTTGAAACGAAAAATGACGATATTCCGGGAGCGGCGCGAAATGTTGGAGTAAAATAGAGGAAAATTCGTAAGGTCGGTGTAAATAGTAATCGTATACCGTGTCTTATATCGGGGAGTGGCGCAAACAGCGGATTTTGGACAAAAAAAAAGTAAGGTATTATATACCAACCCGTGTCGCAAAACCTTTCTAATAATACCAATAAACAGTGTAATTATCTATATAAGCGTTTCCAATACTTTATTCGATGTAATCTTAGTTATTACATATGTCGGGTAAGATTTTCTATCGATTTATCTTATTTCCACTATTTCCTGGCGTTTTTATAATTTACGTAAATTATAATATCGATTATTAATCGCTTTTCATTCGCAATACCTAACTTAACCAGGTATTTATAAAACTAAAAGGAGTAAGTATATATAACGAGGGGGATAAAGTGTAAACTAGGGTTGGAAATAATTATCCAGATCGTTATTACTATAATAATACCAGAATCGAAACCTTTAACCATACTAAAAATTTCTGAAGCCAAAACGTTTCTCATAACCCTTTTACAATTAGCAAAGCTTTAATAAATAATGTTTTTACAAAGCGTGAAACAGTTTCGAGTCGGTATTTCGGTACAGAAAACTAAAAGGAAGCCTATTTATGAATTGTAATCGTTATTATTACCGAAAAATCCGTTAATAAAAATGAATAGCTTAATAATACGTATATCTAATGGTAAAAATTCCAAACCTCGTTTTAAATTATATATTTGCCATAGAAAACGCTTATTAAACGCCTTATATACATTATTAAACGGGGTGGTTTAACACTAAGCAGCGATTGAAAGTTTAAATACCGTTTTCGGTTATATTATAAAAGCAACCTAAACGCCATGTATACGTTAACATTTATATTCGTCGGCCTATTGTATTTTATTCAAAACGATAAAGGTAACTTTTTCCAACTACCCTTTTTACGTAAGGCCTATAACGCCGTTCCAGAAAGTAATGGTAATATTATTAAAGTTAATTATATGGTTTTCCGTCAGGTACGTCCTGGATTCTACTTTTAGGCTATCTTTTAAAAGTTTCCTTTTTTTGAATCCGGAAAACGAAGCGTTATATAACGTTAGTATGTCGTCCGTTTATATAACCGTTAGTATAAAGCCCTTAAAACGAATTATTAACACTAATAAAAATGTGTCTAAAGTCAAGTTAATTATCTTATACCGTTTTTTATAATGCTTTTAACAAGTGTTATATTATTAAATAATGGCTTTGACCAGGTCTTAAAATAGTTTTATAAGACGTAAAATCCGTTTAAGTAAGTGGAGTTTTTTAAAATACGTTGGTATATCGGCGTAAATACGTCGTTTAAACCGCTTCTTAAACTAAGTATGTGCATACTTTATATTACGAAATTTGATATATAAGTTTTACGGTGTGTTAAAGGAGGTTAAGAACCTAAAAATCAAGTAGTAACTCACACGTTATAAGGTAGGTAATTAGGTTATGATTTCTTTTTTGTTATCGTTGTTATAACCTTTTATGACTAGGCGGATCTTTTTGTAAAAATTTCCGGTTTTATCCTTGATTTCATAAACGAGAAGAATGATAAAAATTCTATAAGCGTAGTAAATCGCTGGGTTAAACCGTTTTAATCAAAATACGCCTTGGTCAATTAAATCAGAAATTTTTATTTAGATGAACTATTTAAACGGGTTACTTAAGTCAATAATGATGCAGTCGTAGCGAAACTTCAAGTTAAGCTCGCGGTTTACTATCTCCCTTTAAATAATAAAGAAACCTACGATAAAAGTCCCGGGAAGTTTTTTGGTTTTCGAACTAAGGGGGCGGCTCCGGTGACGAAATGTTGATAGAGTTAGTATAAACGGGCCGATTTTATTTAGTAAGAGAGGGCCGGATACTCAATTCGGAGGGTAGGTTAAAACTAGAAGCGGTTTGAATTTTTTGTTTTTTGGGGGGGGGGGTATTTCATTAGCGGCTTTATTCGGACTACGGTTTTGGGTCTTTGTCTTTCATTTCTTTCCTATACTTTCATATTATTATCCGGCGAAACGAACTTATACCGTTTGGAAAATTAATAAGCATATTATAACCTTCAAACTCGTTGATCTTCCAAGGGCTAGTTTATTAGTCTTCAGTTTTTTAAATTAAAACCTCAAAATACAAAAGTAAATTTAAAACGAAAGTCTCACGTAGGCTATTCCTTATGGATAACTCTTTAAACACGTCGTTTTCAACCCGTAAATAACGCAACACTGCTATAGATTTCGTTATAACATTAGCCCTTTATACCGTGGTCAATAATAATGTAAAGTCTGTATAGATCCTTAGGTAGACACTAAAAACAAGGAGCGTAGGAATAAACCTATTTGGGTTAAAGGTGTTGTTAACGGCGTTAACCGTCATTTAAAAGATAGATTCCTTAAAACTAATACCCTTTAATTCCTTGGACAATACCATGTACGTTTTTTCAAACGGTCCGTAATACATTTTGCATTTTTAATAGCTTATAAGGCTTTCACTGGATTCTATTTATATTCGATACCGGTTATCCGAACCTCATTACGCTATTCGTCAAAGTTAAAAGCCATATTAACGTCGTATGTAATCCAGGTTAAAGGCCTTAGGTAAACATTTAACTAGTAGTCAATCAAAACGTTTAAATAGTTTATAACGAAAGCGTTCCGTGTGAATTTGGCGGCTTAAAACGATATTACCGCGTCGACGGCGTAAAAAACCGGTTAGCTATCTAAATAAATAATATTAATATTCACTATGTAATTAAAATGCATATCGTTTTGAAGGCAGAACTTAAACTAGCGTAAGATCTATAAGTACAACTGACACTTAAAACAAAAAAAATTAATAAGTTTAAATACGTTCTTTCCTACATTCGTATAACTTACAACGTAAAGTAGTTGTAAAAGAAGTTTTACAATCAGATATTCGAATCGACGATGTACTCTCCGTAATTCCAGTTATATTAAACAAATATTCTTAATTATACGTACTTCGTGGGAAAACTATAAGTAGCCAAACTTAAGCTAAAGCGATATATATAAACCATTCAAGACGCGGAAAAGTTAATTATTCGTTTTCCGGACTTTAATTCCGAGCTTATTTTTAAAAGCTAATGAAAGTAAAAATAGTATTTGAAAGTTTATTACGTAAATTTTAACCGATCCGAATCGCGTATTTACAACGACCGTCCCGAATAATAATGCTTTACCTTTACCAAACAAAACCTTTCGGTGTTTTTCTATTTAGTTTAGCTAAAACTTCGAAAACCTCGCCGCAAACATATCCAATTATCGCTTTCCGGCCGTTGAAATTTCAGTTATATTAGTGTTAAATATAATAACCTAAAACTGGTTGTCGTATTTATTTCAAAACGTGAATTATAACATTATATAAACGGTGAGCGCGTCGTTTACGTAATCCAATCCTGTAATATATAGAAAGGAGGCGTCTTGTAGGCCTACAAAAATACATTAAACGGTCTAGTCGTTTTAAGTTATTAAATGAATATTATTACCCTTAAAGTCTTTTTCGCCGTATATTTATTCTTAGGGGTAAGCGTTAAATCTATTATATATGCCTTTATACTTAGATACGTATGTTACGAAGTAAGCTTTTATCTGGTCCTTAAATATATAATTGGCCTAAAACTATCCTTCAATTTGAATTTACTCGTAAGCGAGGTGGTTAGTAAACTAGTAACCGATTTTGCCGTATTTGATACACCACTTTTACAAACTTTCGTGGCTTTATATACCTTTTCATAAGTATTATTATAGCTGTGGTACGTTTCGCCTATTTACGAACAATCGTTCCTATCCCTTATTTTGGAGTTCCCTCCTTAATACTTATACTGTTGGCGTTCTTTTTACATTATATATACTTTAAATTTTCGATTTAAAATGTGTTAAATGATTTTGCCGAGGTTTAATTTAGTAATTTGACCTTCGCCTTAAGTGTTTTTCGGCTATAAATTCTAATCCGAAGCTCTTTTTATCGGCGTATAAAAGTTTCAAACGATATTTTAAAACTTGTATAAAAGGCCCTTAAGTTCTTTTTAACCTTAAAAAGTATAAGGTCGAAATCCGGGTTTCCGCGGTATGATTTTATTGCTATTTAAATGAAGAGCTTGTCTCATTTATATTACTATTTTAAAGCTATTTAGCACTTTCGGAACTTAACCAATAAGGCTGTAAAAGCCTTCTATTAGTTTTTATCGGCGTTTTTCTATTGGTTTTTGACGGATTTCCAAATCAGATTTCTCTAATCCTTATTATAAAGTTTATAATTAATCATTATATTAAAATAGAATTTTCAACCGTTATAACAATCCGTACATATATCCACTTCCGTAAGATAATACATATACGATTTTTTAGCTTACCCGGACGATATACCGGATGAAATAATATAAAACTAAAATAATTCGATATCTATTTATATATTTATATTTAGTATAGCACGTATCTTATTATCGAATACATCATATAGTTTACTGTTGTAGTTTTCGTCCCTATACCAAAGCTTAATGAAGTTGGTAAACTTTATAAGATCGCTCCTATTAGTGAGAAAGCGGTGCGGTGAAAAGTTACGAAAAGGGTCGTGGTTAGCGGGTATTGGTCCGTAAAGTACGTATTAACGTTTTACGCCGTTCTTCGTTTCCTGGAACGGGCTATTCTTGGTGTTTCGGCGGCTCCTGTTATAGCTGAACGAGGTGTTAGCCGTATTTAGGATGTGGTTTAGTATTTGATTTTACTTTACAATATATGCCGGTGTGGGGATATATTGTACGCGTGTGATGAATAAGAATTGTAGCCACTTTTCATTTTCCTCGAAGTCTATATTCTTGATTTGAGGTACGGGTATAGTATTGGGTCGTTTTACACCTTGTATTCTTTGTTTCGTCACCATATCTTTTACCACTTGTTTTTTATATTCCGTTGGGTGATATTCTTTTACAAATTCCGTTTGGTACATATCTTTATCCTCTCAATTTAACAAGTCGATAAATCGTGTTATTCCTAATAAAGCCTTTTTAAGGCGGCCATTCCTACCTCCTAGAGTATTAATACCTCCACTTCATAATTATATTCGTAAGGCTTTAGTAATAAAGGGGTTTATTGTTTACTATATACCCAACGTTCAATTCGAAAATATTTTATAGAAATTATCCAGCATATTAGGTTCTTCGGGTTTCTTATCCTAATAGAAAAGAATTACGGTTGAAATGTACGTATTTTTCCTATAAAGGTTTAATTCACCAACTGGTATATCGAAAATATTATCTTAAAGGCTCAAATTTATTTCGTATATTATAGACTTTTTCAATACTATATATTCGACTAAAAGGTCGAAGTAAACATTAAATTTTTATATCATTATGAATATTAGGGTTATAGTTATAAGTGTTTCAGGGCGATTGGATATAGTGATTCCTAAATATAACTAATACGTTAAAGAGGCGTAAATTGGTGGTTTTACGTTGTAATTGGTTTTAAGTACGTTTGAATTTAAAAGTATAGTGTGGTTAGTTTTACAAACAGCAAATATAAATTTGAAAAAAACCGTCGAAGTAAAGCTTTTAACGCTTACTAGTACAAAATAAATTTCAAACGATAAATGAATACATTCTAACCACAAATTAATTAGACGTTTTTAATTAGTTTTAGTAACGTTGAATATCGTTATATTAATCAAGTGGTTAGAAAAAATCAAACGTCGGAAACGCTAAACTTAAAATATATAGGGCGATCGTGGAAAGGAGGATAGGGCAAACGTAAAAACAAAAAGGAAATGTGGGTGTCGGGAGATGTATTATAGGTCCAGTATGTGGATTTTGGTTCGTATTTGGTAAGCGGTCCGGATTGTCATGTCGTAGCCGTTCTTACTAAAGCGAACGGTTGGGTTATTCCGCTTGTCGCCGCTCTTAGATTTCGTAAACGGTTTGGATGCTATATTCGTAACCGGTTTTGTATTTTGTAAACGGTTTGGATATCGAATTCAAATCGGACGGGTTTTAACGAAGGGTTCCGAAACATGGTAGTTTTAGCTTACGTAGCCCAATATGTAATAAAACGCGTTCCCAAAAGTGTCTGGATACGTTAAGGCGCCAAACAAAGGTGAATAATGGCATAACAGGGCTTTTAGTAAATAAAACACCAAATAAGTCTTAATAATATTGTACTAAAGTTGTTATTTTTAGAGTTACTTTACTTTTAGAGTCTTTATACATATCCTATGTAATTCCTGTAAAAACGTAACCTTAAAGTATAAATAGTAGGAACCGATACAACATCCCTTTACAGGTATTTAACTTATTTTTTTCCCTTGGCTATTTGTAATCGATCGAGTCGGCTACTAATTAGTATCGGTAAGGTTTCTGCCTATTTCACGTGAAGTAAAAAGAGTAAAAAAGTAATCGTTAAATTACTATTGTAGTAAAAAGGATAGATTAACCGAAAGAAGTATTCTAAAGCGTACACGCTACAGATGGAAGGTTATAAACCTCACATCCGGGTAGTGGCCCTTTTGCCGTGCGCTGTGAAATACCCATCCCAAACCACTCCATACATAATACACTTTACGTCTTGCAAGAGTGCAGCCTATAGCATGACACGTTATCGTGTAATCTGCAGGAGTGCACCTTGCAATACAGTGCACTGCCACTTGGCCTATGTATACTAGCTGTGAGGGTATATAGTAATATTCACATATTTAATAATAAATTTATATAACGGAAAATTCTAGGTAACATCCGGCGAAACGATATAAGGTAAACGATTGAATTTAATTTATCTTATATAATACTACAATTAACCACCCAAATGAATTATTCAATGAATTATATAATGAATACCAGGTTGTTGACGTTTGAAACATATTATATATTATTTTGAAAATTTTGAAAACATACCTTATATTTAACAAAAAATTAATGAAACGTACAATGACGGACTCTTTCCCCTCATAAGTTTTATCCAATATTTTCTCAGAACCAATCCTTATAACTAACTATACGGGAAAAAATATAGACGAGTAATTTAAAATTTAAGATATTTTCGTTAGGAAAACGGGGTGAGGTAGTACTAGTTATATATTAAATAAGTAAAAAGATTATATTAAGTCCGAATAGGAGTTAATCAAAAACTGCCAGTATACGGTGGCCTTAAATAAATTTGAAGCTAAATAAGAAAATTCTCAGTTCAATAATAAACGAATATTTTAACCCTGAAGTTAAATATATCTTAATTAATTTGCTTGGGGTAAATTACTTTTACCTTGATGATAATATAATATTCCTGAAAAAAGTGAAAAATATATTATCATCAAAATATATCATGATATATAAAACCGTGTATACGTTACCCGGCTTCTTTAGATAAGTATCCGACTGCAAGGTAGCTCCTATTATAAATTACTAAGTTTTATCTATTATTTATCTTTGTAGTTATTCGGGTCCTCCGAATAATCACATGATTAACGTTAAAAATCCTATTACGATTAGTCTTAAAAAGGCCGGTAAGGGCGGATGACGTAAAGTGGAGCTGGTCGTAAGTAACGTCAATAATAACGGTTAGCGAGTGGTAGGGCGGGTATTAGGCGAAACTGTGGATATTATTATATATCCCTATAGCTAGTATACGTAGGTTAAGTGGCAGTTCGCTACACTGCAAGGTGCACTCCTGTAGAGTGCACGGTAACATACCACGCTGCAGGCTGCATGCATGCATGGTACGGCCCAGAAGAGAGATTATCAGAGTGTATGATAGAGTGTTACTGCCCAAATGAGAGGTTTATAACCTCTCCTCCGCGGCATGTACTCTTTAAGTGCTTTTTCTCCCTTTAATTATATATATTTTTACTACTATAATACCAATTTTTACGAATAATTTTCTACTCTTTTAAGTTTACGAAAATTAGGAAAGGACCTTACCGATACTCATTAGTAGCTTACTCGATTAACTAAAGATAGCATAAGAGAAAAAAAAAATTAAGTTGAATACCTATAGCGGGATATTGTAACGGTCCCAACTGTTTGTTCAATACTATGTTTTTACAAGAATTATATGCGATGTATATAAAGACTATAAAAGTGAAGTAACTTTAAAAATGATAACTTTAGTATGGTATTATTAAACCTTATTTGGTATTTTGTTTACTGAAAGCTCCGTTACGCCGATATTAACCCTTATTTGGCGTTTTATTTTACCCGTATACTTTTTAAAAAGCGTCTTATTACTTATTAGGTCATGTAAGCCAAAACTATTAAGTTTTGGAACCCTTCGTTAAGACCTATCTAATTCAAACGTAACATCCAAACTGCTTACCCAACATATTAGCGGTTATAGACGTAATATTCAAATAGTTTAAGAAACCTAAAGGCGGATACTAACGAAACAACCAAACCGTTCGTAGTTAGTAATAACGGTCATAATTTGATATTTGAACCGCCTACCAATTACGAACTAAAACGTATACACTAGATCTGAACTTATATACTTCACTTTCTCCTCTCCTTTTCCATTTGACTTATCCGCCTCCTATCGTTCGCCCTATACCGCGTATTTTAAGTATAGTATTTGCGAAGTTTCAGTTTTCCTAGCTGTTTAACTAGTACAACGTTAATAAGCGTTAATAAAACTAATTTAAAACATTCAACTGACTTATAATTACACTTTATTTCTGTGTTATTTAAAATTTATTTGTATTGGTAAAAGTGAAAAGATTTACTTTAATCGGGTTGTTTATTCTACTTACTTTATATTTACGCAATTGTACGGTTTTCATTTGTTATAGAATAAATTACTCCAGATTATAAGCGTATTCAAATCCCACTTATTTCGCAAAACCGATAATTTATACCATTTTAATATACCAGTTATACGTAGAAATCACCTTATCCAACAGCTCTAATACACTTGCAATTATAGCCCTAATACTAATAACGCCGGGAAAAGCAAACAGTTACTTTGACCCTTGAATCGAATATATGGAAATTAAGAAAGCTATAATATACTAAATTGTTATGGACTCAGTCCGTTGGCCATTGAGCCTATAGGGTACGTGATTATGCATGTAACAGGATGGATAAGACCCGGCCTGGGCCCGGCTCGAGTGCGGACCGGGCATGGTCCCGGTATAGGCCGTGTATGGTCCGTGTACGGTATATACAAGGGCACGTGACGAGCTGGGTACTAGTCTTACCCAAGGACCCTGCACGTTAGGCTACGGTAGTCTTTTTTTATTTTTCTCCACACCTTAATAATAAATCCTATTTAGTACATATCTGGCTTACTACCATAAGTCGGACTATAACATACTATTAAAGTTTTTAGTTTTTTTTTTTTTTTCAAAAAAATATTACTTATAATAGACGAATTAATAATAAACGTCAATAATTCAGCGTTACACTTGAGCATTATCGAGAAGAATAGGCCGTCGGTGAATACCCAGTTCTTTATCTTTATAAATATACCTTTTATTTCTTTAAGGTCGATTAAAGCCGATATTTCTTTTTTATAAGATACCATAAGCTATATCGTATCAATTATAAAATAATTGTAATAATTAGTTTGATCGATTTTAATTATCGACCTCACGTTTAACTTTACTTAAGTCGTTGCGAAGATTTAGTAACTTAAAGCCGAATTGACTACAACTTGCGTTAGATTTTTACCGCTTTAGGGTGGATGAAAACAACATAATTAACCGTAACTTAACTGATCTGCTTTTACGTAAACGGCGACGCGTTGAACGATTGAATTTATATTAAAAGCCAATAAAATATAAATTCAAAAGGGTTAGTATAAGTTTTTTTAAGTGTAAGGATATTATATGGCAACGGTAAAACAAACTGTTACGACGTATTATGAAGCTGGAGAATACGAAGGTATGTATAATATAAAAAGGGTTTTCGATTATATCGAAGCGGCTTTTAGTAACCTTTACCACGTGGATAAGGTATTAGTCGAATTTAAAAACTTAATTATAAACAATGAAAACCTATAAATACTATTCGTTATTAGGTTTAAAATACTTTCGATTTAAACGGGAGGCCTAAATTGGCTTTCGATCGTAAAATTTGACTACTTACGTTTCCGTATATCGTTACGTATCCGCGACAGATTTATTATGGTAAATATTAACCGGGTAAACTATATCGTAACCCTAAGGAAGTACCGCGAACTCGCCGACGAATTAAAGTCCTTAAATTTAAAACAACGTTTTAATCGTTAATTAACGGGATTTATCCAAACTTAACGGCCGGATAATAATACGGTTATAATAAAAGTTTATATCTTTTAAACGCTTTCATTAAAAGGCTGTAATAATCGTAGTTAATTATTTCGATATAGTAATCAATTATGTTCATAAACCTATTCGATACGCGTTTAGGACCAAGGACGTAAGGCGACGTAAGCGATAATGAAAAAAGTTAAGTTAATTTCGTAAGGTTACCTATGTTATAGCTTATCAGATTATTACTAATATAATTACGATCTCCGTCTAGTATTACCTTTTATATAGGTATATATGATTTAAGTTAAGAATGTGAAAAAAAGTTTTTTATTAATAGTGACGGAGAAAACCTAACTTTTAAATACAATTTTGTTTAAGGGTAATATAACCTCAATAACATAATCACGAAATAGAGTAAAAAAGAGTTTCATTTAATTAAAATACGTATAAACGAGGATCTTTTTTTATCTCTTTACTTTTTAATAATACCTACTCTTTAGATATTTAAATCGATTTTAATTTTAATTATTATTATATTATAAGTAAGGCTTTGGTATAACGACTAAGGATAAAGTAAATTCGGTTATTACATTTGCGAAATTTCGATACGATATTAGGATTACGGCAAAATAGGTGGATTACCTAAATAGCTAAGTTTCGTATAAATATTAATAGATAGTCGAACCCGATATTAGTATATATTATTCCCAGAATAACGCGGTATATGATTTTTGGAATACTTTGGATAAGATATTCATAGGTAACCTTAAACGCGTGCGGTATTCATTTGTTAGTTTAAAATTAAGGAGGTGTAATGGTCGACATATTGATAATATGCCTTAGGACGGGAGATATACAAGGCGTAATAGGTTCGGTTTTCCTCGAATTGTTATAACGTTTATATCGAAAGATATAACGTACAGGAAATCCGTTTCGGATAATTTATATTATAAGTTTTTACAATATCACGCGGACTTTATAAGTAACGACGACAATTACGGTTAAAGAGGAAAAAAATTAATTACGTTTTTTACCGGAATTATTTAAATTTCGTAACCTATTTAATAAAGAGAAGACCATAACTTGACCTTCATACAAGGGAAAATTCGATCATTATATTTATATTAAATTAAACGAAAATAGTTTTTGTTAAACCGACTTCAAGGGCTATTATATTGAATATTACGGGATTAACTTTTTAAACTTCAACGATAAGTTACGAAGTTAATAAATAAGAACTGAATTCGGTTTGACTTTTTATCGGCGGTAACACCGGTACTACTTATTCGTAAATCGAGGGGGGGGGGGACGGTTTTATATCAATTACCGGGTATTGAATAAAATTATACAATAGGACTTTTTTTCTTTACTTTTAATTAAGAAAACCCTACGTACGTTATCGAAATCGATATAACTTACGAGGTTGGATATTGAAACGGTTTTTTACCATATTCGAATAACACTCAGGTAGGAAAATTAATGGTATTTCGTATACTATTCGGGTTATTAAAAAGATTAATTACTCCTTTTGGGTTAGCGAAATCTCTGGAGACGTTTTAATAATATATAAATTATATAATAGCGGATATATAAAATAATTCCGTTATAACGTATTTAGATAAATTATTTTTCTAGGTATTAAATAAAATTATATGGTGAAAGTTCGCGTAGTTTTAAGACGTTTTCGTAATAAGGGGCTAAATTTGGATTTCAAAAATTCCGACTTTAGAGTTAATGAGGTAAAATACCTGAGTTTTATTGTAATGGTTAAAGTAGGTATTTGGGCTGACACAGAAAAAGTCTGGGCAATTCGCAAATGAGAGTTATTACGTACAGTTCGGGAGGTTCTAAGCTTTTTGGGTTTTTCTAACTTTTATCGTAGTTTCATTAGTAGCTTTTTAGAATTAGCGGATTATTTTGTTCGTTTAACGAAGTAGGGTATTTGTTAACTTAGATGAAACGAAAGGAATATATATTTTTAACTTTAAAGTATATCTTTATTATGGCCCCAATTTTTGTGTATTGGGATTTAAA
This sequence comes from Anisogramma anomala, assembly GCA_038502455.1. NCBI lineage: Eukaryota > Fungi > Ascomycota > Sordariomycetes > Diaporthales > Gnomoniaceae > Anisogramma > Anisogramma anomala. The sequence goes on along the minus strand of JASMMZ010000009.1, from coordinate 622,985 downwards.
TCGGCTAATAGTAGTGGAAACCAATTATTTGAAAACGGCATTAAAAGGGTATTTATCATAGCAGGACCAGAATAATATTTTATAACTAGTAACTTACCACTTCGTACGATTGATAGATACGAAACGCAATTATACTATTTACGATAAGAAGCTTTTCAAGATAGTGTTTTATTCAAAAACATAATTTTTCGAGTTATCCAATATCCGTATATCGTTTACGATCTTGACGGATTATTAGGGATTGGGGTGTTTTTTTTATTATAGTCAATTTCGGAACGTTGAGTTTAATAGGCCGAAGTCCTTTTCATTTTTTAATATTAATTGCGGTATAAGCACATAACTTAAAGCTCCCGCCTGTATACGTTAACTTATAAGTTATAAAATAAGCCCGAGGTTAAGGAACGTCGCGTGCGGATTTTTTTGATTTATTTTTATTATTGTATTAAATGTGGTATCAATAAATCTATATATTAAAGGGATATATATTATAACGGGTTGTGTAAAGGAGTTTAGAGAAATGGAGGTCAAGTTGTTAGATTATGATGATATATATATTAAAGATGGGTTGGAGATTTTCGAAGGGTTGTTAAAAGCGATATCGCCTTAATCCTGGTCCGCGTTCGGATCGTTATTAGGGATAATATTAAGGCATTTTAGTACGACGATATCAGTAGTATTATCGTGAGCCCGCCCACATCAAACCTTTCGATATCATTAACGCTAAGTGGTTGTCTTATTTTCGGCTCGGATGCGTTAGCGGAATTATGAGATTAAAAGTAACGAATGACCCGTTATATAAAGTTTACCTTTTAACGGTTTTTAAAGGCGTTAGGCGTTTTTTACCTAAAGTAAAATAGTTAATATAAATTAAGAAGTACGTAATTAACTAATAAGGTATATTATTTTATAGTAATCGTTTATAATTATTGATTTGGAAATTATTCACGATAAAAATTTTAAAATGAACTTACGACTCGTTCATTATGTGTTTTTCGGGAAAAAAATTTGTATTTCGCGTTTTTCAATAGTATTACAATTGAAAGAGGATAATCGTAAATATTTAACGTTTATATCGAATATATACGTGTTATAACGGGACGAAACCTTGTTGTACATTATAATAAAGCCTTTTTTAACCTTTTTCCATTTCCGACCAGTATTAAACATATATTTCGATTGATTTTATAATCGACCTACTAATCATTAATAATGGTCCTTAATATTTACTGGTAATTATGAATCGCCTTTTTATATTTATCCAGTTAAAGGTTATATAATTTATAATTGCCGATACGTATGCGGAACGTTTTCGGGGTATATAACGGAGATTTTATAAATTCTTAACTTTCATTATTCATAATCGCGATTCAAATTAGATTGACTTATTTTAAACGACCTTTTATTCCCTCATAAAAGTCGAATAACTTGTATTTACGATATATTATTTTTAAATAAATAATAGTATTAAATTTGTCAATCAAAGAATTCAAAAGTATTTATGTATATTCGTCGCCTTTTTATATTATAATGAAGCCTTATATTTACCCGTTTATTAATTTACGTTGAATAACCGAAAGTCGACAGTTACCGGGTTTAATATGAACTATTTAATGAATAGATACGAAACATTATCTATTTTAAGGGTAAACGGGGATACTAAGTTGTTAATTAGTTCGATGGAGCGAATTACTAGGTTTTTAATTTATTTACTCGAAGGAACAGGGTGAGCTTAAGCGGCGATAATTTATATTCAATAGTAAATAAAAACGGTAACGAATCGTAAATAACGTCCGTAAAAACGTTATAAGGTAAGGGATTAGGTTTAGTTAAACCTTTATGATATTAAAATTAATTATCTAAATAAAAGGCTTCATTAACTTTACAATTAATACCGGGTAATCGATATTTCGAATCCATTCAATATAGTATTAAATATCCCGGATAAATATCCTATATTTCATGTAAATTTAATTATAAAGATAGTTTCGGACCCCCTTTTCTTCGTAGATTTTATCCGATATTCGCTTGTGATTGGTTTTAATAATTAATAATAAAGGAAAGGGTAAATACGAATAATTTAAAATATAAGATATTCTCGTAGTAAAAATAGTAAGGGGTAGGGTTTATGACGTATCAGTTGAATGAATGGATTATAATAAGCAGAAATATTTTTGGAGGGGAAATTACTAATATATTATAACCTTAGATAAATTTGAAACGAAATAGAGAGATATTCGAGTTTACGATAACCCGGTATTTCGACGTCGATGTAAAATTTTTATTGAAAGATAAGCGCGGGGTAAATAACTTATGTTTTCGGATTAAGAATTTGTTCATAAATGGAAAGGATAATTTATTATTAAATGAGGTTATATTATAATAAGTAGGGTTGGGTAAATATTATCCGACTTTTTCGAATAGGTATCCGATCGTAAAGGGGCTTTTATTATAATTTAACGAAAATTTACCTCTTTATTATTATTATCTTTGTTAAGGTTTAGTAAGTACCAACTTTACTAACATCAAGGGCCTTATTATAATTGGTTTTTAATATTAAGTAATATCGGGGGAGGGAGATGATAAAAAGCGTAACGGGAACTAGTAAGCGTCGAAGAGAGGGGTTGGTAAGAGGTAGGACGGATACGAGGCGATGCTGAGGATAGCGGATAGCGTGAAAAGGGTCGGGCGTTGGAAGAGGCCGATGGAGGATAATACGAGGAGGGACGGACGCTAAGGGAGGCCGACGATAAAGGATAGCGTTAGGAGGGACAGTCTTTGGAGGAGGCCGACGATAACGGTTAACGAGGGACGGGGCGGAGGGAGTAACCTTTTAGATGGGTTACTAAAGATTATAACACGTTAGTTTGAGCCCAGGTAACGCGGTCGACCCGGCCGCGATCCTATGCCCGCTTACGGTCGACTCGATTAGCTTATTTCTATTTAAGATTAATAAATAAGATACGGATGAAATCGGGAATTATATAATTAAACCTTAGACGTCGTTTGTAATATTTTGTAAACTTTAACTTATATTGATTGTAAAAATATAGCCTAAGTAGTTATATTATTTTCACCTTCTAGGCTAAAATTACGAAAAGGTACACGGCAGTAATTAAAAGGGGTCGGGGCGAAAACTTTACGCGTTTTATCCCGGTCGGTCGAAAACGTCCTATTTTTATAAATAGGGGATATAGTAAAAGGTAACGCAAAAATCCGGTGTAAAAACTGACCTGGAAAAGAAAGCGGCGTAGGCGTATAACTAAAGGAGTAACGGCTTATACGGCTGGTATAATAGGAACTTTTCACGTTGAACCGATATTACGACGTCGGGTAAACTAATTAGTTAACTTAAAAAAGGCGAAGGTAAAAACGGGTCGATAACCTGAAATATTTTGTTAAGGTTAACGCGTAAGGAACAATATGTAGCCTTTATCTTTCATTGTGATAACTAATTAACGTAAAAAAACACGCAAACCGGTTACAGTTGTAAATAAGTTTATTTTCTAAATATATTACGAAAATGAATTAATTTACGGTCAAGTTTTTAATAGGGTAAATTTAAAAATCTACCTTAATATAAAATTTTCGGTATATATAATACCTTTACTCCCGATAAACTCGCAAATAAAAAAAAAGAAACGTTAAAGGTTAAAAGGCGATTAATATATAATATATAAGCGGTTTTAACCTGTAACGGAAAAGGCTTATTTTTATCCTTATTATTTTTTAAGGACAAAGGGATTTCCTATGACGCGAAGGGGTTATAATAGGTAATTGATAATAAGGTATTAGTATATATTAGGGTAATATATTTTACCGGGAGGCTTATTATTCTCTTTAAAGGTGCCAGCGGCAACGTAATCTAAGTTATGCCCGTTATATACGTCGATTATAATAATAAGTTAGGAAAAAAAGGCGAAGATATATTAACGGAATTAGCTGCTTGAAGTATATAAAGGGGAGATAAAATACTTATAAGGAAGGTGGTTAACGAAAAAGGGCGGTAGTATAAAAGGAAAAAAAATGAAGTTTTAAAGATTATGAAAAGCGTTCGTATTTATAAGGAATTGGCAAACCGGATTCGATAAGGGTTATATATTATACGAGGCACATTATATGGTATAAAATGTAAAAACACGAATTTATACGATTCGTTATATAATATCGGCGAGAAAAAGAATACATTTTGCAAGGCGTTAAAAGGTACATTATACAATGTCAGCGGTAAAAAGAATATATTATACGTCGCGTTAATGGGTACGTTATATAACGCTAGCGGTAAAAAAAAGTATTATATACCTAGTTTATGGGCGTATTATAGGGCACCGGCGGTAAGATTAAGGGACGCGTTATACGGCATCGAAAACCTAGGGTTAAGCCGGCCAAAATTTTATACAATATATTAAATGTAATATGATGTAATGATCACACCAAATACCCGTGAGTAAATAGAAGGTGTCAGGGGGTTTATGTTAGCAATAAGGTAGCAGAGGTAACAAAGGTGCAATATCAAGAAGATATTTATTCGTGTTGTAGGATAATCATTAGCCGTTAGGCTATTCAGATATGTAGACTGAATACTTAGATTGACAACTGAAGAGCTATTAAGAAAATACTATCTATGTGGTGATGACCGTATCCTTATATCCTATAGCCTTCATACTATCTTCAGTACTGGACCGCTGAAGTCGCTGGTCGCTTCTTGCGGTTCAATGTAGTATCGACTGGATCGCTCTTCAGTCCTTGCGGTCCCAACCCTAACCCTGGGTCCTTACATAAGAGAGATCCCTAGCTTGATGTGTTGGACATCAGGTTTCTGATAGCGCAGCAGATCGCTGGCCTATTCCATGACCTGCAGTTGGTCCTTGGGTTATAATATATTATTGGCTTACGTTCGACCCGCGTATTAAACGGATACGGCCCGCGTTCGGTATTTATTTAAAAGAATGTCGTAACCCTCATAATATTTGGGGAAAGAAGGGTGTATTTTAAATTTAGGCCGTTGGTCATTCAACTTATAGGGTACGTAACTATATATGTAATGGGATAGGTAGGACCCGGCTTGAGCCCGGCCCGGATGCAGACTGGGTACGGTCCGGGTATAAGCCGGGTATGGTCCGTGCACGGCACGTGCGAGGGCACGTGATGAGCTGGGTACTGATCTTGCCTAAGAACCCAATACGTTGGGCCACGATAGCCTCTTCTAGTCTTCCTCCGCACCTCAATAGTAAATCTCCATTTGGCACCTACTTGGCTTACCACCTTAGGTTGGACCATAACATAAATAGACCTATGCTTTTAGGGTAACATTATCGATATACCAGTCAAGGAAATAAACTCATACACGGTAAACATGTATATTTTGGCCGTGATTTTTCGCTGTTGGGAGGAGAAAACCCAACGCCCTAATATATTAAATGATTTTTGTAAAAGATTTTCAAACTCGACGTTAGGCATATGGCAAACGGTAATCTCCTCCATTGTCAAAGCCTTACTAATTCAACTGCAAAGTGGAGGCATTAATACCTTAATAGATAGGAACAGTTGCTTTACAAGAGCTTTACTCGAAATAACACGGCTTATCAACTTATTAGACTAAAAGAATACAGCTGTATATTAGGCGAAATTTTTTGAAGGATGTTACCTAACGAAATATAAGAAAAAGTTGGTAAAAAATATACATAAAAAACGGGAAAATGAGTATAATATACGAATATAAGGAGTAGGATGATTCAATAATATGCCCGCACCTTAAGTTAGGAATACGGAGTTCTAAAAAAAACCGGTTACAATTATTATTTACTCTATGGGTACAATACATCTTTATACTGGTATATACTATGGAGGAAAAGTAAATGCCGAATTAATTTTTAAATACGGTTAATACCCCATTTAATAGTAACGGAAGCGGCCGAGATACTGAAAACAGCCTGTTTTAAAAAACGATAAACGGCGTGAAACGCTAATACATACTTTACAAACCAATGCCAGCTAACTACAACCTTTATGATAACCTTTTACCACACCATTTACCTATTAGTAAAAGCGAACTTATAAAGCTTACCAACTTTGTTAGGCTTTAGGATAGAAATTAGAATGATAGAAGTAAACTATACAATGTATTCGATAATGAAATACGTATAATACTTAATACGTGTAAATAACTAGATATCGAACCGTTTTAGATTCACTTTATTTTACCCGGCATATTATTAGAGCATGTGAAGGAGTGGTATATATATTACCTTACATGGGTAAACATATTTGCGGAGTATTATAGCCGCTTGAAATTACACTTCGATATGGAAATTAACCACGAGCTTTATAATAAAGACTGTACTAATATAAATTGGGAATCCATAAGGAATTAACGCAAAAACGTTTATAAAAACCTATGGGAGGTATTAACCTTATTATGAGCGAAGTTCCGAAAGTATTAAGCGCATTTTGAACCTGAATATAAGGGTAATAAACTATTTATACAAGTAATAATAAAAGTATATCGTGGAAACTTATATTTCTACTTTGTAATATTTAAATCCGAAAAAGATACAAAGGCTTTTTTTAAAAGCTTTAATATATCGTTTTAAATCTTCATAAGCCGATGGACAAATCCCGGAATAGCATTTTTAGTCGACAAAACTAAAGGCGAAAGTTAAATTACTAAAGTAAACCTCGTCAAAACCATTCATTATGTCTTGGATCGAAGGTTTAAAATGTATTGAAAATAAAATGAGGGCCTTGAAAATAGATATTAAAAAGAGAGGTATCAGGGAGGGATCCCTAAAAACAAAGGGTAAGACAGTTATTATCGAGGACAATCCTATGGTTAGGTACGAAACGTACCACAATTATAATAATACTTACGAAAAGGTATCCGAAGTTTTACGGGTTTACGAAACCGTTGTATTTTATACTGTAAAATCGGCTATTAGTTCATTAACTACCCAATATACGAGTGGACTCGAATTAAACGATAATTTTAAGCCGATCATGTATTTAAGATCCGTATGAAAGCCAATTTTACAATATACATAGCTAAATGTAAAGGCGTATGAAATAAGTTTAACGCCTACCCCTACGAATATACCCTATGGAAATAAGACGTTAAAGGTAGTAATACTTACCTAATAGCTTAAAACATTGAAATCTCCCAACTTATTTGCACAGGCCTACAGAACGCCTCCTTTCTATATAATGAAAGTCTGGATTGCAAAGAGAATGTGTTAAATATATATATGACGTCGTAATTTACGCTTTTAGATAAATACGTCAACCGATTTTAAATAATTATACCTAATATCGGCGAGGCTGAAATCTTAACGGCTGGAAAACGATAATTTGACGCGGTCGCAGCGAAATTTCCGAAGTTTTAACTCGACTAAATAGGAGAATATCGAAAGGTTTTATTTAGTAAAGGTAGAGCGTTGTTTCTTAGGACGGTCGTTGTAAATGCGCGATTTGAACCGGTTAAATTTTACGTAATAGATTGTGAAACGTTATTCCTGCTTTCGTTATCTAATAAAAAAATCGGAATTATGGTCCAGAATACGACTAATTAACTTATTCGCGCCCCGGATGACGTATTCGTATCGCTCCAATTGAAGTTCGGCTATTTATGGTTTCCCACAAAAATACATACGATTAAAGCTATTTACTTAACGTAGTTGGAATTGCGGATATTATATCACCGATTCAGATACCTAATTGTAATACGCCTTTTAGGGCTGCTTTACGCCGCAAGTTATATGAATATAGGAAAGAACGTATTTAAAGCTATCGAAAAGTTTTCCCTTAAATATTAGTTATACTTATAAACTTTACAGCGGTTTAATTTCCGCTTTTAAGACGATATAGACCTTAAATACGAGGTAATTATCGATATTAAATACTTAAATAGCTCGATGATATTATACGCTGTTGACGCGTCAATATTATTTTAAGCTGTTAAATTTACACGGAGCCTTTTCATTACAAACTGTTAGGATTTTTTGGTTCATTAATTGTTAAACATTTACTTAGGGCCTCCAGATTCTATTACCCACGAAGTTAAAATAGCCTTCGACCTTTTTCGGTAGTGTACCAAAGTTAGGATCTCCAGTAACAAATATAAATAGATATTAGTAACAGTATTATATGGTATTAACAAATGTAAACAATATTATGAACCGCTTAAAAATGCGTATCCTATATTATTTAGAAATCCAAAAGTTATTATTCTTAAGGAATCTATTTTATTGATAGTCGTTAACGCCATTAATAATACTTTGTGTTCGAGTAGGCTAATCCTTACGGTTTTTGTTTTTAGTGTTTATCCAAAGATTTGTATAAACTTTATATTATCGCCAACTATAGTATAAAGAGCGAATGATGTGGCGAAAATTATAATAACGTTACGTTCTTTATGGGCCAAAAACAAAGTTTTAAAAGCGTTGGTTACAAGGAATAACCTATGTGAAATTGGTGTTTTGGATTTACTATTATAATCTGATGTCCTAATTTGGATAATTAAGGGCTAATGGAATGGATTTTAAAAGATTAACGGATTGAAAGGCTATAATGTGATCGTTAATTTCCTAACCGGTATAAATTCATTTCGTTAGATAATGATACGGAAGTATAGAAGAATAAAGGTGGAAAAAAGTGGCATAAAACCATAGTTTAACTAAACTCGTCGACAGAGTCACTTTTAAAATAACAAATCCAAACCGCTTCCAATTTTAATATAACCCCAGAATTATATTTTCGACTCGCTACTACTATATAAAAACGTTCCGTTTGTACTAATATTACTAATATTTCGTTGTCATGACCGCCTTTTTGGCTTGAAAACTAAGAAACGCCTTGGAAACTTTGTTGTAAACTTTTTTATAATTTAAAAATAGATGCTAAACCGCGAATTTAGCTTAAAATTTCGTTGGGAGGGTGTTATTATCGCTTTAGGCGCCTTATTAGAATAATTCACCTAAACTGAAAGTTTTACCTCAATCGACTAAAGCGTTTTTCTTTTTAAACGGTTCGACCCAACGGTTTACAGAGTTTACATTTTTATTTATTTACATCGTATATGAATTTAAAGTTAAAACCAGAAAGATGTACGAAAAAAAATTGTTTAATTATAAAAGAATACAATGACGACGGTAAAAATAATATTATAATCTAGTTGCTTACCTTACAACGGATTAGGAATCATTTGATTTTTATATTCGTTACGTCTTTTAATACCTTTTATAATTAATATTTTAAATTTTATAATATTACGTAAGTTTATATACAATTTGAAAAACTGTTTAAACGAAGTGTTTACGCCAATATGCTAACGGATTTTAAATGATCCTATTTACTTAAAACGATATTACGTATTATAAAACCGTTTTATAGCTTGGATAAAACTGATATTTACTAATATGAAAGTTACTAAAAGTATTCTAAGAAACTGCTCGAAATAACTAACTCTATCTTCGACCTATATATATTGGTTTTAATAAACCGTTTTAACGGCTTTATACCAACGGGTATGTAAAAGGACGATATATTAACGTTGTGTAACGCTTCGTTTTCGAATTTCAAGAAAGAATAATTTTGGATGCCAATCTCAAGGTGAAACCTAAGATGTATCTGACGGAAAAATATATAGTTAACTTTAATAACGCTATTGTTACTTTTTGAAACGGCGTTTTGGGCCTTACGTAAAAAGAGAAATTCGATAAAGTTGCCTTTATCATTTTAAATAGCGTAAAATGGACCGATAAATACAGGTATTAGCGTGTAATTGACGTTTAAATTACTTTATTAATATAACCGGAGGCGGTATTAGACCTTTCGGTCGCCGTATAATGTTCAACCGCCTCATTAGACAGTATATATAAGGAGTCTAATAAGCGCTTTACGTGATAAATATATAATTTAAAGCGCGTTTTATAGTTTTTATAACTTAATATACGTATTAAAAAACTCTTTTTTTTACTGACGCCTTTTTCGCTAATGATAACGACTACAGTTCGCAGATAGGTTTCGTTTTAGTTTTTGGTAACGAAATAACAGCTTGAAACAACTCAAGTCTTCGTGAAAACATAATTTATAAAAGTTTCATTAAATATAAACGAATTATTAAAGAGTTTTGGCAACGAAAATTTATAATATAGTTAAAGGTTTTAATTCGGAAATTATTATAACGGTAATGACCCGGTTAATTATTTATGATTTTAATTTAAAACCTATCCTTCTTGTTATATGTATAAACTCTTTTTCGTTTTAAGAATGTTTGGTTAAATTTAGCTTTACGAATGAAAAACGCTTCATAATCGATATTCTGGCCTTATGCGAGTAATATAAGCGCTGGAAAATCGATGAAACGAGGTAAATCGATAGAAAGCATAATTTAACGGATGAAATAGGTAAAAATACCCCGAACGGAGTATTAAAGATGTTTATATCGATAAACATATTGTTTATTGATATTATTAAAAAAGTTTTACGATCCTTATAAGGTTAATATATTATACTCTACTTTTTTTTACTTTTTATTTTACGTTATGAAACCTTTATTTATATTTTAAAAAGATTCGAAACTTATGAATTAAACCGGTTTTATAGTTTTTTTTTCCATGTTTAGATTTACCATTTCGTACCGCTTTTGATATATTATTACTCGTTGTTTTATATACCTTAACACTTATTTCTTATTCTTTACGTTTGTTATTTACATTACGGTTTTTAGAAAAGCAATTACATTATTGTGTAACGTATTATATTATTACCGGAAGCGTCGGCCCTGCCAAAAGAAGTATTTATTTATTGTTGAAAAGAGAGGTAAAGAACAACATCATGGCGTCCCTATTATCCTACTCGTTGCCTTCCCCTTTTAAATTAATGCCACCGTTAATACTGTTATCAACGTCGTTATCGGCGTCACCGAGGAGGTGTTCCCATACTTTAGGCCGTATTCCTTTATGCAAAGGCGTGAAAGGGTTTTTACTCTCTTTATGGCGATGGGAAATGACGTCGTCGAACTCGCTTACATAATATATACGTAAGCCCCGTTTCCAAACGGTGATAGCAGCTACCAATTCCTCATTCCGCTGGTTAACGTTTATTACTAATTAGTATCGGTTTATTTTAGTCATTTCCGAACGGGATTATTTTTGAAGACGTTTTAAATATTGCTTTTTTGGGAAAAAAAAATTTAAAACCCGGTTAAAACTTATTATAAAACCGGCGGGTGTGTAATACGAGCTCAGCTTACGGCTCTAAGACTAACAAAATAGGGGCGTATTCGTTACCAATCTATTCGTAACGGTGGTAATGGGCCTAACAACCCCTATCTTCGTATCAATCGCTAATAAACTTACCCGCAGCCGCGAACGCAATATATGGTATATAAAGCGTGTTTATTATCGGCCTAAGTCTACGGACTCGGATGCGTTACTTTAACGCCCTACGCATTACAAAGGCTTCGTAACATACCCTAACGATACGTAACTCGAGGCTGCGAAGGAAGTTCACCTCGACTTCTTCGTTTAAAGGAACATTAAAGGCAAATAAATGGATAGGTTTAATAAATACAAACCGCGACATAACTTTATCAAATTACATCTACGACGTAAAGGGGTTTTTACCCGCGGATAGAGGGTAAGGTTTATAAACTTAGGAACTCCTCACTTCTTCTTCTAGGAGTTGGGAGAAAAGGGGAAAGAAAAAGGAGGAGAAAAGGAGGTGGTAACGTAGGCAGCGGTAGCGGCGGACGGCGAAGCCGGGAAAGAGGCAGAGATAAAGGAGATGGTACCGGAGGAGAGGGGGTTATTAGTGGTAGCGACGGTGGTAGCTGCGGCGGCGGCGGCGGCGCGTCGGCGTTTACGCGTTAAACGGCGCCTGTTAATCCTGTTTTTACGCATCATTTATTTAAAAGCATGGTTAATATATGGGGATAGATTAAGTGACCTATTTATTAAAGCGGTTTGAAATTGTTAATTTAAACATGGAATTAGGTTTAATTGAAATAGGGACTTGTATTAACTTTGGGTACGCGTCGCTAAAAGGAAAAAGAAAAGAGGTTTTACCTAAACCGATAACGATATATATTTTTATAGTAACCTAAAATACGTAACCACGTAATTACCCCTACGTAATCTCCTTTAAAATACCCGAGTAGCTATACCCCTATCGGAAACAATCAAAAATGTTATTTATAACTATATCGCTACCGATTAGCTATACTTACTAAGACCTTATTATAATTACTATCACGGTTAAAAACTACTAATTTAAACCTTTACAATTACTACTGTAATTAAATTATTATTATAAAATTACGGATACGATCTTATTATAATCATACTATTATTACTAATTCACGGATGTAAACTATATTATAATTATATTGTGATTACTAGGCTATGGGTACAAAACGTTTAAAGGGAAAAAAGATTGTTTGTGTAGATATTATTATATATCCTTATAGCTAGTATACGTAGGTTAAATGGCAGTATACTACACTGTAAGGAATACTCCTGCAAAGTGTACGGTAACGTACCACGTTGTAGGCTGTATGTATGCATGGTATGGCCCAGAAGGGAGATTAGAAGAGTGTATGGCAAAGTGCTACTGCCCGGATGAGAGGTTTATAACCTCTCTTCCGTAACGTGTACTCTCTGAATGCTTCTTCTCCCTCTGATAATATCTATCTTTACTATTACAATACCAATATTTACGATTACTCTTCTACTCTTTTACGTTCAAGTGAATTAGGCAAAGACCTTATCAACAGAAACCTATAATACTGGGTAACGTTGAACGGGACGAATATTAAGTAAAATCGACGACAACGAGTAACGTGGGGTGAGGCGGGGAAAACAACCCTTTAGACGGGATATAAAAATCTATAATACATTAGTTTATAACCAAATAACAACTTCGATACACATATAGTTATTAGTTTGTTTACTATAGATTTAATTAACTCGTTTTAAATTAATATTAATAAATAAGATTTGAAGAGATAAAGGATTTTTACGGTTGGTTTTAAATATCGTTTATTACGTTTTATACATTGTAACATATATTCGTTATAAAATATATCGATTTTATAGCTTTATTATTTTAAATATTCACGCTAAATTTAAGAAAATTTATACGACGGGTATTGAAAAGAACCTAGATAAAGACGTTTCGTATTGATGTAAGGTCAATCGAAAGCGTCTTGTCGCGGTAGATAGACAAGACGGTTGAGGGAAATAAGGGTGTTTTAGAAAATAACGGGTCTGGAAAAAAAGAACGACGAAGGCGTATAACTAAAGGTATAACAATTTGTATTACCGAAAGAGTAAAAACGTCTTAGGTTCGGGTAATATCGCGTAACTGGGAAAATTAACTAAATAATTCGAAAAAAGTAAAAGTAAAGACGGATTTATAACCCAAGACATTTCTTTAACACTTGTGGATAGGAAATAAGATATATTTACCATTTTCGAAAGTTACGACTAATTGCCGTAGTAATACGCGTAAACCGATCGAAATTACAATTAAATTTATCTTTTAAATATATCATACAAAGGGGTTCATTTACGGTCGGGTTTCTTATTGAAAATTCTTTTATGTTTACCCTATTATATATCTTCATGTACACATAATATCTTTAGGTACGGTAAATACAGAAATAAATAAAAGGTATTTCAAAGTTAAAAATGCGATCGATATAAGATATATAAGTATTTTCAGTCCATAATAAAGTAAATTTACTTTTATATTCGCTATCGCTAAGTATAAAAAGGTCGTTTATAACGCTAAAAACCTATAGAATATAATTGGACGCAAGGTATTTAGGTATAAGGGGGTGATATACCTTACGAAAAAAATAATTATCGTTACTAAAGGCGTTTATACTGATATAACTTAGGCTAATAACGCTATAAATATTAGCTATATTAATAAAGGAAAACTAATAAGATACGAAACAACAATAGGCAAATCAAGGTTATAATAAAAATCGAAAAAATGGTTATAAATAAGGTTATTATAAAATGCGCAATAAAAATAGGTAATATAAGGAGGGGATTAGCGTAGTGAGAAAAAGGAGGGAAGTTTGGTACGATACGGAAAAGGCTGTGTTTATAGGTATAAGCGGACCAGAATCGGTAAAATTTACGCATTATACGATATATCAAAGGGCGCGTTATACGGCGTCAACAGCCTAAGGTTAAAACGTCCTATACGTTATACAGCATATTAAGGGGAAATACGTTATATAACGTAGGCGGCCCGTGAATCAAACGACTTATACGTTAAAGAGCACATTAAAGGGCACGTTACAAGGCGCGTTATAGGCCCGCGCTCGACTCGCATCCAACCTGCGTATTAGGTGTATACGGCCCGCAATCGACTCGCGTATAGCCTGCGTATTAGGTGAGTACGGCCCGCGCTCGACTCGCGTTCAGCCTGCGTATTGGGTGGGTACGGCCCACGCTTTATATTTAACCGGTTAAATACCCTGGCACTTACGGTTTTTAATAAAAATAGGGGTATGTTATAAACTTAAGCCACTGGTTATTAAGTCTATAGGTTACGTAACTATACACGTAATGGGATATATAATACCAGGCTCGGGCCCGGTTTGGGCGCGGTCTGTATACAGCACGTGTAAAGGTATATAATGAGCTGTATATTAACTATGCTCATAAGCCCTGCACGAAGAACCACTGTAGCTTCTTTTAGTCTCTCGCCTATACCTCAATAGTAAACTCTATTTGGTACCTACTTGGATTACTATCAAAGGTAGAACCACAACAATAACCTCTCACCTGTGGCATACACTCTCCGGATGCCTCTTCTCCCTTTAACCTATCTTACTACTTCAATATACACAATCTTTACAATTACTCTTATACTCTTTTACGTTCACGTGGATAGGCAGAAACCTTACCGACAAATTCACCTCCCTTAAATTAGCTTTGAATCCCTTAATGTTTAATTTTTCAAAATCTGAAATCCGAAGAAAAAAAAACGTTGTCAGCGTAAATAAAAACGCGGTTACAGTAAAGTTTGGAGAAATTTGATATGAAAACCATGTAAAGGACTAGGAAAAATGAGGGGCTCAATCGAGTGCCATAATTAAGATTTGAACATATTATCATTGCCATTTAATAACGAATTTTAATCACTACATTCATTAGAAAGCCTTTAGTAAAGATAAGTAGGTTTTAATAAAACCTTCAACGCTTTATTTTTCAAATTAAGCATTCATAAAGTAAGGTGTTGAAGGCGTTTTATATGTTATGTGAAAGGATTGATACGACTTTATTTTCGATTAAAACGGATTCGACGTTAAATGTAAAAAACGTAACCAAGTTTAAGGTGCATCGTTTCAACGTTTTTTTTTTCTGTGTTGGGGATTGATAAGGTTTTTTATAATAAGTAATTAAGATATTTTCAGAATTACCATACGATTTCGCCTTTTGGAATAAGTCGGGATTAATAAGATTGGTTTTTACGATCGCAATTTAAATGGGTTCCGGTTATTAAATTTTGGTATTATAAATACTTTTGATGATAGTTATATTTATAGAAAGAATTCCAATCGGAAATATTTGTTGTAAAACATATAAATGGGTTTCATAATAAAGATTTAATACGTTTTGAATAGGCTTATAGTAATATTCTTAGGTTTAGTTGTTGTATTACGTATTTTAATGATATTACAATAGTTTTTTTCTTCAAAATATCGAACTTTAAATGTATAATATACCTAAACTTGTTCCAATTATCTAAGGGGTCGTCGTTAATGTCGTTGGTAATTGAAAACCTGTTAAGAATATCGTTTTGTAAGATTTAAGCCTGATACCAAATATTGAGAACAAGTTAATTATTAATTTCGAGTTGGTGGGTTTAAACCGGAAAAAAATACTTTTATTAATTAATAATCCTATATACTTTCGGTAAGTTAACAGTTTAATTGAGCCCAACCCTTTAAAAACTAGTTCGTATCCGTTACACCTTGATTGGAAAATTTGTACGCTCGATAAACCTCTTATTACGTAACCACACTGCGTCTGTTTTCCTTATATAGTAATGAAGTCGGTTTAGCTTAGGGATCTATTACTTCGCAGCCTTTACGTGAGCTATAGTAGGCTTACCGACTGCATGTAAGGCATGTATACATAGTTGGACAAAGGCCCCTACTCACTCATGTACTACTGCCTCGTTCTCGATATCGGTGATGCGTAGTAGGAAGGCCATAACAATGGCGATCAGGTCTCTAAACCTAGATAGGCTGGTCTCTAATACCTTAACACGCGGAATTTATAATATGTGGAACCCGCGCGCCAAGAGGGTTGTCAACAAAACCGTATGGTCAGAACTACTATCAAGGCTAGGTCGGATTACCATGGTAGCACCGGTAATATTGGTAAAGGTAAGGTCTAGAACGTGTCCTAAACGGTGCATAAAGACCTTTAAAAGACCTATTATTGATAGGCAAGCCTACCAACAGTTACTTAACTGAATACAACACCATTTTACCTCATCGTCTGGTATCTACAGACTTTATTCCTATCAAATCCATTTTCTACCGGTCCGTGCAAAATAAATAGTAATAGAAAGGAAGATAGTAACCTTATTGACTCTCATTGTTCCAAACTCCTTTTCCCTCAAAGCCCCGCCAATAGGTTTCCACTATCAGAGGCTAAGGCAGCATGAGGTCACTTGAACATTATCCCGAGCCCAAGGCCCAAACCGACCGAGGTCCCTGTAGTTCAACGTTCCCGACAATGTCTGCATGCATCCTCTCTCCTTTCACCCACCACAGCGAGAGATCTATTGGGCTCGAAAAAAATACATGACGGAATAGACCTTCAGGGGCTCTCACCGGCATGAATCTTTTACCCTCGCCGCAGCGCACTCAGGTGCCATCAATCACATCCACACCATTCATTTCGGCCCTTCTGTCGTCAGAACCGCCAGAGAGGTGCGAATAGTCGTCACCGTCATTGTAGTGGGATGGGTAGCCGTGACTGGTATTCGGACCTTCGTGGCCCGGAGAAGCAGGACTCTATGATTGAGTCTCCGAGGCGACGTGACATTGAATGCCTCCGCCATACGTGAAGGCAGTGGGAAAACGGACGACACCTTACTTGTGAAGGCCTCACACCCAACCAACGAAAAAAAGGGCCCAGAAATCCAACGGAGGGGAGACAAGCTCCATTTTCAAGATAGAGTTGGCAATAACACCGGGTGTCAAGCCGAAGAGTCATGGTGGACGTTGCTGCCATCATCGCCGCCAAGGGCGAGGCAGGCTCAAGGCCAGGGAACGTGTCGCAAAGGGCAAGGGCAAGATGCCGCAAGGCTCGGAGATATACAAGTTGGGCTCAGCTCGCGGTGGCACCGCACCGTACTTCCCAGATACTCACCATGACAGCAGAAAGCACGTTTGGATGTTTCAATGCATGGCTTTCTCCAGCTCGCCGGCCATGGACCCAACTTATGTCAGTGTACACTGGCCGTGAGCCGTCGACTTTGGCTATTCATCCATCCGCTGCCTCGTCGGCGAGCGTTCCGTGTTGAGCCTCAATCGCGGGCGATCATTCGCGGGGCACAGGGTGCCTCGGCATCTCTGATTCTAAAGGCGAGCTCCTGCTCGATCAATGGCTTGGTCCTCGTCACTGTTGCATAGTACGTGCATCCCGGGCTCCCTCAGAAGAACAGCAGCTCGATGGGATTGCACTTGGCGGTGTACCTGTCCTTGAACTCTTTTCTCGACAGCCACTTGGCGAGCGGCAGCATGGTGTCCTTCATGTCCATTATGCCTCTTTTCTTCTGGTCGATATGAGAAGCGTCGATGATGATGCGCTTGAGGTGCTGCACAGACAAGGCGCCTGCTGTGTTGTTAGACAAGCGTTCCGGGGTCAATGCTCGAGGTCGCGACTCACCGTTGTCCAGCAGATCGATCAGCCGGGTCGGGGTACCGATGGCAATGCCCGTTCTGTTCTTATTGAGAAAGTCGACCTGGTCTGCGACCTTGCAGTGCTTCGCGAACTGTGCGTGACCGTCAGCAAGCACCCCCACAAGACAAAGCTGGATTCAACTAAGGCGACCTTGGTCGGTATCAACTCACCAGCTTCGCCACGAGACTGTTCTTGTTCTGGAACTTCCTCGCGGCCCTGACCAAGTCCGCAGCCCTCAGGCCGGCGCCGGCGACGACAATGGTGTGCGGCGCACCTTTTTCCTTGGGGGCCGAGCCCAGGCGCTTCTGCTCCACCTCGCTCTCGCCAGCCACGCAGCTCTCGAGGAAGTCAGGCAGATTCTCCTTGACCCTGGTGCCGGCGAAGCTGGTTGTGTCCCTGATGGCGCCGGCAGGCACGTGGAGGTCGGTCAGCTCAATGGGAGAAAGGTCGGAGGCGACACGCTTGGTGGTGGCAGCAATGTAGTCAGCGAGCAGGTCAGGGTCCATGCGGGCGAAGATGGTATTGACGCCCAGGTCGAGGTCATAGACGGCGTCCTCATCATCGGAGTGCTGCTGCCTGGGCTTCTTCTTTTGCTTTGGCTTTTTCTTCTTGGGCGCGGGGCCTGGTGGTGGTCGTGAAGAAGGGGGTTCATGGTCGGAAGCATCGTCCATCAGCGCTTTGCGCTTCTTGGAGATGGAGGTGGAGGTGGAGGTGGAGGTGGACACATTCGCGGATGCTGCCTCGTCAGACTGGGCGTTATCCTCTACTGCCCTGGACGATTTGCGTCTGACCTTGTTTGCCTTTTTGGACGGTCGCTCCAGTTTGGCTGGTGTGTTGACAGCGCTAATATGAGCCTCAGGCGCAGGATCATTAGTGGCAGCCTTGGCCTTCTCCTTCTTTGCCATTTAGGATGTGGACGTGGCTGTTAGTAAGCCAGGATCGAGATTCGCTGTTCGCGACTGCTTGGGTGAAAAGAAATGGTCGGGTCTGTGTGGCAAAAGTAAGACTGTAAACCTGGTGTTGAGAAGGTCGCCAGTGGGAGGATATTGCACAAAAGGATTGGTGTTGATCATTCGAGACTTATCTACTACGGTATCTGTTGCAATATATAGTACCCCTGTTACCAAAGGTTATATGTACAGGGGTCCCATGTCAAAATTTGCTACAATCTCTTTTATACAGGCATATAACTGCTTTACGACCTCAACCAAATATTTTATGGGTATAGACATCTATGTAATTGTAGAAAACAGAATTTTGCACACATAAAAATGAATCTTTGTCTATATGAATAAATTTTGTACTTTTAGGTACCTTACTAAATGATGTTATTTCAAAGCTACTTTTATTTTAGTTTTCATTTACGATTAATTCAAACAACAGATATTTGTATAAATTGAAATATATTTCCGTATAAGTAGGTTCATAATAATACAAGTGTAGTAAGTTTCGATTTGGTCTCATAGGGTTTAGCAGTTAAGCTATCAAATCATATTTGTTATTTCTCTTTGTATTTTTACGTATTAATACGTTTCTATTAGTATATCTGTGGATATTACCATATATCTCAATAGTTAGTAAGCAGCCACGCTGCAGATTGCACCTTTGTAGAGTGCATGGTAACGTACCACTTTGCAAGGTGTATTCCTATAGAGTGCATGATAACGTGCCACTGCCTAAAAGTGGCATTGGCAAAGTGCATGGTAAAGTGCCACTACTCAAAAGGGAGATTAGCAAAGTGTATAGTAAATTACCACTACCCTGCTAAAAGGTCATAAGCTCTTACCTGTAACGTGCACTCTCTATTTACCTCTTCTCCCTTTTATTTTTTATATATATTTTAATATACATAATCTTTACGATTACTCTTTTACTTTTTACGTTTACGTGAATAGGTAAAGACGTTACCAATATTAATTAATAGTTGACAGATAATGAATAGTCGACTCCGTCGATTATAAATAGCTTAGGAGAAAAATACCTAAGTTCAATACTTATAACGGTATATTCTAGCGGCCTTAACCATCCATACTTTAATATTACGACTTACAAAAACTATATAGAAGTGTGAAAATATGCAGAAGCATCTTCAATATACAAAGAATAAAAAGACTATAAGATCAAGAGTAACTTTTAGAAAAATAAATTTAATACGATATTATTAACTCGGTTAGCACTCTGTTTACTACAAGCCATGTTACGCTATCCGTTAAAATTGTCTTGACGCTTTGAACGTACACAGATACTTTTTGAAAAGCGTTTTATTACGTATTAGGCTACGTAAGCCAAAACCACCAGGTTTCAGAACCCTTCGTTAGGATCAATCCGATTTAAATATAGCATCCAAATCGCTTACAAACTTTAAAAGCGGTTAAGACACGATATCCGAACCGCCTACTAAATACATACTACATATCAGACGCAACGCTTGAAACATTCATCACTCTATCACAACTTATCAAAACCTTATATACCACCTTAACATTTACATATATACACACACTTACTACCCCATTCGCCTTCCCTATCTCGTCTCACACCGCTTGTTTAAATTTGTTACTTGCAACGTTTAAATTTACTAGCTACTAAACTAGTGTAACGTTTACAAAGCGCTAAAATGCTAATTTAGGCCGCCTGACTAACGTGTAAGCGCACCTTATTTGTATTTCATTTAAACTTCGTTGGCGTTAGCAAACGCTAGACGCCTTACTTTAAACGATTTACTGCATTTCATTTCATTTTATTTTACACATTATACGTTTTTATTTAAATCAAACGTCTTTCAACACTATATTCCAAACGTACCTGAATCTCATCCAATACGAAAAATTACACTGTACACCGCTTTAATATTTCCAATACACGTACAAACTAGCTTCCTAATCACTCTAATATAATTGGTACTCTTATAACAATAGCTTTACTAGTAATAAACCCGGCAAAACCTAACGAATATATAGACTATTTGTTTAAAAACAAATCGTTTCGCAAAAACATTTTTAAGCACCTAAACCTCAATTTATAAGATAACAAAATCAAAATTTTAAGCGAGAAGTTAAACCTATTTGCGGCGAATATACATGTTATAAATATAATTTTGAACTATTGTAATGGGAACATTAAAACACGCGACTTATTTCATAATGTACAGGAGAAATTTACAGATTAGAGGCTCAAAATGTGGCGTACAGTAAGTGGTACAATCTTAAGAATATTACGAAGATAATTACGGGGTAAAGGTATTAACACAACCGGTAGCAATAATAGTTGTATCGTAAAAGCATTATCCGCAACGGCTCGATTTATTTGAATGCTAAAATAAACCGACGATAAAGTAATGGACATAGAATTTGTGAAAAAAAAAATACTAATTGTAAAACACCAAAACCGGTTTTTTAAAATAACGGATAAAAAACGAGAAAGGACTTCATAAATAAGGGGAGTAAGGCATTTAGAAAAACTGAACGAACGCCGCGAAGTGTAGACGGAACAGAAGGAATCGATAAAAGACTAGAAAGTGCTAAAATAATCATTTACCACTCGTATTGAACACAGACCCTTTTTAAAAACTACTTTCAAATAAAGATACAGATGAAATCACTTCCAGGATATAATTGATAACCCGCTTTACCGAAATAAAAGTGGCCCGAATGAATAAAACGTCCCGCCTAGAGATAAGATGAGCGTCGCAAAACGATAATACGAACCTTGCAGATCATTTTCTAATAACTACAATTTATACAGAACCCTTCTATTATACTTTTTTCCTATTAATAAAAGTAATCTAATAAAGCTCACCAACTTCGCCAGTTTATAAAAAAAATAAGAACTATAGTGGCAAGCTGTACCATATCCTCTACAATAAAATACGTATAATACTAAATACATATAAACGACTGGATATTGAGCCGTTATAGTTTTATGTTATTTTATCCGATATATAGTTTATGTGAATTAAAAAATAGTATATATATTACTTTACATAAGTTGACATATCTATGCAGTATTATAAACTTTTGAAGATATACTTTATTACCGACCAAATTACGAAATTTACGATAAATATTAAATTAACACCACTTGAAAATCCGTAACAAATCAGCTGAAAACAGTTCATAAAATCCTATCCAAGGTGCTTACCGCCTTATTAGCGAATTTTCGAAAATACAAAAGGGCCTTTGAAATAAAACATAAGGAACAAAAAGTGTTTATTTAAATAATAACGAAAATATATAAAAAAATATGAACTTTAATCTTATGTTATTGAAGCCATATAAAAACTTAAAAGATTTTTATACAAGCCTTAAAACTTCGTTTAAAACCTCGATACGCCGATTAATAACCATTAATTTAGTATTCATAGCAAAAAAGATAAAATTCGAATACTAAATTACCAAAATGAACTTCATCGAAACAATCAACCATATTTTAAATCGACGACTTAAAATGTACTCGAAACAAAATAAACGTTTTAAGTACAACTACCGAATTGAAAGATATTAAAGAAAAAGCCCCGAAAACCGAAGATAAAGCAGCTATTAACGAGGATAACCTTATAACTAGATACGAAACTTATTACGTATATAATAATAACTACGAAAGAGTATATAAAGTTTTACAAGTTTCTAAAAACGTTAAATTATATATAGTAAGTTCGGCTGTTAATGGATTCATCACCCGATATATAAGCAAATTCAGATTGAACGTCAATTTTAAGCAGATTACCTACCTAATAATTCAATGGAAGCTAATTTTATAATATAGCTAACTAATTACAAAGATATAAAGGTTAAATTTAATGATTTCCTTTATGAGTATACTGTTGAAATAGTACTACGTGCAGTGCAGTAGGTCAATTTCACTGTAAGTAAAGTTTACTATACTAAACTACAAGTTGAGTGTATTGCTTTGTGTGGACTTACCGCATTGGATGTAAGTCGAGTATAGTACGCTGCATTTCACTCTAAGGCACGGGCCAAGCAATTGGCTATACAAATTACAGTACAGACCGGCTAGCGGTCTGCCAAACCTAGAACAATACATCTACTACCTGACTAATGTATTACTACTGCTACTTCGACCACAATTAGAATCTATAACGTTTCAACGATCTAAGGTCCTACCAAAATATACCTTTGTAGAGGAAAACTCTGAAGAAAATAATATATATTTAATAGCCTAAGATAAGGAAACCGATGAGCTAATTTTTACAAGCATATAAAATATTTCATTTCTATATATTGCAGGTCTGGATTATGAAATCAAAGTGCTAAACGCCTATATATAGTCATACTTCACTCTTTTTAATATATACGGCAAACGATTCTAAGGTATTATATCAAATACTAGTGTAATTAAAATATCGACTGCTGGAAAGTAACAATTCGATGCGTTCGCGGCGAAATTTCCGAAATATTAGCTCGACTGAATAAAAGAATATCAAGAAGTTTTATTCGGTAAAGGCAAAGCGTTATTACTTAGTACAATCATTATAAATACGCTATTGAGACCGGTTTAATTTTACGTAATAAATTTTGATATATTATTTTTTCTATTACTAGCTAATATCAATAAGCTCTCGATTAAGGTTCGGAATACAACTAACCAACTGATCCGCGTTTCGGATATCGTATTTATACCGCTTCGCCTTAAATTCAAACACCCGTAATTTTCTCCGAAATATGTATAATTAAAGCAGTTTACTTAAGGTAGCTGAAACTAAGGATGTTATACCGCCGGTTCGGATACCTAATTACGAAACTCCTTTTACAATTAATCCACTCTATAGAGCATATTAATATGGGAAAGGAAACTTTAAAACCCTTCTAAAAGATCTACTACGAATGCCAACTGTATTTGTAAGCCTTATGATGATTTAAATTCCGTTTTTAGAACGATATAATCTTTAACTATAAGGTAACTATAAATATAATATACCTTAATAGCTAGATACTACTACAATCTATAGACGTAATAACGTTATTTCAAGTCTCCAAATTTACGCGAAGCGTTTTTACTACGAATTATGAAAATTCTTTACAAAATGACTAGTTGGATACTTACTAAGAATATATAAATTAAATTATTTACAATGTTGCTATAGCTTTCAACTAGACTAAATAGCGTACTAAGGTCAGAATTGCCGGTAATAATTAGAAGCGAATACTGGTAGAAAATACTATAAGGTACTAGGAAATATAAACGATATTAAAAACCGTTTAAAAATCATATATAACACTACTGTTGGTAGGCCTTAGACGTTGCAACGTTGTCGATTCGATTGGTTCTCGAAGTAACAGTAGTATTTCAGTAATCAGATGGTGGATGTATTGTTCTAAGTTTGGCAGACCGCTAGCCAGTCTACACTGTAAGTTGTATGGCCAATTGCTTAGCCCATGCCCTAGAGTCAAGTTCAGCATACTGCATTCGACTTACATTCAATGCGGTAAGTCTCCACACAAAGTAATACATTTAACTTGCAGTTTAGTATAGTGAACTTTACTGTAAGTAAAGTTGACCTATTGCATTGTGTGTAACACTATTCCAACAACTTCCTAAAAAACTAAAAAGTATTAGTTCTAAGGAATGAATTCTCCAAATAGAGATTAACGTTATAAATAATATATCTGTCCCTAATCGCCATATTTCAACTTTCTTTATTTTCGGTATTTACCACAAAAATTACATAAATTTAATACTATCGCTAATTAAGATGTAAAGAGAAAATATTATAGCGAAAGCTATAGCAATATTACGTTCCTTATGGGTTGGAAATAATATTTCGAAAGTATTGGTTATAATAAAAGGCTCATGTAAAATTGGCGTTTCAAATTTGTTATTACAGTTTGAAGTTTTAGTTTAGAAAACGAAAGACAGATAAACTAACTAAGAAGAAATCAATGGGTTTAGGAGCTACGATATGTTCATAAACCTACTAAATGGTATGAGTTCATTTCGTTAAAAGATAGTAGGTAAAAATAAAAAGGAAGTAATAAACGATAACATCTTGGAAACGCAATTTAAGGAGTGATATTAATGAAATCACCTTTATAACGATAAATCCAAACTACTCCTAAACCATATACATCCATCGGATAACCTTTTACGACTCTCATTACCATATGAGACCGGCTTACCTATACTAGCGGAAGCAATATCACGCCGCTGAGGGCGTCTATTTGGCTTAAAAAAAGCTTTAAATCCTTCGTTAAGAACTCTTTCATTACGTAAAAAAATCGTCAAACCGTGAATTAAGCTTGAAATTCCGCCGAAAGAGTATTATCACCGCCCCAGATGCACTGTTTGAATAGTTTATCCAAATATAAATCTCTACTTCAATCGAATGAAGAGTTTTTCACTTTAAAAGCTTTAAACTAACAATTTACAACTCCTATAAAACATTTTATATATACTTGATCTACGGGGTAAAAGATAAGGCCGTCAAATCTTATAAAAAGATTCGCCTTGTAGTGAAAGGGTACGATAACTCCGGTAAAAAAAACCATTATAAATCAATCACTCACTTTGTAAAAACTAAGGTATCTTTTGATTTTAGGATTCGCCGCCTCTTTATGCATGCATTATAACCTTTATATCGAGTTTCTCAATATTATATAAGCTTACATGTAATTAGAGAAGCAGTTTAAAGGTTGTATCTACGCCTATATACATATGGATCTCCGAAAGTATTATTTACCCGGAAAAATTCTACGTTTTATAAAATCGCTTTACAGATTCGCTAGGGCTGGTATATACTGGTATAATACCAATTAAAAGTATTTTAAAGACCGGCTCGGAATAGATAACTCGACCTTCTACTTTTATTTATTTGTCTTATTAATATGTTTGAAAGGCTTTACATTTATAGGTATAAAGATGGATAACATACTAATATTTTGTAACGCGTCGTTTTTTACAGCGGAAAAGAGGATGTTTTTGGAGGCTTTCCTAAAAGCAAAACCTAAAGCGTACCTAGTTAAGAACCACATAGTCGATTTTAACGGCGTAATAATTACTCTTTAGAGCGAAATTCTGAACCTTATGTAAAAGGAGTAATTAAATAAGGTTACCTTTATTAACCTGAATAACGCGAAAAGAACCAACGAATACAAGTACCAACGTATATGTAATGCTTAGGTTGTATCGGTAATATAGCCGAAGGCAATATTTAACTTTTCTATAGTTACGTAATACCAAATCTACCCTTCAAACAATGTATACAAAGCGCTTAACAAGCGCTTTACGTGGTAAATACATAATCCAAAGCACGGTTTATAATTTGTACAACTTGGTATACTTACTACAAAACTTTTAATTTTTACTAATACATCATTTACTTATAATAACAACTATAGCATTTAAATGGGACTTGTTTTTGTTTTCGGCAACAAAATACTGGCTAGAAACGGGTTTGAATTTTATAAAAACATTATCTATTAGAGTTTGACTAAATACAAACGGGTTACACAGGGCGTTTTAGACTCATAAATCTACAACATAGTTAAAAACTTCGATTTTAGGATTACTATAAAGATAACAGTTCAGATAATTGTTTTAAACCTCGATTTAAAACCCATTCTTTTGTCAATTTATACTATTTTTTTTCCCTTTCACGAATTCCTTATTAAATTCTGTATTACAAATAAGAATCGTCTTTTAATCGATATTATAGTTTTACACGAATCGTATGAACGCTGCGAAACTGAGGAAATAAGGTAAATTAACCAAAAGTCGAACCCAACAAATTTAATAACTAGAAGCACCCCAAATAGAACATTAAAAGCGTTCGTTTCGACGAGAACATTTTTCGTTAACGTTACTAAAAAGATTCACGACATAACCATAATTAAAAGAGTTATATTACTTTCTTATTTTGTTACGATTTAGATTTACCATTTATACCACTCCTGACATTTTATCACTATTGAAATTCAATGTTCGCACTGTTTTTAATATATTATCATATTTCATTTTTACCATCTACAATGCCTCTAACATATAGTTACTCTTTAGTTTATCATTCACGACCCTATAAAAATACTTTCACTGCTTATCTTTTATATTTATCACTTACGTTATATTTTATTTTTTTTAAAAAATACATTAATATATAGCGAACTGCATTAGAGCTATGCGCACTGTCCAAGGCCTAAAAATAGATAATTAGTCGCTGCTAAAAGGAAAAGTAGAGGGCGGCGCCGCGTCTTCACCATCCTCTTCCTCGCCGCTCTCGTCGCTGCTAACGCCACCGCTATCGCCTTATCGACGTCGCCACCAGCGCTACCAGAGGAATAGCCTTGCGCCTTAGGCTACATACCCTTAAGCAAAGGCGCAGGGGGGTCTTTACCCTTTTTATGGCGACGCACGATAACGTCGTCGAATTTACCTACATAGTATATACGTAGGCTCTGCTTCCAAGCAGAGATAACGGTTACTATCTTCTTCAACCACCGGTTAATGTTCATTACTAATTAGTATCGGTTTATTTTAGGTATTTACAGAAGTGGTAGTTTTTTTTAGAAACGCTACGAATAGTATCTAAATATGAGTAAAAGATTTTCATTCGCGGTTGAAATCACAAATTCAAAGTAAATTTACTGTAAAAACGGAGAGCGCATGGAAAAGCTTTAACCTACAGCTTTAAAACTACCGAAACGGGAGCGTTTCCATTCTTAATTCTCTCGCAACGGTAACAACGAGCCAACTAACCTCTGATTAGGTAATAATCACTAATAAACTTACTCGCATCCGCGAATACAATACACGGTACACAAGGTATATCTATTAACGGCTCAGAGCTATGGATCTGGGTACGCCGCTTCAATACTTTACATGCCAAAAAGACCTCGCAAAGCACTCTGGCAAGCCGCAACTCGAGGTGCCGGACTAGGTCGACCATCTTCGCCTCGTTTAAGAAAACATTAGTATAACACAAATGAAAGGGGAAATTAATAATACGAACCGCGTTATAGCTTCGTCAAACTACGCTTTTGGTAACGGAAAGGGATAGCTGCCACAGGTAAAGGGGTTTCCACCCATAGCGAAAGGGTAATGTTAATAACCTTAGGAGCCCCCGGCTCCTCCCCCTAAAGGTTAGAGGGGAAAGGAAAGGGAGAAAAGAGGGGAAAAGAAGTAAGGGCATTAGCGTCAGCGGCGGCGGCGAAAGGCAAACCGAAAATAAAGGCAGGGATAAACGATATCGAGCCGAAGAAAGTAAGGTTAAAATTAGCGGTGGTAATAGAGTGTTGGGCAACAGCAGTAGCCGCCTCTTGCTTTTTACGCAGACGCATCAAACAGAGCTTTACGCTCTTATTTTTACGTAGTATTTATTTTCGAGAGCGGTTAAAACATGACATTCATCAAGTAACCTACCTACGAAGGCGATATAAATAATTAATAGAAATAGTGGTTTAGGTATGTATATGCTAATTGACTGATTGGGAACTTACGATGCAAAAGGGGGCGCTCCGTTAAAATGAAAAAGGGTTTACCTAAACCGATAACGATATATCTTTTTATATTAACCATAAAACACCTAACACTAATAATTACCCCTTCGTAATTACACCCTTATGACACCTTTATAATTACACGCATATGGGGATCAAGAGCTATGCCGTTATGAATACCCATATTACTATTAATTATTTAAACTAACTTAGGACTTATTACAATTACTACTGCGATTGGAACGCCTAATCTAAACCTTCACAATTTGTACCTCAACCAAATTATCATTACGAAACCACATATGTAACCTGTAATATAACTAAACTATTGTTACTAAACCACGAATATAAACTATATTATGAACCAAATCATTCTTACTTAATCAAAAACACGAGCCACACTACTAAAAATGGTCCATACTAAATTATAGATACTAGCCACTTAGAGAAAAAAGATTACCTGTATAGATATTAACATAAGTATTTATAATTAGTAAGCGGTTACATTATAAATCACATCTTTGTAAAGTGTACTATAATGTGTCACTTTGTAAGGTGCATTCCTTTAAAGTACATAATAGCGTGCCACTACCTAAAAGTGACATTAGTAAAGTGTACAATAAAGTGCCACTTCCCAGAATGGAGATTAGCAAAGTGTATGATAAAGTGCCATTTTTCTGGTAAGAGGTTATAAGCTCTTATCTGTGACGTGAACTCTTTGGTACCTTTTTCCCCTTCTATCTTTTTATCTATATACAATATATATAATCTTTACGATTATTCTTCTACTCTTTATGTTCACGTGAATAGGTAGAAACTATACCGACAATGTTATCTTATATTTAACGTGCATTATTCTTGTTGAAAAATACACTCTTTTTACTTTTATATATCTCATAACTACATAATATTTCCAAGTACCACTACTTACCTTTATGTATTCAACTTACTACTTTTAATCATAGCTATTCTGCTATCTTTTTAAATTAATTGAACAAATTATAATCCCCTTTCGTAATAACAATAAATATGTTAAAACCCCTTGTTATTGGTATATATTTACTAGAATCAAGCTACTATAAAGAATTGAAAAAGTGATATGATGGGTAAATATCATAAATTACCCGTATTTGATCAATCTTTTAGTTTCATTTATGAATTATTCTGTTATCTGTTTTAATTCATTTTTATATTAAATTCATATTTCATAATTACAACCATTGAACACCGAAACACAACCCCTTGAACTCTTTGTGATGGTGAAAAGACGCGGTTGTCTTGTGGAAGGCGAGGATGAAAAACGGTGGTAAACGCAAAAAAAAAAAAAAAAAAAGGGAAAAACTAATAAAAAAGTTGAAAACAAAGTGTAAAAAAGAAGGATATTGAAATGAAATATTGCCTCATTACACTATACATGTTCGCATAGTTGTATAAAAGAAACGACTATAGAAATAAAAGGTTATCATATTGTATTATACCGGCTCATATAGTTGTGTAAAAGAGCAGAGCGTTGAAATAGTATGTTTGTTGGTAGGGCTTTAGACGTTTGAACGTTGTCGATTCGATTGGTCGAAGTAACAGTAGTATTGCAGTAGTCAGATGGTGGATGTATTGTTTTATGTTTGGCAGACCGCTAGCCGGTCTGCACTGTAATTTGTATAGCCAATTATTTGGCTTGTGCCTTAGTATGAAGTGGAGCCTACTATATTCGACTTACACCCAACACAGTAAGCCCATACATAACAATACACTTAGCTTACAGTTAGTATAGTTAACTTTACTGTAAGTAAAGTTGACCTATTATATTGCATGTAACACTATTTTAATACTAGCGGATTTTTATTTTCCATGCGTAAATCAGTATGGTTAACCAATCTTTTCCGGTAAGCATTAAACTTCGACCTCGTTAACTAGACAGATCCCTATTAATTTTAAGTAACCTCAGTATTAAAATTCGTTTCTTCGTATATAAATTAACTCTAATTGCCGTTATTTACCCTACGGCTTCGAGGTCCCACTTTATCAACTTTTATAAAAAGTTCTTTCGCTATAGGCCTTTACAAACCTCCACTTTAACCATATTAATTAAATAGTTTACTATTGTTAATTCCCTTACTTCCTTAGCAATTTTCCAGTTATTCAACACATCTACAGCTATTTTTACGTAATTCAAGCTTTCCGGATGGCTTTTTAACGTAGCCTTAGATATGTATAGTTAGTATATTACCATTTACAGATATTTTTGAGGCTTCATTCGGCGATTTTTTCGTTATAATATTAATAAGATTGTCTTTACCGTTAATATATCGGAATTCTTTAATTTCCCTCTTTTCTTAATCTTTACGAAGTGTTAGTAAGTAGATTATTAAACGTTTTTCGTTAGTGGTTTCGAGCTTTAAGAGGTATTCGAATAGACTCCTCGAGTCGGTACGAATTACTACCGGATTAAGGAAAATCTTTAGCTACCTGTTAAAAAAGTTAAAGGTTTTCTATTATACTATTTTTACGTTAAATTTCGTTATTATATTGTAAAAATTTAAAGTTAATACATATCTTGTGATCCCTTAATTTTTGATAAAGGGTATAATAAATTAGGTTGCCGATAATACTTAATTGGTTTTCCCGATCATTTTAATTGATGAAGGTTATGAAAAAGGCGATTTGTAAAGATAAATCGGTGTTATTTATTGAAAACCTATTAGTAAAAATTATTAGTTTAGCATTCGATAAGTTAATTATGATTTTATTAATTATTTGATTTAAGTTTCGGATTTGCCATTTAATCCTCCTATTAAACCGGTTAAAGTCGTTATATATTGGTTTTTATACCTATGTTGCGATAAAAAAGTCGTATAAGGCCTCCAGTTAATATAGGATCGTAATATAACTGTTATGGGCATGTTATTTTAGGTAATGTTAAACTTTAGCTATATTAATTTTATCGATTATAATCAAATTAGTTTCTTAGCCTTCTTAGCGAAAATCAAAGTTAATATTAATATTAAGTATATAAATTAACGATCCATTAAAGTTAAATTGATTAAATTTCACCAGCATCATTATGGGTTTTTAATTTTAGAATTTAAAGTATTTAATTGCATATTATTGCGATATTATAAAGCCAGTCGTTTTAACGAAAAAGGTATTATTAATTTACATACCTTTCAAATCAGAGTGTTTCTTTTACGTTAGTAATAAATTCGAGTCGTATATTAGACTTTATACCTAATACTAATTTAAAATATAACTAGTAGGTTAAAACCTAATGAACGGTTTCATTTACTAGTTTATATAATGGCTTCATATATAGTATTAACGTTTTAAAGGGTTAATAGTACGTAAGTCTTATTGTAACTTTGACAATACGATCCGTTATAGATCTTTTGTTAATTACGTATAAACTTACATTATATTACATTTAATACGCGTAAACTTGTCTTTAATCTTCATTAATAAGCTTATTTTTAAATAAACTATTGAAAGTTGATTCCTATTTTACATTCTTGGAGATTATGTAAAGATTTAGTTTTTACATTTATCATTATATCCTTAAGTGATTAAATGTAACTTTTTATACAGCCGCCCCGTATTCTTACCTTTAACTGCGTAGATAATCCTCGATTTAAAAATCGTAACTTTTAGGTTTTGAAAGTTAAAATCGGCCTTCGATATTGATTATACAACTTTTAAAGTTAATAGGCTATTAATTTCGACTTTATTAATTTTTAAAAAAGGTCTTCCAAAAGTTTTAATAATCCTCTATACTCGAAGCTTTAGTGTTAAGTTTTTATTATCTCTTTATTTTATTTCATTTACCTAAGTAGTATTATAGATACGGTCCGGTATGTATTTCTCTTTTTAAAAGTTTCTCTTTTTAAGGGTTATTCGAGCCGACGGCGTTTTATCAGCTTATTGATAACGAGTGGAGGAGGTTTATGTTAACTCGGTCATTTAGTTTAAGGGTTTTGAACGTTAGTAGTTTTAATATAAGGCATAATCTGAGTGGGTTGGAAAGATATAGAGCCGTTAATAGTTTTAATAATTATCTTAAAATATACGATACTTAAGATTTTATACGGGCCCTTTTATTTACCTAACTTCTATTATACGATAATTTGACTTTAAAACGGTAAAGTAAGTATTTCGATTGTTATAAAGTTATTACTGGTGTTAATGGCGTTATTAACCTGGTGGCGTACTGATTCCCTTTTTTGTTTCCTTAAATCTTTACCATGGGTTATAGTAAGTTTTTAGGTACTTATTAATGGAGGAGATTTACTCGTTAGGCGTGGATACGTTTTAAAAACTAGTATCGTTAGTATTAGGTCATCCGGGCTTATAGTATCATTTAGATCTTATATTGTTATTTAAAGGCGTGTTTTCGGATTCGTCAAGTTTTTATTTTTTTAGCGTAAGGATATTATACTTTCGGCGAAGTAGATAATATGCCTATTTAACCTTTTTAATAATTTAGTAAGCCTTTATAAGCATTCGTTTACATTGCATACCTATTATTTTGGTATTTTTCAAAAATTCTGTCGTTGTAAAGTTAGTATTAATATCGTGGATAACAACGTCAGGTAGGCCTAAATACATGTTAATTCATAATATCTTTGGTATTTTTTACGTATCTTTTGTCGAAAGAGACTATAAAATTTTCCTTCGTGAAAAGATGTTACGCAGTTAACGATGTAAAAAATATATTTATTATTTAAGTAAAATACATTAATAAAAACCTTATATTTCAAGTTTTCATTGTTTTTTAATATAAATATATATTCTCGAAAGGCTTGGGTATACGTTTAATAGTAGTAATTAAGCTTTATAATATCTTTTAAGGTAAAGCATTCTATATTTTGATATATTACGGACTTGAAAACTTTTTAAAACTTATGAACGGTTAGGTGGTCAAAGCGCCGGTATAATCAACGTATTTCCAATTTCGTTAAATTCAATATCATTACTTCAGGCTTTTAAAGATGAAATTATAGGTATTATTATTTAAAATCGAAAAGAAACTTTTAGCTGTTTTTAACTAATTTGTATACTTTAATGTCGACACTAATATTTAAGGTTTTTATATTTTTAAGTAAAGGAAAAGAGGGGTAAGGGACTTAATGATATATAATGTATTCTTTTTAATAATAGTTTGAATTACCGTTATCCCTAATAATAACAGTTGTTTATTTAGTTTAATATCAATTTTAACTTTGTTAATATTATGACGATTGATTTTAATAACCATAGTATTTTCCCTCTATAGTACTTAGTATTGCGAAAAGCTTTCTATTAAGTACCGTATTACCCTTATATCTAGTATAATACTTTAAAACGTGCAGTTCACACAATGATTGCGAATGTTAAAGGTGTATAAGGGGTTAGTAACTTAATCAAAGTAAATGTAAGGGGTTTTATCATTTAAAAGATATAAAAAGGTGTGGTCGGCTAATTATTAGACTACATTAGGAATAGTATTTTTATTTCATTTAATTTGTTCAAGGGTATTGTCGTCGTTGATTGATTCGTTGTTTTTGAAGTTTTCAATTTAGTTTAAGTAATTTTGTTGAAAAGTAGTAAGGTATTAGACGTAATATATTTTTTTTCTTCTTTCGCTCGTTAGGAGGGTATTGAATTAACCAATAGCCCAACTTGCCATAAATTCAATATCTTTTACTACTATTTTTACTATATTGTTTATAGTTAGTGAGTCTTTTTAAATATTAATCCTATTAGTGCCAACGTAGTTATTACCGTTGATTTATAGTTAATAAACTAAAACTTAAATATTAATGGCGTTCATAGCCGTATTTGAGGTCAACGTAATTAATTACCGTAAAGTTTTTTATTATTGTTAAAAGATT
This sequence comes from Anisogramma anomala, assembly GCA_038502455.1. NCBI lineage: Eukaryota > Fungi > Ascomycota > Sordariomycetes > Diaporthales > Gnomoniaceae > Anisogramma > Anisogramma anomala. Next base: position 588,743 of record JASMMZ010000009.1, on the reverse strand, counting down.
GCCTGTTTAAAGATATATATTAAATGATTTTAGTATACGCGTTATTATAATGGTAAGCGAGGAACGTAACTGGCTAAAAATGCCTTTATATATGGCATTTAAGTGCTATAAAGCGTATTTAAACTCTTTAACGCTAGTAAGTACTAACCGTACCTATTCAAGAAATGTAGTTTCGCTAACATAGGCCTTTTAAATTGCTTTTTGGTATAACATTAACTTGTTAATTATTTGGTTGGGCACATTTATTAATATCTTTTCTTTTTTCTTTTTAATAATTATTATCGCACAATTCGTAATAGCTTAGTTTGTATGGTATTACATAAGGTGGACGTTATATTCGAATTAGTCCTCTATATTGTTATAAATCTTGTAAAACGTAGTTTTTTAGGTTAAAAACAGTTGAATAATGGTTTTTAACGTACCCCATAAAGATTTCGGGAAATAACAAGTAAAAACCGGAAGGGAAAACTTCCATTTACTTGTAAATGTTTAAAAATGTTGGAATAGAAGTCAAGTCAACTTTACTTGCAGTAAGGTTGATCATATGTGCTACAAGTTAACTGCAGTTTGTAGGATTTGAATACACTGAACTGCAAGTGCAGTGCAGTAGGTTCCCACTTTAAAGTGGAGCACAATCCAAAGGGTTTGGCCATACAAATTAGTGTGTAGACCGGCTAGTGGTCTTCCAAACTTAGAACTTACACATTAATCAACAATATCAATGCAGTACTAGTTACTTCGACCACAGTGATTCTAATCGACTACGTTGCAACGATAAAGTCCTACCAACACTGATCAGTACTTATTAGGTTAAGTAAAGATTGGCTAAGTAGAAGAAAAGGCTACTTTCCGGTTGTTACGCTCTATGCTGCGGCTATGGTAAAGGAACGATTTTTGCGAAGAGCCTCTACTTCTGCGTCGGTTTTAACGGTAGTAAGTAGAGAAGACTTCTAGGTTACATCGGTTTTAACGGAAGCTTAGAGGTAGCAACGATATCATTATCGAAAACACCAAAAAAACTTTGTTAATCCTTTTTAAAGACGTTGAAATGAACTATCAGAAGTCTTAAAGTATGGCAAGTTGGCAAACGGCTAAGTCAGTACTATTGCAGGTGCTACTACCGTAAAAAACCAACCAAGTCCCTACGCTAAAAAAATAACCTTCGACCTACACTATCACTAACGACCCTCGACCTTACACTTTATACCAGACCTTTACACTGCTTTACTCTTTCCACTCGCTTAACCACTTCGATCTTTAAGTTCTCTGCTTTAAGCTAAAATACAAAGAATTACCAAGTCGTGCCGAGAAAGCCACGTCGTGCAACTTTACGTTAAAATACCAAGTTTATACGCCCCAGATCACTAAATCTACTACTAAGCCCTTCAAAGGCCAAACCATTCAGATAGCTCTAAGTCAGGTATTTATAAATAAATTTAAAGCCCTCGGATCAATTTTTACCAAGTACTACAACTAAGGTCTTTGGGGACACGACGTTAATAAAGAATTAACCGAAAAACACTTAACAAACTTCGTCGGCTGCTTTATCCTGAAACATGTTACCGACGAAGATTTTGACGACGTATTTTTCAAAGTCCGTGAATTCTTCGGAAACTAAACACTTGATATGTGAAAGGTAACTTGATAGACCATCAAATCCAAATTAAGGACTAAACTTAAATACCAAAGGATCTATGTGCTGAAAGAAAATATTACCAGGCTAGCGAAAACACTTTTCGAATTAGCCCAACTTGAAAAATACTTAAAAGACCCACAGCCGAAAGAGAAAAGGATTAAGGAATCGCAACGACTACATACATACTCCAAGGGACCTCCTCTTTACCCTCAGCTAAGTTAAGCCTTTTCGCGTGCTAGCGATGAAAAACACGTTGACTTATTCGACGGTTTAGCATCCCCATATAACAGCGTAAAATACGCCCTGAACGGCGGTCGAACGCGTAAAACAAGGGCTGCCAACGGGGCCAAAGGTATTGATGTTAGTGATTTACACCAATTAATTAAACAGGAACCTCGCCAACCCCCTTAACACTAAGAGGATTATCGCCAAGTTCTCTGCTATAGAAACCCTTTGACCTGCTTTCCCCCAAAAATTTAGCACGTTTAGTTTTAGTAGTTAAATTAAAGAAGGACTGGCTTTATATGAGAGCTTATTATAAATACGACTACTGGATTTTTCCCTCAAAATTTAGCCAAAGAGAACTATCCTGCTTACTAGTACCATTAACAATTCTAGTCTCTTTACCAGCTAGGAAACATAAAAGGTTCCTACAACCAGTATATTACCTTTCCTCTACGACGCGTTCCAATAATGAATATAGAATGTACAGCGATTATTACGTTTGTTAAAATTTGAAATAGAGTGGAGAAGTATAAAAGTAAGCCGTATAATCTTTTCGATGTCAAACTACGTTTATTTTTTAATATCTAGCGTTAAATGAAAATTAAGTTGCCAAGATTTCACTTGTTGTTTTCCAATATCTTTACCGGCTAAACTAAGGATAACTATCTCGGATACCTAAAGAATTATACCTCTTTTCGCGGAATTTACGATAATATAAAGGGCTACTTCGAATACGATGTTAACATTACCAAATACCATACGGATTGAAATATTATTAAATAGTCTTACATATTAAATCATAAAAAAGAGTAGGAAAGAAATATAAACATTTTTAATTAGATGCTAAATAGGCTAATACTTTGTCAATAAGTAATAGGAAATGTAAAAATTAACGAATTTACCTTACGCCAACAGGTCCGTTAAGAAGTTACGAGTTACAAAAAATTCGAATACGCCTTATAATACCCTAATTCAACTTACGAAGGTTTTTTTTTGGCTAATTGAGTTTCTTGTTAACGACCGAAACTACTCGAAACTCTAGCTCTACTAGTATATACCCACATGCTCCGGAATTTAGTAACGAAAAAAACCCTTTTAACTCGTATTATATTAATAGACGATACGGACGGCCTAACTAGTACATCCAACGGAAGGTCAGAACCTCTATCTATAAAGGAGGGTATTTGTATTTTTTAGGTCTTTAAATAAACTAAGAAAATTTGTACCAGGCGCTCAAAGATGTTGTATTTACGGTAAATAAGGTTGCTAGTTAGCACGTTATACTGCCACCGAACGCGAAACACAGTAGGTAATGTACTACATTCAGTTCTCCATTCCTTTTAACTGGGACTACATCAAGAAAATTATACAGTTTAAAGAAAGTAAAGCTAAAAAGAAGGAAAACAAGTCAAAGGACATTGGCTGGCACGAAGATAATGGTACCGGCATTAGCCCAGAAGCCACGTAATAACTAGCCGACCACAACTTCTTATACCGCCTTACAAGTAAAGATATTTATCGTCGTCATAACGATAAAAACCCTAAACTTATACACCTTTTTACTATTTGAAACCGTTACGCGGAGCAAATATTTTAAAGGATTGTTAGATACGGGAGCAATACGGTATTTAACCGGAGGTTATTCGTAATACTTTATGTTACAAAGGGATACTAATTTTGCTACGAAACTTAACTACGCGGACGCTAGCAAAGCCAAGGTTGGTTTCGGTTTTGGAAAAGAGCTATCCTTATTAGGATTGACGACAGTAAAAACTATTACTAGTCCCATTGCTTTTCATATCTTGAAATCCCCTACCCCCTTCCCTTTTTACCTTAAAAACATGAAAAACCTCGGCGTTAATATTAATGTTGAAAATAATAAGTTAATATATGCGAAGGCCGGCAAAAGATTTTCACTTAATCTTAAGTAGGGGCATTTCTGATTTTATATTCAAAGACCAAACACAGTAATATTAAACTTAACAAATACAGAATTTCGTCAATTATATTGTAGGTTAAACCATCCGACAACTAACAGGCTTTATAAAGTCTTAAAAGCAGCTAATTACGAAGATATGGAATTATTAGCATTAAATTCAATTAAACGCCTTTGTCACCATTGCTAAATACACTTCCAAACTCCTTTAAGGTTTAGGTTTAAATTAAAGGAAAATTGAAACTTTAATTTGGAAGTTTTCTTAAACGTATTTTATCTACATGGTAAGCTAGTACTATACGTTATAAACTACGTTACAGCTTTTTATAGCATTAAATTCATTGAAACTATTACAGCGAAGGAAGTATAGGAGGAATTACGTATTTTGTAAATTAATACGTATCTTAGCCTACCAAATGTACTAGTTTACGATACCGGCATTGATTTTACTACGACTGAGTTTTAAACTAATGTAAAGTTAATAATAATTTAAATAAATAGGTGTCAGTTAAATTTTACTAAAGTATTAGTAGGGTCAAAAGGATATACGTCCTTTTACGATAGGCTTATAATATTCTTATATTGGAAATCAGAAGCTTTTCAAACCAGAAGACACGGTTTTAAATAACGGTAAAACGTTTGAACGATACTATTAGCTTTAATAGACCTATACTAACTTTATTAATATTCAGAGTTTACATACGTATAATAACTAAGTCGTCACCCTCATCAAATACCCAAAAATGTATTATAACATATGTCAAAACCCTAAAAGAACTAAAGAAAGAATCGGTACGCCGCTAGATTAATAATACCCTTAACACTAAAAACGAACTTTTAATAACAAAGGTATTTTTACTCTCCCTTTAAAATATAGTCTTTACGTATCGAGAGCCAGACAAATGAGATAAGCCGTATAAGATCTTGAATATCACAAACTAAAACATGGTGATTAAAATTATTAACGGCCCTATAACTTTCCGAGCTATACAAATTAAATCGTACCGAAAACACTTTAAGTTTAATAAAAATCCTAACGTTAATAACCCTCGAGCCGAGAGAATTAGCTAACATAACCCACTCAAATCGAATATTAATAAATTAATAAAACGTTGACGGCGTAGAAAACCACCTAGAAAGGATATATATTAAAAAGTTTAAATACGGGGATTATAAACTTACCAAGGTATATATAACGGCGTGAATATCTTGAAAAGAGAGGTCTAATGAAAAACCTACCTTTGATCTACGTGTTAAAGTTATTATCAATATATTAGGCAAGCCTTTTAAAGGAAGTAACCAAGTAGAAATTAATGGCTTTTGATTATGAAAAGTTATACAATTTATTCCGTTAACTCAATTTAAAATGCAAAATGTCATCTTTTTCAAGTCGAAAATAGTTTACGAGGTTGAAGGTAAAACCACGGACCGGCCGTACGAAAAGTCACGGCTAATCGTTTAAAGATATGATAATAAAGGTAAAAACTAAATCCTTACTTAATCACCTATAATCCAAATAATCATTTAACGTTTAATCGTCGCTATTATTACCAGTTGAACTACTAATATAAAGGGTTAGTTTATATTTAATAGCTGGGACATCACGTAAGCGTATACGTAATCTACCACCGATTTTTAACGAATTATACTACTAAAACTACTATAAAACTAAGGGATAAGTTTCTTGCTAACACGATAATACACTATATTAAGCCTTTATACAGACTAGCTAAAGCTAGTATCTACGAGTTTCTAACGTATTAAATATACTTTAAAAATAAACTGGGTATAAAAACTTTAATATTTAACCCATGTCTATTAATTATAAAAGGCAACAACTTTAAAATCGTAGGCATAAAAATTAACAATACCCTTTTCCTTAAAGATACTAGATTTATAGCGACAAAATAACATATTATCGAAAAGTTAAGCCTTTAAAGATATAAGCTAATTAAAACGTTAGCTAAAAGTATATAACTTAAATTTAACAAATAATTACTCTATATCCATAATATTAAGGCTAAAAGCGGTAATTATATTAGCTTACGTTAAAAGGGGTAAGCTACAAACCTAATAACTATCGACAAAACTAATAAAGTAAAGGTACAAAAATATCTAAAGTAAAAGGTGCGTATAGCCTACATCGCCACACTATGTCAATCGAAGGAATTATACGATCTTTTAATTCTAGTAATGGTAAAAAACCCGTAAAACGAAAACTTGAATAAGTTAAATAAACGGATTGAGTAATAAATACATTACGTGGAAAAAGAAATTAATATAGTTTTTATAAATTTAACGAAGGCGAAGTTAATATTTTTTTTTCAAACGGGTTATTCATCAATAATACTAACTTTATATTGTAGATCAGCTTTCTAAAAATATTCGTTAATAAGGATAACTTGGAAAAATAATTTACGATTATTGGAAACCTTATATACTAGATATTTGTTAAGTACAAACGGGTAATACGGAATATATTAACTTCGAAAGTTTATGGTATAATAATAAACTTTAATATCGATGTGGTAATTAATGGCATATTAAGGATTATTACCAAATAACTAAGTTTATTACCGATACCTATAGTAATATGTACTAACTCCCGAAGCCTTTACGAATACCTATCAAAACTAGGTACGACTAATAAAAACGCTTAATAATAGATGTAATAACGTTAAAAAAGGCATATAAAGCCCGAAAAATCGACAAGTTCCAGTAAATCAACGGCAAAAATAACTCTACCGATGCCATAAACAAGGCCACGCTCAATAGCGCCCTAAAAAGGTTTTTGGACAGTAATAAGCTAACTATATGAATCGAGGGACACGTATATCGCCCGGCACGTGACGTGAAGAAACAAGGTTGCCCTAGCAAATTGAAAAACTGCTAGGGCAATGGTAGTAGTGGCGATGGTAGCAATGGTAGTGGTTCAAGCTACTGGCAAAAGGTACGCAATTGATGGCATACCTGATTTTCACAAGCCTGTAACGAAATATCTATACACGGGAATTAAGGAACGAAGGTCTCGGAGGGGTGGAGCAAAAGGGCCACGAAGGGCCGTAATTAAGGTTGTTTTCAGTACAGATTGATCGGAATTGATAGGGGTCTGGCTTGTTGTTGGCTTACAAATTAAAGAGGGATTTCAGAGGTTGCCACCAATTGATGGCAAGCCACGCTGGCGTGCAGGCACAAAATAAAAAGCCGCCAGTGTTGGAATAGCAGTCAAGTGCAGTACAGTCAAGTCAACTTTACTTGCAGTAAGGTTTATTGTACGTACTGCAAATTAACTTCAGTTTGTGGGATTTGAATATACTGCACTGCAAGTGCAGTGCAGTAAGTACCCACTTCAAAGTAGGGCACAGGCCAAAACGTTTGGCCATACAAATTATTCTTCAGACCGGCTAGTGGTCTGCCAAACTTAGAACTTACACATCAATCAACAATATCAACGCAGCACCAGTTACTTCAACCACAGTGATTCAAATCAACTACGTTGCAACGATAAAAGCCTACCAACAAAAAAAGGTATTATTTTTGTATCGAAGAGGTTATAAAGCTGTCTGTTATACTTTTCGGTATCGTTTTAGATTTTAGCAAAGTTCATGAAAAACCTATAATTAATATTAACCATTTTGATAAGTTTTAGGAGAAAATCGTAATAATTATCCTAGTTTTAATTAAAAGTGTTTCTCAATAATTTAAGTTATAAAGTTTTCAAAACACGGTATTTAGAGTAATTTTCAATTATATAGCCCAAGAAACTAAAGTCTTATAATAGGATTTGTAATAAGCTTTTACGTATAGTTAAACTTGCCATAAAAAGGTTTTTAAGGAGCCCATCAATTAAAGTGATAGGGGGCGATAAGTTCTTAAAGATTTTGAGAAATCTGACAATTTTATTTAATTAACTGGTGTAAAGCGCCGACGTTAATTCCTTGAGCCGCAAGGGTAGCTGCTGCTTTACGTGATTTGCTGCCACTAAAGGCGTATTTCGCGTTTTCGCGTAAAGGTATTAGGTTGTCGAGAAAATTAACAGATTCTTTATCATTAAAACGTAAAAAGACTTAATTTAGTTAAGGTTAAAGGGAAGGCTTTTTAAATCGTGTGCAAGAGCGTTAAGGTTTTTTAACAACTTTTTTTCTAGGTTATAGGGTTTAAAAATACTCTTTAAGTTGTGTTAAATTAAAAAGAGTTTCTACTAACTTTATAAACCTCTTTTTTGGTATATGAACCCTTTTTATTCTTATTTTTTCACCTTAATTTAATGCATGTTTAGATTTTCTTTTTTTTTCATATTAATAGTTTAGTCGTCAATGAACTTATAATGTTTGCAGAAGGCGCGCTCCCCGCGGTTAAGTTTTTAGCCTCCGTCGTGTTTAATAATAGTAGAGTTAACAAATTTAACTAAATACCTTTCCGTTAAATTTTCGTCAACGTTACAACCACAAAATTCTTCATCGAAATACTTAGTAAATTAGAAGCCGAGGGTTTTAATTGTTTTTATTTACTTTTAATTAAATTCCATAATAATATTTTAGTTTACGTGAAACTTAGTGTGCGTGTAAAGCGAGGTACTTAGTAGTATGAGATGTAGGGACTTGGGTTTTTTAGTGTAAAATCGCATGAGAACTTGTTAATTTGACGTTGGATTCGCGTACCATAACTTTTTCAGCGTGATTTAGTGTTTTTATTTAAAACAACTATTTTGAAAATTGAATTGGCGTAGGGAAGTAAAAAAAAGTAAAGTAAAGACAAAAGTATAGTAAAAAGGGTAAGGTCGAAGGTTATTTATTATTAATGGTAAATGTTATTTGTTATTTCAATTATAAGATTTCATCGTTTTTTATAGTAGTAGTATCTGTAATAGTATTATGTTAGCCGTTTGTCAACTTTCCGGACTTTAAGACTTTTAACAGTTAATTTTAACGGTTTTAAAAACGACTTGGTAAATAATTTTTAGTATTTTTAATAGAGATACCATCGCTTACTTTTCGATTTGTATTATAAATTAGCGTAGTTTAATTTCTTTTCTTCTATTATTGTCAACTGGAATATTATTAATGAAGGTTTTTTATAAACAAAATTCTTTACCCTAGCTGCTGTTGTTAACGTAAAACGTAATTAGAAAGTAGCCTTTTATTTTACTTAGCTTATTTATACTTAACCTAATAAATATTAATCAGTGTTAGTAGGGTTTTAGACGTTACAACTTTATCTATTCGATTAGTCGAAGTAATAGTAGTATTACAGTGATCAGGTGTGGAATGTATTGTTTTAGGTTTGGTAGACCGCTAACCGGTCTGCACTGTAATTTGTATGGCCAATTATTTGGCTCGTGCTCTAGTGTGAAATGTGGCCTATTATATTCGATTTATACTTAATATAGTAATCCTATACAAAAAAATACACTTAACTTGCAGTTAGTATAGTTAATTTATTGTATATAGTATAACTTTAATACTAACGGATTTTTAGTTTATATGCGTACGTCAGTATAGTTAACCAATATTTTCCGGTAAATATTAAACTCCAATCTCGTTAACTAGTTAGACCCCTATTAATTCTAATAAACCTTCGTATTGAAATTCGCCTATTCGTATATAAATTAACCTTAATTACTTTTATTTACTCTACGGTCCTAAGGTCCGACTTTATCAACTTTTAAAAAAAGTTTTTTTCGTTACAAGCCTTTATAAACCTATACTTTCACCGTGTTAATTAAATAGTTCGCTATCGTTAATTTCCTTACATACTTAACAATCTTCTAGTTGGTCAATACATTTATAACTACTATTACATAATTTAAGCTTTCCAGTTAATCTATTAACATAGCTCTCGATACGTATAGTTAGCTTATTGATATTTGCAAACCTTTTTAAGGTTATATTCGGCGATGTTTTTGTCATAATATCAATAGGATTGTCTTTACCATTAATTTATCGGAAGTTCTTAATCTTTTTTTTACGTAGGCTTTACAAAGTGTTAGTACGTTGATTATTAAACGTTTTTCGTTAATGGTTTCGAATTTTAAAGGGTATTCGAACAGACTCCTCGAGTTGGTATAGATTACCACCGGGATAGGAAAAATCTTCAGCTACCTACTAATAAAGTTATAGGTTTTTTATAATAACATTTTTATGTTAAAGCTTATTATTATACTATAAACCTTCAAATCTAATACGCTTTATATAATTTTTCAATATTCGATAAAAATATAGTAAATTAGGTTATTTATAATACTAAATTCGTCTTTCCGTTTATTTTTGTTGACTTAGGTTATTCAAAAGACGATTTGTAAATATAAATCGGTGTTATTTACTGAAAACTCATTCGTAAAAATCATTAGTTTAGTATTCAATAGATGAATTCAAACTGCATTAATTCCTCGATTTAAGTTTTATATTTGCTATTCAATCCTCCTATCAAACCGGTTATAGTCGTTACTTATTATTTTTTATACCTAGGTTGAGATAAAAAGGTCGTAAAAAGCCTCTAGTAAATATAAGGTGGTAATATAGTTGTAACGGGTGTATTATTTTAGGTGACGTTAAGCTGTAATTATATTAATTTTGTCGATTGTAGCTAAATTAATATTTTAATCTTTGCAGCGAAAATGAAGGTTAATATCAATACCAATTATATATATTTACGATTAGTTAAAGTTAAGTTGATTACTTTTTGTCAACGTCGTTAAAGATTTGTAATTTTAGAACTTAAAGTACATAATCACCTATTATTCTGATGTTATAAAGCTAGCCGTTTCAATGAAAAGAGTATTGTTAATTTACATACTTATTAAGATAAAGTTTTTCTTTTACGTTAGTAGCAAATACGAGTCGTATATGAAAGACTTTATAACTGATTGTAATTTAAGATACAACTAGTAGGTTAAAACCTAATAAACGGTTACTTTAATTAGTTTATATAATAGCTTACTATATCGTATTACCTTTTTGAAAGTGTTAATAATACATAAGTTCTATAATAATTTTAATAATACAATCCGTTAAAGATCCATTGTTCATTACATATAGGTTTACATTATATTACGACTAATGAGCTTAAACTTTCCTTTAGTTTTTATTAGTAAACTTATTATTAAAGCGATTACTAAACGTTCATTCATCTTTTAAAACATTTAATATTATGTAAAAATTTAATTTTTACCTTTATCGCCATATCCTTAAGCGATTAAATGTAACTTTTTATACTGCCGCCCCGTAGTTTTACTCTTAATTGCGTAGATAATCCTCGACTTTAAAACCGTAAAGTTTAGGTTTTAAAAGTTAAAATCGGCTTTCGATATAGATTATACAACTTTTCGAGTTAATAGATTATCAATTTCGACTTTATCGTTTTTTCAAAGATGTTTGCCAAAGGTTTTGATAATCCTTTATATTCAGAGTTTTAATAATAAGTTTTCATTATTCTTCAATTTTTTATTTACCTAAACAGTATTATAGATACGGTGCGGTATGTATTTCTGCTTTTTAACGTTCATCTTTTTTAAAGATCATCCGCGCCGATGGCGTTTTATCATCTTATTAATAGCTAATGGAGGAGGTTTATATTAACTCGATCGCTTAGTTGAAGGGTATTAAACGTTAATAACTTGGATATAAGGCTTTATCTTGGTAATTCAAAAATATATAGAACTGTTAATATTTCCAATGATTATTCCAAAGTATATAATACTTAAGAATTTGTATGGTCCCTCCTATTTGCCCGACTTTTTTTATACGCGGTTTTCACTTTATAACGGTAAAGTAAATATTTTGATTATTTTAAAGTTATTCTTGGTGTTAAGGGCGTTATTTATCTGGCGGCGTACCGATTTCCTTTTTAGTTTGCTTAAATCCTTTCCGTAAGTTATAGTACGTTTTTGGGTATTTATTAATGGCGGATAGTTACTTGTTAGGCGTAGATAAACTTTAACAGCCAGTAATATCGTTATTAGACCGTCCGGGCTTATAGTATCGGTTAGGTATTTTATCGTTATTTAAGGCGTGTTTCTGGATTCGTAAAGCTTTCATTTTTTAACGTAAGGATATTATACTCTCGGAGAAGTAGAGCGTATTTCTTTTTAAGTTTTTTAATAATTTAGTAAGCTTTCATAAGTACTTATCTATATTGGATTCCTATTATCTTGGTATTTTTCTAGAATTTTGCCGTTGTAAAATTAGTATTGGTATCGTAGAGGGAGAAATTAGGTGGGCCTAAATACGTATTAATTTATAGTATCCTTAGTATTTTTTACTTATTTTGTATCGAAAGGGATTTGAAAAACTTTACTTCGTAAGAAGACGTTACAGAGTGAACGACGTGAAAAATAAGTTTATTATTTAAGTAAAATACATTGATAAAACCTTTATAGTAAAAGTCTGTATCTTTATTTAATATAAAGCTAAATGATCGAAAGGCTTAGGTATACGTTTAATAATAGTAATAAAACCTTTTAATGGCTTTAAGGTAAAGTCGTATTTTTATACCTTGCGGACTTAATAATTTTATAAAGATTATTAATGGCTACTTGATTAAAGCACCAGTATAATTAGCGTATTTCCAGTTTCGTTAGATTTAACATTATTAATTTAGGCTTTAAATGATGAAATTATAGATTTTACTATTTTAAATTGAAGGAAAACCTTTAGCCGTTTTTAACTAATTCGTTCACGTTAACTTCGAAGTTAATGTTAAGGGTTTTTATGTATTTTAAGTAAAAAAAGAGGGGGAAGGTGATTTAAGGATAAGGAATTTAATTTCTTTTACAATAGTTTAGACTATTGTCGTTCCTAATCAAGATAGGTTTTTTTTTTGCTTAATTCAATGTTAATTTTTCTTTTATTAGTATCTTGACGATTGATTTTATTAACCGTAGTGTTTTCCTTTTGTAGTGCTACATATCACGAATAACTTTCTATTAGGTACCCTATTGTCCTTATATATGGTATAATACTTTACAACTTATGGTTCGCTTAACGATCGCGAAGGTTAAAAGTATATAAGGGGTTAGTACGTTAATTGAAGTAAATATACAGGTTTTTATTATTTAAAGCGTATAAAAAAATGTGGTTGGTTAATTACTAGACTACGTTAGGAGTATTATTTTTATGTTACTTAATTTTTATAAAGGTATCATTGTCTTTAATTGATTCGTTGTTTTTGGAGTTTGCGATTTAGTTGAAGTAATTTTGTTAAAAAGTGGTAGTGTATCAAATGTAGTATATTACCTTTTCTTTCATTTAGCTTGTTTGGAGGGTATCGAGTTAACTAAAAGCCAGACTTGCTATAATTCTAATATCTTATATTATTATTATAACGATAGTGTTTATGATTAGTAGGTACTTTTCAATATTAAGTTTATTAACGTTAATGTGGTTTTACCTTTAATTTGTAGTTGGAAGGCTAAACTTTAAATGTTAAGGGAATTTATAGCCGTATTTACGGTTGACGTAATTAATTATTGTAAAAAAAATTATGACCGTTAAAAAATGCCTTTTTAAGGATATATATTAAACGAGTTTAGTATACACGTTATTATAGTAGTAAATGAGAAACGTAACTGGTTAAAAACGCCTTTATATGTGGTATTTGGTCGTTGTAAGGCGTGTTTAAACTCGTTAACGCCCGTAACTACTGCTCGTACTTGTTCGCGAAGTGTGGCCTGGCTAACGTGGACCTTCTACTTATTTTTTTAACATAATATCAACTTTTTAAATATCTGGTTAAATATATTTATTAGTATCTTCTCCTTTTTCTTTTTAATCATTATCATTGTCCAACTCATAATGACTTAGTTCGTATGGTATTACGTAAGGTGGACGTTGTATTTAAAGTAGCTTTTTATACCATTATCAATCTCCTAAAAAGTCATTGTTCGGATTAAAAAGGTTAAGGAATAGTTTTTAACGTACACCGTAAGTATTTCGGGAAATAATGAGTAGAAACCAGAAATAGTAACTTTCATTTACTTGTAAATATTTAAAAAATGGTATTATTTTTGTATCGAGGAAGTTACAAGACTTTCTGTTATATTTTTCGGTATTGTTTTAGATTTTAGCAAAGTCCGTAAAAAGTTTACAGTTAATATTAATTTTTTTAATAGGTTTTAGGGGGAAATCGTGATAATTATCTTAACTTTAATTAGTAGTGTTTTCTAATAGTTCAAGTTATAAAACTTTCAAAATACAGTGTTAAGGGTAATTGTTAATTATGTGTCCTGAAGAATCAATATCTTATAATAAAACCTGTAATAAACTTTTATGTATAGATAAACCTACCGTGGAAAGGTTTTTAAAGAGCCTATCAATTAAAGTGATAGGGGGTGATAGGTGTTTAAATGTTTTGAGGAACCTGATGGTTTTGTTTAATTAATTTGTGTAAAGCGCCAACGTTAATTCCTTTAGCCGCATAGGTAGCCGTTACTTTATGTACTCTGCCTCCAGTAAGGACGTATTCCACGTTTCCACGTAAAGGTGTTAGGCTGCCAAGAAAATTAACAGGTTCTTTATTGTTAACACGTAAAAATGATTAATTTATTTAAAGGTAAAAGAAAGGTTTTCTACATCGTATGCAAGGGCGTTAGGATTTTTTAACACCATTTTTCTAATCTATAAGCTTAAAAATATTTTTTAAGTTAGATCAAGTTAAAAAGAGTTTTTTCTAACTTGGTAAACCCTTTTTTTTTGCATAGAAGCCCCTTTTTATTAAAGTTTTTCCTTTAACCATAATTTAATACCCTTTTATATTTTTTTCATATATTAATAGTTTAGTGGTTGAAGCCCTTATAATATTTGCGGAAAGCGCGCTTCCCATAGTCAAGTTTTAAGCCTCCGTCGTAGTTAATAATTTAAGATATAAGGAAGTTAACCAAATGCCTTTTCGTTAAATTTTCGTCGACGTTATAACCCTAAAGGTCTTTATCTAAATACCTAGTAAATTAGGGTCCAAGGGTTTTAATTTCCTTTATTTGTTTTTAATTAAATATCATCTCAATATTATAGCTTACATGAAACTTGGTAGGCGTATAAATCGAGGTATTTGGTGGTATTGAGCGTAAAGACTTGGTGGTTTTAGCGTAAAATCGCGTAGGAACTTGTTAATTTAGCATTGGATTCGCGTATCGTGACCTTTTCGGCGTAATTTAGTGTTTTCGTTCGGAATAGCGATCTTAAGGTTTAAATTAGCGTAGGAAAGTAAGAAAAGTAAAATAGGAGCAAAGATATAGTATAAAAGGTAAGGTCAAAGGTTATTTATAACTAATAATAAAGGTTGTTTATTATTTTAACTGTGAGACTTAATCGCTTTTTTATATTAATAGTACCCGTAATATTATTAAGTTAGCCGTTTGTTAATTTGCCGAATTTCAAAACTTTGAACAGTTAATTTGGATGTTTTTAAAAATGATTTAGTAAAGGATTTTTGGAGTTTTTAATAGCGATACCGTCACTTACTTTGAAATTGCCATTATAAACTGAAGTGACCTAAAAATATTTTCTATTTTTCCTACCATTTTAAACTGTCATAATACTAATAAAGACCCTTCGTAAAAATCTTTCCTTTACACTAGCCGCCGTTGTTAACATAAAGCGTAACTAGAAAGTAGCCTTTTCTTCTACTTAGCTTGTCTGTATTTAACCTAATAAGCATTGATCAGTGTTGGTAGAGCTTTAGACGTTGTAACGTTGTTTATTCGATTAGTCTAAGTAACAGTAGTATTGCAGTAGTCAGATAGTGGATGTATTGTTTTAGGTTTGGCAGACCGCTAGCCGGTTTGCACTGTAATTTGTATAGCCAATTGTTTGACACATGCCCTAGTATGAAGTGTGGCCTACTGTACTCGACTTATACTCAATACAGTAAGCCCACACAAAACAATACACTTAACTTGCAGTTAGCATAGTCAACTTTAATATAAGTAAAGTTAGCCTACTACACTGCATGTAGTACTATTCCAACAATGTTGTTGTATTGTATTATACTGGTTTATATAGTTACATAAAAGAGGATCGTACTGAGATAAGAGGTCGCCGTATTGTACTGTACGAGTTAATATGATTATAATATACTATATGTACTCTATTAGTCGAACATCTATATCAGTCAAACAGTAAAACTAAAATCCGCCCATTAAAATTCCAATAAATTCACCTATCAAAACGAAACGAACATAATGAGTATAACGTAATTAAAATATAGTTTTGATTATTTAAATCAATCAATCTATACAACTGACTAGGTTTTTGAGTCGAGGCTCCAATACGGCGCAATTTGCCTTTTCATCACTATAACGAATCCACCAACTAAGTTAACACATATTTATGGTTACTTTTAGAGTGTTAGAGAATATTACGATACCAACTAGGTATCAATTTAAACTTATTACTTCTATACTACCAATTATTACTTATTTCAATAGTTTTGAGTGAAAATGTGGATGAAAACATAGATGATAGAAAATAAATATGAATTTGCTTTTTACTTCATAAACCTCGATGAGTTTTTTCAATTCAATAGTCAATGTATAAAAATATGGGGGTCTTACCAAATTGAATGAAATGTCTAAATTACCTTTCAATCTAATCAAACCTTTAAAACATCGTGGCGAATGCCTATTATAGATAGTGAGTAATAGGTTGAAGAGCTACAATTTATCTGTACTACTTGAAACGAAAAGCTAAACATCGGAACTTCAAGAACTAAACCTTTGCATCCAATATCGAAGAATCTGATTGAACAAATTTAAGATTTAGTTATTGAATTCAATTTATTTTCATTATATGTAAATATATTATTGTCCATATTCCAATTTTGCATTTGGTATATCAATTGGGTTTCGGTCAGTAGATTTCATTTTCACTGGTTAACTAACATAGGTATTCAACTAATAAGATACCTATAATAAAAGTTTATACGACTATTATATAGGATTTTATACGGTTGTATCACATGGTTTTAAATAGTTATATTATTAGGGTTTGCAAGGTTATGTTATATAAGTTTATACAATTATACTATTTATATTTGTATTTGAATTTTCTATATCAAGCTACCAAGAGGTGGTGCTAACACGTATCATAATCTGAAAATGATGATGTAAATGATTATAACAAAAGCGGTCGTCAATATATTAGACAAGACTATTTCAATCATAACAGTTTGATAATAGCAGCCCTATGGTTGATTTTTTACTACTGGCGATGAAATTACAATTTATATTGTTACCGTACTTAGAAGGCGGAAATCCGCAAGATCGTTGATCTTATCTTATATAAGAATAAAATGGTTTGACACAGTCAATTGTAATAGCTATAAGGTTGGCAGGTAATAAGGTCGCCTCAATCCTTTTCCGCGATATATAGGAAGTTTTTGATACCCTTCCATACAATGGCCACATAAAAAATGCGGTACTTATGGTTCCATCAGAGTTTATTTACCATGATTAAAAAAAAATATAGGAAGGGTTGTATAGGTTAGAAAATCAATAAAAACTACGGGGTTTACGAACCTCTATTACGGCACCGCTTAGAGCTCACCTTTTCCCTCGGTTTGGTATATGATTTATATATCGGATCTCGTTAAGATTTGTTTCAGCCGTATATTTATATACGTCAACGACGTTTCATTTCTTTGGCTATCAAATTCCCTAAAAAAAAACGTCATAAAACTTGGAAACGATTTACGAGAGGCGGAGCAGTAAGAAACTAATAATAAACATATTTTCGCCTTCAAAAAATCTAAATTTTACATATTACTAATCGCCGAAGTCCAACCAAATTTACGAAAAAAGACAATCCATTCATTCTATTCTTCGCAAAGCCTATTCAGTTGGTAATAAACCCCATTACAAATTCTGAAGATCTTAGCATACGATAATGAGGATTTTGCTTTAATCGACTATTGTTAAGGCGAATATATATCAAAAAACGCGTGACAAGGACCTTAAAAATCGTACAGCATTACAAAAGACTCTCCCGTAGGAAACACGGGCCCCTATTATATATTCTTCGAATATTTATCGTTATTACCATCGTACCTATATTTACTTATTACGCCGAAAATGGTGTACCGGTCGTAGGTAAAGAGGCCTTGAGGAATAGGTTATAATTCTCTCAATTACCGCGGTGAGGGCAGTCGCCCCGTTCTATAAAAATTCGCCTAATATCAGTGCCTTTAATAACGCCGGTCTATCTTTTAATAAAATGGGTTTGAAATATTTGTGATGGTCTTACTAAGTAAGCTCAAGCCGGTTAGCGTGGCTTCCATCAGCTGATATTAGTCAGCTCTATTAACCGTTAGACCAAAGATACTAATAATCCAGAACCCTTCTAGATTATTCTAACCACATTATAAGGAGCGGGACATGACACGACACACAGAACACAACATCATGCACAACCATATGACTTATGGCCCAGACTATACAGCTCACAACCTAAGTCTATAACAATATTGATGTTTACGGTTCGCCATTTAATTAAAAACTATCGATATCGGACACATTTTTATACGATGTGTTATAATGTTATCTGATATTTTATTGTTACTGGTTTCACAATAGGATCCCACGACTTCAATATTAGATATAAACGGGTCCAATTATCTTATACACATACTTAAACGATTTACTCGATTTCGCGGGACAATAATAACGCCCTCAAACATCCCTTTCGATTTTGGTAACTTATTACAACTTTGTCATACAAGTTGTAAAATAATTTAGTTTAAGCCATATTTACCTACAGCAGCAAACGAGGAATTCTCCACTTTTCCGACATTTGTATTTTTTTGTAACACCGAGCAGTGCCTACTACATAGCTAGTATACTATAACTCTCGCTAATATTAAGTTCCATATGCTGGTGGGAAGGCTCGCGATTTGAGTGTTCTTATTGTATAAAACCACTTCCTTATTTAGTTCCCCGTTTTTAGATTATAACCATTAACCTCCTGAACAAACTACCCTAATTCTCAAAATAGAAATCTATAAATTGAAAATATATCTTCTATACGTATGGCACATTTCCAAACCTTGCGTTATATATAGTTGTTAAATATCTATAGAAGGGGACTTATGTTCACTATATACGTTCCTAACTTATGGAAACCTTCTTTATAACGAATGTATATCGTGTTATGGTTCGACTTACAATGGTAAGCCAAGTAGGTACCAAATGGGATTTACTATTGAGTTACGGAGGAAGACTAGAAGAGGTTACCATGGCCCAACGTGCAGGACCTATGGGTATGGCCAGTACTCAGCCCGTCACGTACCCTTACACATTCCGTACATAAACCGTACCCGGTCCGCACCCGAACCGTGCCTGGTCCGTACCCGGACTGGACCCAAGCCGGGTATTGCCTATCTCATTACGTGTACAATTACGTAACCTATAAACTTAATAGCTAATATCCTAAGTTTATAATATACCTATTTTTTCCCTGAATATTATAAAGGTTACGGCGCCCCGTTAAAAAAATACCGAACGCGGGCTGTACTCGTTTAATACGCAAGTTGAGCGTAAGCCGATAATATTACGTTTAAGGTATCGTATAACATATTAGTTAATTTAACCCCAGGTTCTCGACGCCGTATAACGCGCTCTTTAGCCTTACCGCCGGTATTTTATAACACAACCGTAGGTTAGGTATATGATATATCTCTTTCACCGCTGGCATCGTATAATATACCCGTTAACGCTCCATATAATATTTTTTATCGCAGATATCGTATAACGCGCCGTGTAAAGTCGTAGTCTTACTTTTAATGTCGTGTAACACTTCCCGTATAATACATAACCCCTACCGAATCCGGTCCACTACTTTTTATAAATATAAACACCCCCCGTAACCTTTAAAAAATCCTTCTTTTCCTTTTTATAACGTCGCCCTCCTTAGTTAACCACCATTTTAATAATTATTCCATTTATCTTTTTATATGTTTTAATTACTTATTCCTATTAATATATTTTTACCCGGTTTTCCAACTTATTATTATAGCCGACATATATAACTGACCTAGTTTAGGTTACGTTATCGTTAACGCTTTCAACAGGGATAACGAATTACCCCATGAAGTATATTACCTTATTATATATTAATATCCTGCTATCAAATGCATGTTATAGCCTCCTCAAGTTATAGGAGATTTTCTATTTTTCAAAAATAATAAAGATAAAAGTACGTTTTTTTATTATAATCTAAAAAACTTTATATATTATATATTGATCGCCCTTTAACTTTAGCGTTTTCTTAGTTTATATTCGAATTTATCGGGCGTAAAAATGTCGTATTTACCATAAGGTTTATAATATGGTAAACTTGTAAATAAACTTCATAAAGGACTTAACCGTAAGTTAACTTCTCTTCGTAATATATGTAAAAAATAACTTTATTTACAGATTTACCTGGTTTACGTGTCTTTTTACGTTAGTTGGTTATTATGGCTGAAAATAAAAGTTATATCCTGTCCCCTACGCGTAAACATTAAGGAGATGTCCTGGGTTATTAACTCGTTTTTATTTTTGCCTTTTTCAAGTTGTTTAATTAATTTTCCCGGTTTTACGATATCGTTTAAATATAAGGAGTTTTCATTATATCAGACGTATAGGCTGTTACCTTTTTGGTCATACGTTTATGTTGCCCCCTTTTCCTGGATTCGTTTTTACTTAAGATATTTTCGTTACTTTTTACTATATCGCCTTTTTATGAAAATGAAATACCTTCAACCGACCGGGCTTTATCAAATAAAGTTTTTGCTCTGACCCTCTTTAATTACTATTATGTATTCTTTCGTAATTTTGGTTAATGTAATTAGAATAATATCGTTACCCAAATTATATGTTTCATAATTAATATAGGGTATAGCTTATAAAATGTAACGAAACACGTCTAAAGTTTAACTATATTATCCCAGATTTTATTTTTATTCTATTTATTAACCTTAATTAAAAGCGAATTGATCGGGACGACCACAAACGTGCGTAAAATTATACCTGGGCTGATCGCGTTACTTAGGTTTAAACTAATATATTGTAATCTTTAGTTACTCATTTAAAGTGTCGTTTTCTTCGCCCCTCCCCCCGCTTTATTTTTTATTAGCTATTATAGTCGGCTTTTTTAAAATCTAGTCCCTTTTAAAGTTATCTTTTATCGTTGACCTTCCTTAACGTCCATCCTTCCTCGTATTATCCGTTATTGGCCTTTTTTTTAGCGTTTGATCCTTTTCGCGTTATCCGCTATCTTTGGCGTCGCTTTATATTCGTCCCGCTTTTTATTTGCCCCCCTTTTCGTCGTTTACCAGTTCCCGTTAAGTTTTTTATCGTCTTCCTCCCCCAACGTTACCTAGTGTCCGAAGTTAATTATAATAGGGCTCCTAATATTAGTAACGCCAGTACTTTTTAAATTCCAATAAGGATAATAATAATAAATATGTAGGTTTTTATTAAATTATAGTAAAAATCGCCTTACGGTTAAATATATATATTTTTTAAAAAAGTTGGACATTATTCATCCGACCCTACTTATTATATTATAATTTCGTTTCATGATAAATTCTCCTTTTGATTTATAAGTAAAGTATTACTTCGCAGGTAGAGGCGGTTCCTCTTACGTCAGTCGTTTGGTATGAATTAGATGTTAACGTCGAAATACCGGGTTATTACAAACCCAAGTATTTCTTCATTTCGTTTTAAATTTATTGAAGGTAATAATATATTGATAAATATTTAGTAGTTTTCACCTCTGTTTATTATAATGTTTTTACTTAACTAATATAACATGAACCCTACCTCTCCCCATTTTTTATATAAGGATTTCTTATACTTTAAATTCCTTATATTTACCTTTTTTGCTTTATTAATAACGAAAATGAATCCCGGTCGAATATCGGATAAAACTTATGAAAAAAATGTTTTAAAACGATCCGTTCAACTAAATCTATATAAAAATATAAGGTATTTGCCAAGAATATTCAATATGATATTAAATAGGTTCGAAATATTAATCACCCGATATTAATTTCAAAGTTGGTTAATTTTTTTATTCAAGTCGTTAATTTTAATATTACGAAAGTTTAGCTAAATTTAGTTCCTTACTTTATATCGCTTTACCGATCATTGTTTACGATTCTTTGTAGTTTTTATTTATTATTAAATATAGGTCATCCTCGCTTAGGTTAATTTCGCTTTTTCGCTTAAATAAGCCAAAAATGTAATAACTTATCCCATTGGACTAATTAATGATTTTATATTTTCGTTTACCTTTAGGATAGGTAATATTATATATATATTTATTAAACGGTTTACGTTAAACCCCGTAACCGTTAACTTACGGTTAGTTAACGAAAATTAATAAGCGAGTAAATCTAAAACCTAATTATATTATAAAAAGAGAACGAAGATACGTAAATACTTTTAAACCTTTAAATTTACTCATTTAATACCGTTATTTATTTACAAGTAATACGTCGTAAATAAAAGTAATTCTATTCTTTTAGGAAATATAAAGTCGTTTAAAATACGCTTACCTAATTTAAACCGTGGTTACTAATTATAAAAGTTAGAAATTTATGAAATATTTACTATATATTCTGAAAACGCTTCGTATATATATCGACGGTTAGAAACTATATAGTCTTAATTTAAATAAACTTAAAACAATCAGTAATAATTAGTCAATACTAAAGGACATTATTAATGATTATTAAGTTAACTATAAAATAGACCGAAATATACGTTTGATACTGGTTTAAAGTAGGGAGGGGTTTAAAGAGGCTTTATCGTAAGGTACAACGAGGTTTCATCCCGTTATATTACGTATATATTGGATATAAACGTCCAATATTTTCGATAATTCATTTCTAATGGTAATCCCGTTGAATAACGCGAAATGAAATATTTTTACCCGGATAACTAATAATAAATGAATCGTAGGTTCATTACAAGATTTTAGTCGTTAATAATTTCGAATTCAATAACTATAAATAATTACAATTACTTAATATATTTTGCGAGTTCATGTTATAATCCGTAATTTATACTAATCGTTCTTTTTAAGTAGGAAACGTTTAACGTTTTTGAAAACCGTTAAAAGGCGAACATTATATAATTTGTTATTCGCTATTTTTTAGTTTTACAATTCGGTTAACGTACCCAGGCAGAAAATAAAGTAATTACTCCGAGTTAACGATACCGGCGGGTTTAACTCGGGCCGAGCCCGCAGCGGTATTACCGGTGTCGTTGTATTAAAATCCTTTAAAGTTATCCCCGATAACGACTCCAATGCGGGCCGGACCCGGGACGGTATCGTTTTCAGCGGCCTTACGAATACTTCTGACCTATTTTTAAAATATATGTCGCTATAATTTAATGATCAAACCTCCGTCTCTTTAAATTTATTTATATAACTCGCCGTAATCTGTATCCCGTTAATATATAGGTTCATTAATATTATATTTAATATATGAATGGAAATAGATTTAGAAACCCGTGCGCGGTGTTTCTTAACTTCGGATTCATTTTGTAACCTTCTGGTCAACGTATTCGGGTGGGCGCCCTAAGTTACGGGCCTATACCATAAATAATATTGAAAAAGTAAAGATACTTCAGCTTTCCTAGCTTGACGTTTTAAAATCAAACATGATAAAAAAAAATCTAATCCTTCGTGGTCCATTAAAATCGTAAACGGTATACGGATATTACATAACTCGGAAAACCACGCCTTTAAACAAAATACCACCGCGAAAATCTCCTTATCGTGAATAGTATAATTATGTTTCGTATTTATTAATTGTACGAAATGGTAAGTTATTGAATTTCAAATTCTATTTTTATTTTGTTATGATAAACACACCCTTAAAGTCGTTTCCGAATAATTGGTTTTTACTATTATTAGCCGATATGAATCCTAATATACCAAAATAGAGGCCGTAATACAGGTATCATTTAAGTTTTAAAATGTGTATTTCTTTCTTTTCATATAAGTTTAACGAATGACTTGTTTCGTTAGACGGACGAGACAATCCGCTAATTCTGACAAATTATTAATAAAATTACGATAAAAGTTGGTAAAACCTAGAAAACTTCAAACCTCCCGGATAATACGTAATAACCTTTAATAGCGGATTACCCGGACTTTCTCGGGGTCGGTCCGGATGCATATTTTAACCTTTATAATGAAACTTAGGTATGTTACCTTTTTAACTACGAAATTATTATTTTTAAATTTAAATTTAGCTTCGACTTATAAAAACGTACCAAAATTACGTGAAATTTATTATTTAAGTTTACTTGATACATACAAAAAGACTAAAAGGTCCTTTAAATACGTTATCGCGAAATTATCCAATATATTTAACATTATATAGTTAATATATCGCTAAAAAAATCTTTGGCCTTCCCACTAGTTTAAAAGGGGTAACTAACCACTTAAATAACCCGAATCACATACGAAACGTCGTTATTTTTTCCATTTGGGTATGATTTGGATACAGTAAAAGGCTTTTCAAATATTTAATTTCATAAGTTATATCAACTTCAATAATATACGTAAGGTTTTATTATTATTAAAGGTAAGGGAAAACAGTTTTATTTTGTAATTTTATTTAATTCACGGTGATTGATATAAAACCTTAATTTCCCATTCAGTTTAAAAATAAGTAATACAGACGTTATAACCGATAAAAAGTTTACCTGAACTTAGCTTTTATTGATTAATTTTGTAACGTATCATCGAAGTTTAAAAAGTTAATTTCTAAATATCGAGTATAACAGTCTTTAAGATCGTTTTGATAAAGATTCATTTTCTTCCCTTTTAATAAAAATATAATAATAGAGTTTCCATTTATATAAGGGTAAGGCTATAGCTTTATCCTTATTGAATAGGTATCGGAATTTACTTAATTTTAATAAAAAACGTAACTAATCCTTTTTTTTTAACCGTAGTCGTTACCATCGTTTGTGAAATTTACGTTCTCGTAAAGGCTTATAGTAAAAGTTATCCGGAACGGGTCCCCCGTACGTTATGTTTTTCGGTACAAACGTTGTGTTAAACCGAGAAAAATCGAACCTATTACGCCTTGTATATCCCACATCCTAAGGTGTATTATTACTATGTTAATAACGAAACCTTTTTAACCTTAAATTATTAAACAATTATTACTAACTTTCAAATTTATTTATAAGTGTCGTATTTAAGGTAATTAAAAGATTATACCCGTGTTATTCTGGGAATAATATATGTTAACATTGTATTCGACTATTAATTAATATTTATACGAAACTTGATTATTTAGGTAATATATATATTTTACTTAACCATATTATTGTACCGAACTTCGAAGATATAATAAAATTATTTAATTTATTTAATTACTATATTAAAGCCTTATTTATAATATGATAATGATTATAATCAAAATATACTTCAATATTTAAAAAGTAGGTATTATTGAAAAGTATAAGGATAAAGAATGTATTTTCGTTTATACGTATTTTAATTAAATTGATATTTTTTATTTGATTTTGTAATAACTTTATTAATATTATATAACCCTCAAACGAAACTATATCTAAAAGTTAAGCTTTCACCGTCATCGTTAATATAAAAACTTTTTTTTAATTTTTCGTCTTGGATCGTATATACTTGTATAAGAGGTAATGCCATGCGAAGTTTGTAACTACGTTAGTAATAATATGATAAGTTATAACGTACGTAATACCTTAAGGTTAGCTCAATTTAAAGTTCCTTTACTATCGCCTACGTCGCCCTACGTTTTTGGTTTTAAACGCGTACCGAACGGGCTTATTAAAATAATTAACCGTGGTATCGAGATAATTAGCCATCATTACCACGGCCTTTTAACGAAGGTATTTAAAAAGCGTGGACTCCTATTATATCCGTGTTATTATTCGGCCGTTAGGTTTATACAGGTCCTGTTAACTAACGACTAAAACGCCGGTTGAATTTTAAGATTTTGAGTTATCAGCGAATTCGCGCTACATTTGAAAGGCTATAATATAATTTACCAGAATAATACTTGTAGTAATAAATTTATCGCGGATATGTAACTATATACGAAAGCGTAAGTAATGACACATTAAGGCTAAGTGCTAATTTAAAACACCCGTTGAAACTAAAAATATTTCGAACCTAATAACGAATAGTATTGATAAACATTTATCGTTTATAACTAAACTTTTAAGTTCGATTAATATTTTATTCGCGCGGTAAGGGTCGTTTAAAGCCGTTTCTAATATGATCGAAAAACTTTTTTATATTATATATACCTTTATATCATTTGGTTTCGTAATACGCCGTAATCTCTTATTTTATCGTCGCCATATAATATCCTTATATGTAAATGAATGTATACCGACTTTTCTAAAATTTATATTTTATTTTCTTTTAGTATAAATTTAATCGTTTGGGGCGTTGTTGTTTATATAAAAGTAAATTCAGGGAATTACGATTGGTTATATCGTTTTCGTCTATTTTCAATCGATAAAAACCTAACGTGAGTGGCGGCTAATTCGGTTTAAAATTATTAAATTTTTATTACGACTTAAGCAAAGTTAAACCTAAAGTCTATAATTAACATCAATTCATCCGATTATTATAGTTTTTTTACAGCCGACGCGATATAACTTACGGTATTTCATAAATAAAAGATATTGGTTTAAATCGGCTCCGAAGAAGTAGGAGATATATTTATAAAGGTAAAAAACTAGGTATTCGCCGACGGCCTATTTCCCTCGAAACCATTTAAGTATAACGTAAAATTACTAACGTTTACTATTGATTTGTTTATCATAAATAATATTCTTGTAAAAAAAAATAAAAACCAAAACTTGATAATATATTCTAATCTGACTTACAATAATGTGTTAAGTAAATGTTGAATAGAATTTACTATTAGGGTACAGAGGAATATTAAAAGAGGTTACCGCGACCCAACGTGAAGAACCTATGGGTATAGCTAGTACTTAGCTCGTAACGTACCCTTACATGTGCCGTATAAAAAACGTACCCGGTCCGCACCTGGACCGGGCTCAAGCCAAGTACTACTCATCTCGTTACGTGTATAGTCATGTACCCTATAGACTCAATGGCCAATGGCCCGAGTCCATAACATATCGAATTTGTTGAAAAACCAGTAATATTATACGGGCGTGATAGTTGTTACCTTAATAAGGCTATATTATACGACTGTAATAGTTCCCGTTCGACGTCAACTCATATAGAAGATTGAATAGGCCTGAGAAAGTAAATGTTTTATAAAGTATATATACTTGATTCTAAAGCTTCCAGTGATGCATAAAATATATTTTACAACTTAGTTACCTTTTTGCTGCGGGTCATAAACATTAAAAGTGTAAAAAAACATAAAAGGGTACACTATGAAGCAAGTAATATACCTAAAAAAAAGTCTTTTATAGATAATGAAATATTCAAAGTGTGGTAAAAAACGAAAGACCCGTTCAACATACGGGGATCAGGTGGGTAGTAATGGCTCAAAATAAATAAATAAAAAAAGCTGTTATATATGAACGTTCATAATAAATGTCTTTTCTTAGTACCTTAAAACGCAAAAGGAATCAGATTTTGGTCTTAACTTCGTAAAGAGAGGTTACAGAGTTCATAACATATATAATAGGCTTATTATTCAAGTAAAAAACGTCAACAAAAATCTTATAATTACATTTCTTCTAGTTTTTTGTTACAAAATTAAATCTTTGAGGCGTTCATGTATATATTTAACAATTATAAAAAAGCTTTTTAATAGCTTTTAGGGCATAATATTTTACATTTTTATACCCTACAGACTTCAGAACTTTTTATAGTCTATCAACGTCAAGGTAGTTAAAACGTCGATATAATTAACGAATCTCCAACTCTGTTAGGTTCAATACCGTTACCTTTAAACCTTAAAAATAAAACCACAAATACCCTCACATAAAAGCGAGAAGAAACCTCTAACCGTTCTTAACTAACTTATTTACTTCAATATTAATATTAACGCTAAGTGTCTTTATATTCTGCAAATAGAGAAAAAAGGTGGTGAGAGACTTAAGGATATAAACTTTAATTAATATAAAGACAGTCTAAACTACCGTTATCCCCAATAACAATAGTTATTGGCCTAATTAGAAGCCAACTTTAGTCTTACTGGCATCTTGACGATTAATCTCGGTAATAGTAGTACTTTCTCTCTGCAATATCACGTATTACGAATAGCCTTTTATTAAATACCTTGCTACCCATGTATTTGACATAATACCTTAAAACCTATATTTGGCGTAACGATTACAAAGGTTAAAAGTATGTATAATATTAAGGGATTTGTTAAGGTAAAGGTAAGAATTTTAGCTATTTAAACGATATAGGAAGGCGTGATCAACTATTTACTAGAACGCATTAGGAACAATATTTTTATATCACTTAATTTGCTTAGTAATATATTTGCCGTTAATATTTTCTTTGCATTTAAAGTCTACGATATAGTCCAGAAAATCCTACACCAAATTAATAGAGTACTAAATATAACACATTAACTATTTATTATTACGTTCGGCCAGATGGTAACGAATCAACTAACAGTCTGACTTACCATAAATTCAATATCTTTTGACACTATTACGACTATAGTTTTTACGGTTGGAAGATCCGCTACAATTTTACCCTTGTTTACTCTAATGTTGTTGTAAATTTCAGTTCGAAGTCATTAGACCAGATTTTAAGCTTTAAAGGCGCTTATAACTATATCTGTGATCATTTTAGTATACCAGCGCGTGGTCTTCCTCATTCAAATCGCGGAAGTCATCAGCTTAGGGGTATATACCAAACGAGCTTGGCGTATGCGCCATCACAGTTGCAAACTAAAACCCAAACTAGCTAAAAAAGCCTTTACAAGTAGTATCTAGGCGTTATAAAGCGTATTCAAACTTGCTAACACCTGTAATAGCTGACCATACCTACTTAAGAAACGTAATTTAGCTATAGTAGGCCTCCCCTATCAGTTAATAATACAATATTAACTTGTTATGGATTTGATTTAAAAGATTTATCAGTATTTCCTCTTTTTTCTTCTTTTTCTATATTATCTTCATTCACCTTATTGTAGCTCAATCTGTATAATATTACGCAATGTAGACATCTTATTCGAAATAAATATTGATACCGTCGTAAATCTCTATAAAGTTAGTTATTCGTGTTAGGAAAGTTAATTATTAATCCTTGGCGTGCCTTAAAAGAATAATAGGGAATAATAAGTAAAAACTAGAAAAGAAGACCTCTATTTACTTACAAGTATTCAGGAAATACATCATCTTCGTATCAATAAGATTGAAAAGTTTTCTGTTATATTTATCTACACTATTCCAGATTTTGGTGAAGTCCATAAAAAGCTTATAATTAATGTTAACTATTTTCACGGGTTTTAAAGGGAGATCGCGATAATCGTCATAACTTTCGTGAGTATTTCCTGACAGTTTAATCCCTAGAGCCTCCAAGTAGCGGTATTAAAGGTAATTAAAAGTCGTTTGACCTAAGGGGTAAAGTTCTATAATAGGACCCGTAGTAAACCCGCGTGTATAGGCGTACCTACCGTAAAAAGGGTTTCAAGGAAATTGGTGATTTTGAGCAAAGGGTTAAAGGGTAATGGAGAGTCAACCGTAATTTTTTTTTTAAGGAGCTTAAAGATATTTCTTGATTAACTGTTAGATCGCACCAGAGTTAATACCTCTTGCCGCGTTGGCAGTCGCTACTTTGCGTGCTTTATCACCGTTAAGAGCGTACCTCGCGTTGTCACGTAAAGGTGTTAGGCTGCCGAATAGATTAATAGGGTTTTTATCGTTATCGCGTAAAAAGGTTTGATTTAACCAGAGGTTGAAGAGAGGTTCCCTAAAACGCGTGTGAGTGTCTTTAAGGTTATTAATGCCTTTTCCTTTAAGTCGTGAGTCTTAGGAGTATTCCTTAAGTTAAGACAGATCGAAAAGAGTTTGTATCATATTAGTTAAGTTCTTTTCTGGTACATAAACTCCTCGTTCTTCTAGTTATAACTTTAACTTAGACTTGATGGTTGTTTAAATTGATTTTTACATGTTAATTATCCAATCGTTAAAGAACTTACGATACTTACGGAAAGCGAGGTCACCTCGGTCAAGTTTTTCTCTGCTGTTTTACTAGAGGATATAAATTCCAACGAAGTTAGTTAAGTATTCTTCGGTTAAACCTTCGTTCATATCTTACCCTTAAAGGTCGTTGATATAATATTTGTCGAAGAGGTAACCGAGGGCTTTAATTACCTCTTTCTTAACGAGGTCGGCGATATATTTAAAGTAAACGTCTACGGCAGTCATTTTGGTGTTTTGGCGTAAAGGGAGGGAGGGCGTAGGGACTTGGTGGTTAAGCGTAAAGTCGCGCGACGTGATTTTTTTTAGCGCGATTTTGTGTTTTCGCTTGAATCAGCGATTTTAACGATTCAATTGAAGTAGGGGTAAAGGTTTAGTGTAAATGGTAAGGTCGGAGGTTATCTGTTAATAAAGATGAAAAGTTAAAAGTTATAGGTTGTAGGACTTGGTTGTTTTTACAGTAGTAACATTCGTAAAAGTACCAATTTAGCAGTTTGCCAACTCGTCGTTTGAGGTTTTTTAACATCAATTTTAACTTTCTTCAAGAAGGATCTGGTCAAGATTTATTATTGTTTTTAATAAAGATACCGTCGCTACCTTTAAGCTTCCGTAAAAACCAACGTATCTTAAAGGTATTCTTTACTTGCTGCTGTAAAAACATACGCAGTTTATAAAAGTCTTTCGTAAGAATATTTTCTCTACCTTAGCCTCTGTTATCAACGTAAATTATAACCGGAAAGTAGCTTCTTCTTTCACTTAGCTTATCTATGCTTAACTTAATAGGCACTGCTAAGTATTGATAAGGCTTTAGATGTTACAACGTTATCGATTCGATTGGTCGAAGTAACAGTAGTATTACAATGGTCAAGTGGTGAATGTATTATTCTATATTTGGCAGACCGCTAGCCGATCTGCAGGGTAATTTGTATGGCCAATTGATTGGCTCATACTCTAATGTGAAGTGGGTGTATACTATACTTGACTTGCAGCCAATACAGTAAGCTCAAACAAAACAATACACTCAAATCCCAGTCACCATAATCAACTTTACTATAACTAAAGTTGATTTACTGCACTTCAATTACTAGTATTCCAGCAATTGATAGAATTTTATAAACCAGTATTAAGTTTTGAATAAATCGGCCCCTTATTCAAAACCAACTAAAACGATAGATTTAAGTTAAAGTAATAAATTACGTTTGTATGATTGAAGAACCGGTTACGAATCGTTCAGATATTGCAGTCTTCAATGTTTTTGAATCTTATTACGATTCGACCGAAAATAACGATGAACTATTTCGCCTTACTCATAAACAAATTTAAATTAACTTTTCATTAGTTCCCAAATAGCTTTGAAAACGAACACTTTACGAATATACAACATAACATCAAAACTTATATTACCATCATAATTTAAATTACTTTATTACATCCTTGTATTTGTTTGTACCATTATCCAAATTGAAATTTCAACTCCTTTTGATTAATAACTTCTCTCTTAAACCTACTAATTTACCTCATTTGCTATCGATACTTTCAATAACTTTAAACTATCATTCAATCGTATTAAATTAGGCTTTTTACCTACATGGCAACCATAAATGTTTCATTTCTAACAAAAATGATTTTATTTACCTGGTACCACGCTTTTTGTTAAGGAGCTGCATGGTGCCAAAACCTCATAAACTGATTATTGTAAATAGTATAAAATCGTTGCCACCATATATATTAACCTTACATTACGTAACGCGCCGAAACTTTATAATCATTTTTACAGCGACTAACTAGGCTAATAAGTTATTTAATCGCTTATTAATAACAATAGAACGACTTGAAACCTAGGTTATTTAATTCTATTTGAAATTTTAAATGTAAATTAAACCTATGACAACTTCTCCTTAACTTTATTTATATTAACGTTAGAGCTAATGATAATATATAGGTAACTGGAATCATGATCCGTAATAGCAACGGTAAAAATAATATCTTGTGTTGGTGTTTAAATATTTATTAACAGATTATTCACCGTTACTTATAACTAACTTTTACCTTTCACATCCTAAACGAATTAGCTCATTATGGACTATATGTTGAATATATTCTAAATATATCAATGTACGTGTTTTTCTAACGTATTTACAAATAAACTGTTTGAGGTACAATACAAGAAGATATTGTATAGGATTGTAGATCCAGTAATACTAGAATATACATAGGTAACTCTATGGTATAATTAATAGAATATTCATAAAGATCTCGATGATCAAGCTCAAGATTCAGTATTATTCAATACTAGTTTATATTAGTAAGTACTAGTTCCCCTATACTAGTAAATACTAGTGCCTCTGTACTAGTAAGTACTGCGATACAGGTGTTATCTCCATCCCAATCCTCCTTTAACTTAGTATACTATTCCCTAGTCTTCTCACTATTGTTCCTACTAGTGTTCCGGTGGATATCCTTATCTTCAGTGTATTTATTATCTTTGGTGTAGGGACGTATTAAGTTCTGATTGTTGTACTAAGTACTGACTAAACTTGTTGCTAAGCATAGACTATGCTTCTTGTATTTTTAACACATCACCTTAAGAGGTATTATCTGCTTAAAACCAAAAAATGATAAAAACAAGACAAGTAAAATAAAAGTAAATAGCAGAGTGAAAGGTGAAGCAAGCGTATTATGAAGTGAAAGTTGGTATATGTAAAAAGCAAGAAACCTTTTGTGGTCCAATTTAAACCGATATCATTTATAGTTATCTTTGTTAATATTGAAAGTCTGTAGCAACTACTATACCATTTTGTACCCGTAATATTACAACGTAACCTAAAGTATAAAGTTTTACAAACTATCAATAGTTCATCTAAATTTAATTTTACCAAACTAAGCTTTTGTATTATTAAGTACTACTTTGCCCTCGATAGCAGCTTTATTAACCCCTTTGCCAGTTGTTTATCTGTGGGAATATACTTAATGTGTATAATACCACGTTTAACATTATCCCTTACACAGTGTTTTTTTTAAAAATAATATATGATAAATTCGTTAGTGAAACTCTAGGTTCCTAATCAATTTGATGACTCTCTTATTATTACAGTAGATAGTAACGATAATATGAATACATAGTCTTGTGAACAAATTACTTATCCAAAGGATATTCTAAGTGATACTTATCACTGCTATATATTCAATATTTGAAAAAGATGTGCAAACTTTAAATTTTAGTTTGAAAATTAAATTGACTGTATTGTTGACGATTTGAATTTTATATCTATAGGTTAATTTTGTAGTGATATTTTCTCCCTTTGAATCGGAA
Organism: Anisogramma anomala; assembly: GCA_038502455.1. NCBI lineage: Eukaryota > Fungi > Ascomycota > Sordariomycetes > Diaporthales > Gnomoniaceae > Anisogramma > Anisogramma anomala. The sequence goes on along the minus strand of JASMMZ010000009.1, from coordinate 555,502 downwards.
TGGTATCAGCTGTGGATCCCAAATCCCTAGTAATCTTAATGATTATTTTGGTTGATGTTCATGGCGTTGCAATACGATGATGCTAAAAGTACCTTTTTTCCCACTTATAATCTATGATTATAATACTATTCGAAGTATCTAAAGGTATAATTGAGAAATATGATATTTTTATAAAAAGGATTATATCTGAAGCGTGATAGTAGTAATACGAAAAACGTTATATTGGGTCTGATTTGACAAATTGTTTAGCTAAAAAAACACAAATCTAACTGGTATTTCTTAATTCTTAATATATCAGCGTGGCTTTCAAAGTGTATAGCGTAAGCAAGAGATCTAGTTGTAATAGGAATATAGGCCGACTGTTTTTTATTCCCTCTATCTTAAAGTCCAAAGCTTTTTGGATATATTCATTTTTAGTTAAAACGATTGTATAATTATCCCTATTTTTGAAGAGACGTACCCCTAGGAATTGCTTCACCTATCCCAGGTTTTTATACTTGAATTCTTTCAATATATATATTTTAAAGGCTTTCATGGCTTTCGGATCGGGATCTATTAGAATCCTATAAGAATGAAATTGTAAACGTAAGTACAAATGATAAGTTAACGGAGATACTTGACGTATACTGCGTTATTTAAAATCAGATCATTAAATTTAAGTGTATCTAAAACTATGTTGAACCTTTACAATTATTATCTTAAAGTCTGCTGAGGTTCATATAAGGATATGAGGAGCTTCAAGACTTAGTTAGCTATAGTGTTAAAATTTACGTTATTTTTCTTGTGATGCTTTAAAAAAAATATTGATGGTGTCTAAGATATCTATCAGTACTATATTTTTTGTCTTTCATTAAGGAAATTTAAATAGATGTTGATTTAGTTTATATCTCAACTATTATAAATAGTGAGAGTGACGAGTATTTTCCACGTATAAGACTTTGTTGTGACGGCAAAGGTTGTGGTGTAGTCAATACTATATCTCTACTTAAATACTTGTATAAAGATCCTGACCTTGTACTTTTTGATTTGACCGGTAGCATCAGTCTTGGCTTTGGTGGCCTTTTTGCAGTTAGAGTATGTCGGTTGTTATCCTCTTTAATAGCTTTAAAGACTTTAAGGAATAGCAAGCTTCGTATTTCACTGTAGAGGGCCTTTTTCTAGTGTTCGGATTCCAGGCCCTCCAAATCTTCCTTTATAGTTAGTTGTTTCTCTTATTTGTTGATAGGTTCTTTGGCTAACTGTTTGCTAAGTTTATTGTCATTTAACAAATTTTTTTCTCGGCTTTGGGTTTGGAGTAGTCATTGTAGTATTATAAGGAATACGAACCTCAATAGTATCTTCTTCTACTATAAATAATTTACGGTGTCCCGTGATAGTTCTTTCGAAAAACCGTCAGGCTATCAGTACTAACGATTTTTCTGGTCGAGTTCCCAGGCCCGTTTCGCAAGTAGACTGTAAAGATATGTCAGGGCTTTGTAATATTAAAACAAACTAACATGAAAATATTTCCCTTTCTTTTGTTGTATTAGTTTTTCGAATTCTCACTTGTCTTGTTATGTGAATATAGATAATGACAGCTGGGACGGGAGTGAAGGCAAACCTAAAGTTTTTTTTTTATTCCTTTCTTCTTTTCATTTAAACTAAAGACCTTTATAGTGAGAAGTGTGCTGTATTCTGCTTCTATTGTTAACTTTTAAGTTGGTTATAATAGTATCTGCTTATAATAAGTAAATCTATAAGTGATATAACACTTTTCTGGCAACAGTTCAGGTCCTTATCTTTTCCAATATTACTCTATTGAAGCGTTCCAAAACCCCGTTTTCTTTAGGGGTATATGGCAAAGAATATCTGAAAGTAAATGTGTAATTTATGGACATTATTTTGATAGAATAGCCAACGAGTTCATTGGCTTCGTCGAATATTGAAAAGTTAACAATATATTTAATATGTTTGAAGATTTCGTTTAACATACAATAAACTAATTTTTTTATTTTATCAAGGAAGACAATAACTGTATCATAAACCTTGAGTCTATATTTAGATTTAGCAGTAATTAGGCAATGGCGTTTGTTTTTAGGACTAGAAGTCATTTCCAATAAGCTATTAAGGGTTTAAATGTATCCCTTTCTTTCCGGGCTTCTGTATTAGAAGCTTATTCGCTATCACCTGTTTTTGTAAAGCTTATAAGGATCGTAAACAAGGTATGTTTCTTATTGTAATTTCTTGGTATTGTACAATAACTTAAGTAATTTCTTTATTACTTTTAGGATGTTTTGACTAAACTTGATTTGCTGAAGGGAAGTATCGAAAGATTTTGAAGTAAGAGTAGCGGTTAAGTAATAATGGAATTATTATGTAGCTTGAATAATAGTATAATAGTTAGTTATGATAACGACTGTTTTCTTAATTAGTAAGTTCAATGAAAATAAGTTTTTCATTATAATGTTGAAATTGTGAAAAATTGAAAAGTTTATGAAGTTTATGATAAAGTTGGTATATTAAAACAAAGTAAGAAAGCTCAAGGTATTTAAGTCTTTATTCAATTTATGTTTGTACTGTCCTTTCTCTTGTAAGTTGAATTAAACCACCCTTTATTCGTAGTCCTAAGTAGTTTTTGTATTGGATTTCGAGTTGAAAGAACTATGTTTTGTCGTTGAAATATTGCAAGATGAGATTGAATAAGCTTTCAAAATGTTTTCAAATTGGAGCTTATCAATTATAAAATAATGTAGTAATATTAAAGAGGGAGGGAAATCGTTTAAGAACTTAGCGTTAAGTTTTAATGGCTTGACGTTGAAAGTAAGGCCTGTAAGGCGTTACTACCCGTTTGTGGTACGGCTTTTAATTGGTCGTTACAGTAGATTAACGTAGAAACGGGAGACTTTGGCGTTGAGAGTGGATATTTTGAACTTGAAAAAAGATACCATTAAACGGGAATAATCTTATAAGATACGGCTTTCATTCAACTAAAAGTTTTCTTTAGAAGGTTTTATGAGGTAAATGTCGGTAAGATCTCTACTTATTCACGTGAAAGTAAAATAGTAGAAGAGTAATCATAAAGATTGGTATTGTAGTAGTGAAAGATAAGTTGTTCAGAAGAAGCATTCAGAGAGTACACGTTTTAGGTGAAAGCTTATAAACTCTCACCCAGAGCATGACACTCTACCATGTACTTTGCTAATCTCCCCTTTAAGCAGTGGCATAAAGGGTGCATCCAGCAGTCATGCACTTTGCAGGAGTGCACCTTGCAATGTAATGCATTACCGTATGCCCTGCAAGGTAATCCTTACATATACTAACTATAGTGATATATAATAATATATACAGTAAATTAATCAAATTTACTATATGATAGGAAAGGTGTTACCATTATAAAATGATAGTGCTATTTGTGGCGTAAGCTAACTTTACTATTGTCAAGTGTAACAATATACGTTCTCTACCTGTTTTTAACTGAACGAAGGCTGTAGACTTGAATATAAAACCGAATAAACTTTTGTAACATTACCTTTATGTGATCTAGCCATGAAGTTTTTCTTGAACCGACTGAATCGTTGGTTTCTGTTGATAGGCTGTTTTTGGGGGTTCTTAGAAAATGGAGTTAGTAGCTTTTCCTTCCTGAAGATGATTTTTATCTTGGAAGTCTGATCGCAGTTTATAAAGTATCAAAGGAACGTCTTTTCTCCATTTAATTCGTATTCGGATTGTTAAAATTAGGAATTCGAGTTTAGTATAGGTCAAGAATTAAAGGGAATATTCAATATATTTAACACAACAACCTTAGTAGATGAGGCTTCTTCCTGTATTTTCAAAGTTTATTATAATGATAGTAGAGACGAATTGGTTTAAAGGCCGGAGGAAACGAAGTTTTTAAAAAGTTTTTAATAATGAATCGGTCTTGTGCCTTATTATATGTCAATCAACTTCAAAAAATATTTAAACGAATTTTTGATGCCAACGATAATAGTTGTAAGATTTAAATTAATAAAAGAAGTAAATATCCGGTGGGTTCAAATCCGTTTACGTATAGTTTTGGAAGTTTTTTCCAGATTGCAGTAAATAAGAGTTAATAAATGAATGTAGTTAGTTTCTTTTAATATTGTATCTATCTTTATTTTGAAATTTTCTTCCAATTTTTTTCTCCAGATATTCAAATAGTCATTACTGACAGTACATTTTTTTGATTGTTATTAGCCATGTTTTTATATTTGAGAAGATCCATTTTTCAGAATTTTTAAACGATTATAACTTAAATTTTGAAATAATCCTCCTTTTTCTAGAGTTGAAAAAGGGATTCTTAAACTCTTTCTTTGGTATTGTTCCTATAGATTTTATTTTTCGTTCCGGCTTCGGTGTTTGGAATGTTTGAGTAATTCCTTTGAGGGGTTTCTTAATCTCAGCTGACAGCCTATTCTATATATCGATGGTTAACCTGAGTTTTTTCTGACTGGGGTAGTCTAGAGCATTGATAGCTTTAGCTTCTGCCTTATTATTAATAATATTAGCAGTATTGGCAGCTTGAAGTTTTTTTTTTAGCTTTGGTTTTACCGGTATCGCGAGCTGCCTCTGGCTCTTTTTTTCAATAGGGATTCAGGGTTTAAATCACTTGAAGAAACAGAGGAAGGAGTTGCTCTGGAGCAGAGGAAGCGAAGGGATGGAGATTCAGTAGGAGGAATAGAAGAATATGAAGGTCTAGAGGGACTTAAGGGACTGGAAGCAATGACAGTCCTCTGTGAAAAAGGAGCATTATTACTGGTACTGTTGTAGAACAAACTTGGTGGTGTAAAAGGTGATCCATGTGATTCTGGGAATACTGTATGATTATCTTCAAAGGTATTAGATTGTCCAGAAGAAGTGGATACCTTTGATATGTGTTTTGTAGAAAAAGTATTAAACTGAAGTTAGTAAAATAGTAGAGCAGTAGGGCATAATCGTATTGATAATGTGTTGAAGTTACTGTACAAAAAGATATTGTATAGCCTCGCTCGTAGATTCAGGAATACTAGAACTTACATGGAAAACTCACTGGTATACTCAATATAATCCTTGTAGAGATCTCAATGTTTAAGGTTGAGATTTTATACTAGTTAATGCTAGTTTACACTAGTAAGTGCTAGTTCCCTTGTACTAATAAGTAACAGTGTCAAGTAATATCTCCGTGTTAATCCTTCGTATTAGCTAGTACTAGTACTTTGCACTAGTAGGTACCAGCGCCCTTATACTAGTAAGTACTAGTATACATCTTCAACCTTACATCAACTTTCTTGGCATGTGTGTACGGACCAACTTGTTAAGTCGGTTAGAGGGCCTACACTATAAACCCTAACAGTTCACACTTTCGAGAAAAATTTTTAAGTTTAGTTATTCTTAATACCATCACTTCACATGCATCCTATTTCACCACAACATCATTAATCGGTTTTATCACCACTTAAATCTTTTCCGGCGACCCCTTTTTGGTTATAAAGATCGTCGTTGGCCCGGCGTACCGCCCGTGCAACGGTGCATACAGAAAACAACCCTAACAACCAATGGTTCCATCCTTCATCACTTGTACCAACGTGGCCCCTCAAATTTAAACTTGCACTGCAACTTCAATACAAGTTTGATTCTTTTTACGCTTTAAGGTCTTAAAGAAAAACATTTATTATAAGCTCTCGCACTTAACGGCTCTATTTATTTATCTATCTATTTATTTTTGAGCTGTTGCTACCTACACTGGCGCCCTAACTACTTAGCTAGAACTTTAAACTTGCACTTATATTACAACTACAATTAAATTACGAGTTTAATTCTTTTTACGTTTTAAAGTCTTAAAATAAGACCTTTATTATAAACGCTCGCACGTAATGTATTTATGTATTTATTTATTTTTAAGCCATCGCTACCCACACCGGTACCTCGTTCGCTTAGTGGGATCCTCGACTTTTCCTTAGATACCTTTCTTTGGCTGTCCACAAAAGACTTTCTCTGGTACACCACCTATTATAGACTCAGGCTGTTAGTTATTGAGTCTATAGGTTACGTGACTGTGCACGTAACGGGGATGGGCAACGCCCGGCCTAGGCCCGGCCCGGGAGCGGATAGGGCACGGCCCGGGTATAGGCCGGATACGGTCCGTACACGGATAGGATATGGTCCGTGTACGGATAGGGTACGATCCGTATACGGCACGTGTAAAGGCACGTAACGGGTTGGGTATTGACCTTACTTAAGGGCCCTATACATTAGGCTATGGTATCCTTTTCTAGTTTTTCTTTATATCTTAATAGTAAATTCCATTTAGTACGTATTAAACTTATCATCATAGGTTGGATTGTAATATACTATTAGGTTTTTTTTCCTTCGAAAAAATATTACTTATAATGAACGAATCGATAGCAAACGTTAATAATTCAGCGTTACGTTTTAATGTTATCGGGGAAGATAAGCCATCGGCGACTGCTTAATTCTCCACCTTTATAAATACATTTTCGACCGCTTTAGAGCCGATTTGGGTCGAGTTTTTTTGTTTATAAAACATCGTAGATTATATCGCGTCAGCTATTAAATAGTTATAACAACCGGGTTAATCGACTTTAACTATCGACTTTACATCCGACTTCGCTTAGGTTGTCGCAAAGATCTAATAACTCGAAACCGAATTAGCCGTAATTCGCGTTAGGTTTTCATCGGTTTAAAACAGATGAAAACGATATAACCAATCTTAATTAAACGGATTTACTTTTATATAGGCGACGACGTGTTGAACTATCGAATTTATACTAAAAGAGGATTAAATATGAATCGAAAAGGGTCGGTACGCGTTTTTCTACGTATAGGGATGTTATACAGTGGCGGTAAAACAGGCGGTTACGACTTATTACGAAGTCAGAGGATACGAGGGCAGGTATAATATAAGGAAGTTTTTCGATTATATCGAGGCGGTTTTCGACGACCTATACCGCGTAGATAAAGTATTAGTCGAATTCGAGGGTTTGGTATAAGTAATAGGGACCTATGAGCACTATTCTATATTAGGTTCGAGATACTTTTAGCTTAAGTAGGCGACTTAGATTGTCTGTTGGCCATAAAGTATAATTACTTACGTTTCCGGGTATCATTACGTATTCGCGACAAGTCTATTACGATCGTTGTTAGCCGGGTAAACTATATTGTAGCTCTGGAAAAGTCCCGCGAACTCGTCGACTAATTAAAGTTTTTAAATTTAAAACAGCGTTTTGGTTATTAGTTAACGGGACCTGTTTAAAGTTTGAGCCGTTTAAACGCTTTCATTAAAGAGTCGTAATAATCGCAGCTAATATTTTTGATACCGCGGTTAATTATTTTAACAAACCCGTTCGATACGTATTGAAAACCAAAAACGTAAGGCGACGTAAACAATAATAAAGAAATATTAAGTTAAATTTAATTTAAACCGTTACGTAATTTATGATTTATTCAACTATTTTTAATGTAATTATAATCCCCGCTCGAAATTACCTTTTATGTAGGTATATACAGCCTAAGTTAAAAAGTTAAAAAAAGGTTTTCTATTAACGACAATAAGGAAAGCTTAATTTTTGAATATAATTTCGTTTAGAAATTATAAAACTTAAACGACGTAATTACAAAATCGAGTAAAAAGGAGTTTGATTTAATTAAAATATATATAAACGAAAAATCATTCCTTATCCTTATACTTTTGAATAAAATTTACTTTCTAAATACTTGAATCGATTTTGAATACATTTATTATTATATGATAAACGAGGCTTTAATATAACGGTTAAAGTTAGAGTAAATTCGGTTATAATATCTACGAAATCTTCAAACGATATTAGGGTTACAGTAAAACAGGCGTATTTCCTAAATAACCAAGTTTCGTATAGATATTGATGGATAGTTGAGCCCGATATTAATATATATTATTCCTGAAATAACGCGGAATATGATTTTTGAAATACTTGGGATACGATATTAATAGGTAACCTTCAACACGGACGGTAGCCATTTGGTAATTTAAGGTCATGGAGGCTTAATTATCGACGTAATATCGATACACGTTAGGATGGGAAATATATAAGGCGTAATAGGTTTGGTTTTATTTGGTTTGGCATAACATTTATATCGAGAGGCATAAAGTATAAAAGACACATTCCGAATAGCGTATGTTATAAACTTTGGCGAAATAACGCGGATTTTATAAGTAATGGCGACGATTACAGTTAAAAAAAGTATTAATCGCGTTTTTTACCGGAATTAACGGTATTTCGTAACCTATTCGATAAGGATAAGGTTACGACCTTACTTTTATATAAAGGGAAATTCGACTACTATATTTACATTAAACCGAACGAAAATGAATTTTTATTAAAACGATCTTAAAGGTAGTTATACTCGATATTATAAAATGAATTTTATAAACTTCGACGATAAGTTACGAAATTAGTAAATAAAGGTTAAATTCGGACGAACTTTCTATTAGCGATAACGTTAGTATTACTAATTCGTAAATCAGGGGGGGGTAACGATTTTATATCAACTATAGGGTTTTAAATGAAATTACAAAGTAAAACCGTTTTCCTTTTCCTTTAATTAAGGAGACCCTATATACGTTATCGAAGTTAATATAACTTACGAAGTTAAATATTCGAACGGCATTTTTTCGTATTCGAGTAACACTCAAATAAGAGGATTTAACGGAATTTCGTACGCGGTTCGGGTTATTTAAATAGTTGGTTACCCCCTATAAGTTAACAAAAACGTTAGCGACGTTTTAGCGATACATCAATTATATAATAGCAGATATCTTAAATAATTTTATTGCGATGTATTTGGATGACATCTTGTTTTTTTTGTGTGTGTATTAAATAAGATTATATAACGAAAATTCGCGTGGTTTTAAGACGTTTTCGTTATACGGGACTAAATTTGTATTTACATAAGTATAACTTCATAATTAAAGAAGTAAAATATTTAGGCTTTATTATAACAGTAGGAGTAGGTATTCGAGCCGATTTCGAAAAAGTTCGGGTAATCCGCGAGTAAAAATTACTACGTACGGTCTGGGAGACTCGAAGTTTTTTAGGTTTTGCCAACTTTTATCGTAATTTTGTTAGTAATTTTTCAAAGTTGGCGGGTTATCTCGTTCGTTTAACAAAGTAATGTATTTGTTAAGATTAGACAAAGAGGAAGAAACAGGTATTTTAAACTTTCAAGGGTGCCTTTATTACGGTCCCGATTTTGTTATATTGGGATTTATATCGGCTAATAGTAATAAAAACTAATTTTTTTGGCAACGGCGTTAAAAGGGTGTTTGTCATAACGAAACGAAAATGGCATTTTAAAACTAGTAGTTTATTATCCCGTAAGATTAACGGATACGAAACAGAATTATATCATTTATGATAAGGAACTCTTCGTAGTAATATTTTGTTTAAAAGCGTAGTTTTTTAAAGTTACGTAATATCCGTATACCGTTGACGATTTTAATAGACCATACGATATTAAAGTATTCTTTTTTTACCACGATCAATTTCGGAACGCCAGACAAGATAAACGATGTCCTTTCTTTTTTCTAATACCACTTAAGGTACAAACCCATAACTTAGGGCGCCCACTCGGATACGTTAATTCGTAGGCTTCAAAATAAACCCGAGATTAAAAAACATCATTCGAGGATCTTTTAACTCATTTCTATTATTATATCAATAGTGGTATTGATAAACCTATGTATCAAGAAAACACAGATTACGGCGGTTTAGGTAAAAGAGTAGCGAAATAGAGGTTTGGCTATTAAATTACGACGATATATATTTTAAGGGGGGGTCGAAGGCTTTCGAAGGGTCGCCGAGGGTGGTACCGCTCCGGACCCAGCCCGTACCCGGGTTGTTATCAGAAATAACGTTAAGGGATTCCAGTACGGTGGCATCAACAGTACCGCCGCGGGTCCAGCTCGTATTTAACCCGCCGACATCGTTAACGCCGAGTAATTTCCTTATTTTCGACTAGAATACGTTAAGGTAATTATAAAATTAAAAAGTAACGAACGATCCGTTATATAAGGTTTGTCTTTTAACAGTTTTTAAAGGCTTTGAACGCTTTTCACCTAGAATAGGACATTTAATGTAAATTATAAACTATGGAACTAACTCGCGGGGGGTATTACGTTACTGTAGCCGTTTATAATTACTAAACTGGAAACCATTAATAATGAGGATATTATAATAAACCTACGACTCGCCCATTATAGGTTATTCGGGTAAAAATATTTCATTCCGCGTTTTCCAACGAAATTATTACTAAAAAGGGATAATCGCAGATATTCGACATTTATATCGAATATATACGTAGTACAATAGGACGAAACCTTGTTATGCTTTACGATAAAGCCTACTTTAACCTCTCTCTATTCCCGACCGGTATTAAATATATATTTCGATCGATTTTATAATCGATTTACCAACTATTAATGACGGCCTTCGATATTTGTTCATTATTATATATTTCTTTTTTAAATTTGTTTAATTAAAGGCCATATGGTTCATAACTGTGAATACGTATGCGAAGCGTTTTCGGGATATATATTGAGGATTTTATAGGTTTTTAGCTTTTATTATTAGTGATTGCGATTCGGATTAGGTAAACGTATTTTAAACGATATTTTATTTCCTAGTAAAATTCGAAAAACTTTTATTTACAACGTATTATCTAGAAATAAATAACGGTATTAAATGGGTAAACTAGGAGATTTAAAAGTATTTACGTATCGTAATCGCTTTTTCGTAATACGACTAAACTTAGTATTTACCCGTTTATTAATTTACGTTAAATAACCGGAAATTAACGGTTACCGGGTTTTACGCGAACAGTTTGGTAAATAGGTACTAAATATGATTTATTCTTAGGGTAAACGGGGACACGTAGTCGTTAACCAATTCAACGGAGCGAATTATTAAGTTTTTGACTTATTCACACAAAGGGATGGAATTAGTTTATGCGATAATAACTTATATCTAATAACAAATAAGAACGGCGGCGAATCGTAAACGATATCTGGCGAAGTAATATAAAGTGAGGGATTAGATTTAGTTAAGTTTTCGTAATATTAAAACTAACTGTTCGAGTAAAAAGCTCGACTAACTTTATAACTAATACCGGGTGGTTGGTATTTCGAACCCGTTAAATATTATATTAAATATCTCTAATAAATATTCGATGTTTTATATAAACTTAATTAAATATACGGCTTCAAACCCTCTTTTTTTCCAGGTTTTACCAGATATTCGCCCAGGATTAATTTTGGTAGCAAATGATATAATGAACGGTAAATACAAATAATTTAAAGTATAAGATATCTTTGCGGTAAAGATGGGAAAGGGTGGGGTTTGTAACGTATTAGTAAAGTAAAAGAGTTATAATAAGCCGAAATAGGAACTATTGGAAAATTATTAGTATATTATAACCTTAAATAAATTCGAAGCGAAATAAGAAAATATTCCGGTTTACAATAACTCGGTATTTCAACAATGAAGTTAAACTTATATTAAACGATAGGCGTAAAGAGAACCGCTCAAACCTTCGAAATAACATTTTATTAATCAATAAAAAGGAAATTTTATTATTTAACGAAATTATAATATATTAAATAAAGCCAAATAAATATTACCCGATTATCTCAGATAACATTTAACCATAAAACGACTTTTACTATATTTTAATGAAAGTTTACCCATTTATTATTATTATCTTTATTTAAATCTAACGAATACCAGCGTTATTAATATTAAAGGCCCTATTATAATTAATTTCGAACATTAGGCGATAATAGGAGAAGGGGACGGTAAAAGTGATAGCGAAAACCGGTGGGCATCGAGGAGGGGGGTTGGTAAAAGGCGGGCTGTACGCGAGGCGATGTTAAGGAGGGCGAATAACGCAAGGAGGGGCGGGCGTTAGGAGAGGCCGATAGCGGATAATGCGAGGAAGGATGGACTTTAGAGGAGGCCAACGATAAAAGATAATATTAAAATAGACGAAAGTAAAATAAAGCCGACGATAACAGCTAACGGAAAGCAGGGCAAAGGGTGGGGCGAGGGGAGTAACCCTTTAAGTAAGTTACTAAAAACTATAAAACGTTAATTTAGGCTTAAATAACGTAATCGGCCCAGATACGATTTTACGTCCGTTCGTAGTCGGCTCTATTAGCTCGTTTTTGCAAAAAGATTAATAAATAAAATACGGACGAAATCGGGAATCATATAATTAAGCTTTGGACGTCGTTCGTAACATTTGGTAAGCCGTAGCTTATATTAGTTATAAAAAATGTAGCTTAGGTAATTGTATTATTTTAACATTTTAAGCCAAAACCGCGAAAGGGTATTTGATGATAGATAAAGGGGGTTGTAACGAAAACGTTACGCGTTTAAACTCGGTTAACCGAAAACATCCTATCTTTATAAATAAGAGATATAATAAAAGGCGATGGAGGGGTTCAGGGTAAATATGGACCTAGAAGGAAAAGGCGACATAGGCGTATAGCTAAAGGAATGACGGCCTATACTGCCGGTATAATAGAAACTCCTTACGCTCGAACGATATAACGGAGCCGGGTAAACTAATTAACTAACTTTAAAAAAGCGAGGGTAAAAACGAGTCGATAACCCGGGACATCTTTTTAACGCTTACGTGCGGGGGATAGGATATAATCTCTATCTTTTGCTATAATGATTAATTGATATAAAGAAACACGTAAACCGGGTAAAGCCGTAAATGAACTTATCTTTTAAATTTATTACGAAAAAAGAATGAGTTACGGTCAGCTTTTCGTAAGACTTTTTCGTAAGTTTACCTTATTATATTTTTTTAGATATAAGTAATACCATTATATACGATAAATTCGGATGTATAATAAAAGAACGACAAAGTTTAAAACCCGGTTAATATATTATATGTAAACGTTTTTAATTTATAACAAAAAGAGATTATTTCCATCCTTATTATTTCCTAAAATAAAAAGATGTTTTATAACGTAAGGGGGCTATAACAGGTAATTAGTAACAAGGTATTGGTATATTATAATATAATATACTTTATAGGGAGGCTCTTAGTTTCCTCTGGGGGTGCGTGCGATAACGTAACTTAGGCTAAAACCGTTAAATACGTTGGCTATAATAATAAGTTAGGAGAAAAGGTGGAGATATATAGGTTTAAATAACTGGTTTGTTTACGTAAAAAAAAGCGAAAAAATTTATAACGGGGTAGCTAACAAAGGGGGGGCAATAATATAAAAGGAGAAAAAAAGGAAGCTTTAAAGGTTACGTGGAGATGTTAGTATTTATAAAAACCGACGGACCAGATTCGATAAGGGCTACGTGTCATATAGGGCGCATCACTCGATATTAAAAGCAAAATCGTAACCTTATACTATAGGTTAACGAACGCGTTATACGGCGCCGGCGGCAAAAAGAATGCCTTACATGGTGCGTTAACGGATACGTTATATGGAGTTAACGGTAAAAAAACTAAAAAACTTAAATAACGCGTTAATGAATACGTTATACGGCGTCAAAAATAAAAATAAAATTATACAACGCGTTAACGGACGTGTTATACGGAGCCGATAACATAGGACGGGCCGGCTAAAACGTTATACAATATATTAAACGTAGTATTACCGGTTTACGCTTGACCTGAGTACTAGGAAGGTATATTCCGCGTTTAGTATTTATTTTAAAGAGCGCCATAACCCTTATAACATTCGAGGAAAAGGGGGAATGTCATAGACTCAAGCCATTAGTAATTAAGCCTATAAGTTACGTAACTATATACGTAACGAAATAGATAACGCCCGGCCTGGGCCCGACCTAGGTGCAGATAAGGTACGGCTCAAGTATAAGCTGGATACGGTCCGTACACGAATAGAACACGGTCCGTGTACAGACAGGGCACGGTCCGTATACGGCACGTATAAAGGCACGTGATGGGCTAGGCATTAGCCCTACCAAAGGGCCCTACACGTTGGGATACGGTAGCCTCTTCTAGTTTTCCTCCTCGCCTCAATAGTAAATCCCATTTGGCACCTACTTAGCTTATTATCATAGGTCGGACCATAACACTAACCGCTTATTAGTGTACCCTTTTTACGTTTTTTTACACTTTTTAAGCTTGCGGTCCGTAGCAAAAATATAGCTCGGATTATTACTGTTATGGACTCAGGCTATTGGTCATTGAGTCTATAGGTTATGTGACTGTACACGTAACGGGATATGCAGTAGCCGGTCCGGGCGCGGTCCGGGCGCGGTCCGAGTGCGGTCCGTATACGGCACGTGCGAGGGCACGTTACGAGCTAAGTACTAGCCATGCCCATATATCCTGTACGAAAGACCACTATAGCTTTTTCTAATTTTCCGCTTATACCTTAATAGTAAACCCTATTTAACACCTACTTGGCTTAATATCGTAGGTCGTATTATAATATATCATTAGGGTCTTCTTTTATCTTTTTAAATTGATATTACTTATGATAGATGAATCGACAATAAATATTAATAATATCGCACTACACTTTAAAGTTAATGGGGAGGATAGGCTGTCGACAAATACCTAATCCTCCACCTTTATCAATATACTTTTTACCACCTTAAGGCTGACTTAAATCGACATTTTTCCTTTCTAATATACTATAAGCTATACTGCATGGGCTATAAATTACCTGTAATAATCGGGTTAATTAACTTTTTCTGTTAACTTTATATACAATTTCTTTTAGGTTGTAACTAAGATCCAAAAACTTGAAACCGACTTAACGGCAATTCGTATTGGTTTTCCACCGTCTTATGGTAGATGAAAACTACATAATCAATTGTAATTCAACGGATCTGCTTTTATATAGGTGGCGACGCGCAAACGATGAAATTTATACTAAAATCAAATAATATGTGGATTAAAAAAAGTCAGTATGCGTTCCTTTACATATAGGGTTATTATACGTCAGTGGTAAATAAAATTGTTATGGCGTATTACGAAGCCAGCGAATATAAGGGAAAATACGGTATAAATAAGTTTTTCGATTATATAAAGACTACTTTTAAGAACCTTTATCTCGTCGACAAATTTTGGTTGAATTGGAGGGATTGTTTATAAATAGCAAAGACTTGTTGATACCATTTGTTATTAGGTTCGGAATATTGTTAACTTAAATGAGCGATTTGGATGAGTCTTTAGCCGTGAGGTATAATTACTTACGATTTTACGTATCATTACGCATCCGCGACAAATTTATTATGATGAACGTAAGCCGGATTAACTATATTATAAACTTAACTTAATACTGCAAGCTTGCTGACGAATTAAAGTCATTAAACTTAAAGCGACGTCTTGGTCGACAACGAGTAACACCTGTATAGGTACAACGGCTGGATAAAAATATAATTATAATGGAAGTTTATATTTTTAAATGTTTTGGTTAAAGGGTCATAATAATTGTTATCATTTATTCTAACAAACCAGTTCGGTATTCTTTTAAAACCAAGGATGTAAGACGACGTAAATAACCACGAAAAAAAGTTGAGTTATGCAAGTTACAGGGAGTTACCTACGTTATAGTTCAACGGACTACTATTAACGTAGTTACGAACTCCACCCGATATTACCTTCGACATAAGTATATACGATCTAAGTCGAAAAGGTAAAAAAAGATTTTCTATTAACGGCGACAGGGGAAACCTAACTTTTAGATATAGGTTTATTTAAGGATTATATAGCTTTAACGATGTAATTGTAAAAATCAATAAAAAGGTATAGTTTAATTAAAATACGTATAAATATGCATTTATTTTATCTTAATACAATTTTAATAACACTTACGTTTTAAACACTTAAGTCGACTTTATTGAAAATTGTTATCATACTATAAGTAAAGTTTTAGTTAACCGGTCAGCGATAAAGCAAATCCGGCTATTATATACTTGAAATTTAGGTACAATATAAGGGTTACGGCGAAATACGCATATTATCAAAATAACTGAAATTCGTATAAATATTAGTAAATATTTAAACCCGATATTAGTATATATTATTTCCGAAATAACACGGGATATAATTTTTGGAATACTTTGGATACGATATTAACAGGTAATTTTAAATATTAGCGGTAGTCTTTTGATAGTTTATAGTTAGGTAATATTCATCGTCGATACGGCAATAATACGCTCCAGGTAGAAATATATACAAAGTTCAATAAAATCAGTTTTTATTAATTTGACAACCCGTATTAAAAGAATAATATAATGTACAGGAGATTAATAGTAATTAGTTTTTACTATAAATCTTTATGGAATAACGCGGATTTTACAAGTAACGGCACCAACCACTGTAAAAAAAATACTAATTACGTCTTTTACTAAAATTCATAGAATTTATCTACATATTCGATAAAAATAAAGCCATAATTTTACCCCTATACAGGAAAAAACTCCATCATCATATTTATATTAAACCGAACGAAAATCAAAACGATCTTAGGGACTATTATACTCGATATTGAGAAATTAACTTCTTAAATTTAAACGTAAATTTTTAGTATTAATAAATAAAGGTTAAATACGGATAAGTTCTTTGTCGACCGCGTCGCCTAAATCACTAATTTCTAAGTTGGGGGGGGGGGGTAACGGTTTTATATTGATTACCAGGAATTAAACAAAATTACCGAATAGTATCGTTTTCACTTACCTTTAATTAAGGAAACCCTACGCACCTTTTCGAAATCCACGTAGCTTGCAAAGCCAAATATTTAAACGACATTTTATCGTATCCAAGTTATATTCGAATAGGAAAAATTGAAGTTTTTTGGTATGGTTTTCGGGCTATTTAAATAATTAATTAACCCTTTCGAATTGGCAAAAACTCCGGCAACGTTTTAATGGTATATTAATTATATAATAACAGATATCCTGAATAAGTTTATTATAGACTATATAAACGACACTTTCATCATTTTTTCCGATATTAAAGAGGACTGTATAACGAAATTTCGCGTGTTTTTCAAACGCTTTTGTAATACTAGGCTAAACCTAAACTTAAAAAAAGTGTAACTTTATAGTTAGGAAGGTAAAGTACTTTGGTTTTATCGTAACGGTTAACGTAAGTATTCGGGCCAACCCCGAAAAAGTCCAGGTAATACGCGAATAGGAATTACCATATACTATTCGAAAATTTCGAAGTTTTTTAGGTTTTACTAACTTTTATCGAAACTTTATTAGTAAATTCCCCAGATTAACTAATTATTTAATTCGACTAATAAAGTAATAAATTTGTTATTATTAGATAAAATGGGTAAAATACGTATTTTAAACCTTAAAATGCCTTTATTAGGTACCCGATTTTAACATACTAAAACCCAAATTGGCGCACCATAATAGAAACCCATTATTCGGAAAAGACGTTAAAAAGGTGTTTATCGTAAAGAGATGAGAATAGTATTTTTAAACTAGTAACTTATTATTTTATATGATTAACGGATGTGAAATGCAACTACACTATTTATGATAAATAGCTTTTCGCGGTGGTATCCTTTTCAAAAACGTAATCTTTGGAATTACGCAACGTTTGCACCCCGTTTACGATTCTAACGAATTATAAAGGATTGTAATATTTTTCTTTACCACATTCAATTTCGAAACATCAAACTCAATAAGCCGAAATTCTTCAAATTTTAAAATACTACTTACGATAATAATCTGTAATCTAAAGCCCTCGCCCGGATATATTAACCTATGAATTATAAAATAAGCCTCAAATTTAGGAACGCCGTACGCAAATATTTTAATCCATTTTTATTATTATATTAAACATGAAAATAATAAGCTTATATATTATGAGAACGTATATTACGGCGGGATATATAAATCAATTTATAAGAACGAAGGTTTGGTTACCAAATCGTGATAATATATGCCCTAAAGGAAAGCCGGGGGATTTCGAAATGTCGACGTTAAAGAAATCGCCCTGAACCTAGCATTCGTTCGGGTAGCCGACCGGGACAAAGCCGGAGTATACTAGAACTCCAGTATTGGTAATATTGTCGCGAACCCGGCCCGTATGAAACTTTTTAACTTTGTTAACGCCGAAAGGTTACTTTATTTTCAAGCCGGATATGTTCTCGGAATTATAAAACCAAAAAGTAATGAACTACTCGTTATAAAAAAATCGCCTATTTATGGTTTTCGAAGGCGTTAAACGTTTTCCGACTAAAAAAACATATTTGGTACAAATTACGGATTATAGTATTAATTCACGAAATATATTACGTTATCACAATCAACTGTAACCACCGAGTTAAAAACTAGTAATGACGAAAATTTTATAATAAACCTATAATCATATTATCATAAATTATCCGGGTAAAAACGTCTTATTTATAATCCTTTAATGGGAATACTATTGAAAGAGGATAATCCAAAATATTCGATGTTTATGTCGAATATATACGTAATGAAATGATACTAAACCTCGTTGTACTTTACGATAAACCCTTTTCAAACCCTTTTCAAACCCTTTTTCATTTTAATTTAATGTTAGAAACATATTGCAATCGATTTTATAATTAATTCATTAGTTACCAATGACGGTTTTAGATATTAATTAGTTTTTACAAATCGCTTTTTAAGATTTGTTTAACCCGAGTTTATATGATTTATAACCGCCAATACATATATGAAGCGTTTTCGGAATATAAAGTAAAGATTTTTAAAAAATTCGGCTGTTATGATTAATAACCGCGGTTTGGATTAGTTAAACATATTTTGAATGATTTTTATCGACGGCGTATTAACCGTAAATAAATAACAGTACCAAGCGTATAAATCAAGAAGTTGAAAAATATTCACAAATCGTCGTCGCCTTTTCGTAATACAACTAAATATTAAATTTACTCTTTTATTAATTTATACTAAATAACCGAAAGTCGACGGTTACTGTTGGTAGGCCTTTATCTTTGCAACGTAGTCGATTCGAATCACTGTGGTCGAAGGAACTGGTGTTGCGTTGATATTTTTGATTGATGCGTAAGTTCTAAGTTTAGCAGACCGCTAGCTGGTCTGAACACTAATTCGTATGGCCAAACGCTTTAGTCTGTACCCCACTTTAAAGTGGGCACCTACTGCACTGTATTTGCAATACAGTCTCACAAACTGCAGCCAATATTACAGTCAGTGCAATCAACTTTACTGTAAGTAAAGTTGACTGAACTGCACTGCATTTAACTACTATTCCAACACTGGCGGCTTTTTGTTTTTGTGCCTGCACGCCAGTGTGGCTTACCATCAATTAGTGGTAACCCCTAAAACCTCTTTTTAACCACAAGCCAGACCCCTGTTAATTCCGATTAATCTATACTGAAATCAACCTCAATTACAGCCCCTTGTGGCTTTTTTGCTCCACCCCTCCGAAACCTCCATTCCTCAAATCCCGTGTACAAGTCTTTCGCCACAAACCTACGTAAGTCAAATCAGATACGCCACCACTTACGTACCTTTTTCGAATAGTTAAAACTACTACCATCGCCACCATTACCTTGACAGTCTTCTAATTTTCTAGGGCAACCGTATTCCTTTGTGTTACGTGCTGAGCGATCTACGTATCCCTCGATTTGTATAGTTAGCGTATTTCTATACACAAACCTTTTCAGGGCGTTATTAGGCGTAGCCTTGGATATGGTATCAGCAGGATTTTTTTTCCGTTAATTTACCGGAACTCATCGATTTCCCGGGTTTCGTATATCTCCTTTAACTTTATTACATCTATCATTGAGCGTTTTTAATTAGTCGTACCTAATTTAAATAGGTATTTGTAAAGGCTTCGGAAATCGGTATATATTACCATAGGTATCAGTAACAGGCTTAACTATTTAGTAATAATCCTTAATATACTGTCAGTTACTATACCGATGTTCAACTTCATTATTATACCGTAAATTTTCGAAGCTAATATACTCCAGATTATGTGTTTACACTTGACAAATATTTAGTATATAAGGTTTTCGGTAATCTTAAATTGCTCTTTCAATTTATCTTTATTAACGAGAATTATTAAAAAGCCTATTTAAAATATAAGGTTAGTATTATTGATAGATAATAAATTTGTAAAGAATATTAGCTTCGCCTTCGTCAAATTTATAAAAGCTATATCAATTTCTTTTTTCACGTAATCCATTTACTACTAAATCCGTCTATTCAACTTGTCATAGTCGTCATCTTACAGGTTTTGTACCTATACCGTAATAAAGAAGTCGTATGATACTTCCAGTTAATATAATATAGCAATATAAGCTGCATGTACCCTTTACTCTAAGTATCTTTATACCCTTAATTTATCAGCCTTATCAATAATTATTAGGCTCGTTGATTACCCCTTTTAACGTAGGCTAATATAAATGTAATTTTCAGCCTTAACACTATAAATACGGAGTAACTATTTGTTAAAGTTAAATTATATACTTTTAACTAACTTTTTAATTAGCTTACACTTTTAAAGGCCCAGATTTTCGATAATACGTTGTTTAACCGTTATAAGCACAATATTGCCGAGAAAAAGGGTATCGTTAATTTGTATACTTACGATATCAAAGTCTTTACCCTTTATAATCAATAAACATAGGTTAAATATTAAAATCTTTATACCTAAATTGTTTTCAAAGTGTAATTACCACGTTCAAAACCAATAGACGATAGCCTCGGTTAGTCCGTATAAAGGTTTAATATAATATATTATTATGTTAAACAGAAACTTATCCCTTAATTCTTGTAATAATTCCAATATTATAATCCGCTAAAAATTGGTGGCAAATTACGTATATACTTACGTAATGTTCCAGACATTAATTGTAAACTAACTTTTTATGCTAGCAATCAAATTATCAATAATAACAACAATCAAACGTTAACTAATCTTTTAGATTATAGGCAATTAGGTAAGGATTTAATTCTTACCTTTATTACCGTATTTTTAGGCAATTAACCGTAACTTCTCGTACAACCGGTCTGTAATTTTAACTTTAACTTCGTAAATTATCCTCGATTTAAAAATAGTAATATTTTACCTTTTAAATTATGTTAACGATACAAACTATATAAACCCCTGTAATAAAAGGTCCTTAGTTTCCACTTAATTACTTTCCTTAAAAGGCTTACCTAATATATTAATAATACCTTCGGTACCTAACTTAAAGGTTAGTTCTCCGTTAAACTTCTTTTTTTAAAAAAACTTATACGGTTGTATATACCTTACCAAGCTTTTAATTACCGTTTTCCTTCTTTTTAGTATATATCCTCCTTTTATATAGTTTTTTATACTTTCAATGTCTTATTAACTTATTAATAGTCGGCTCGAAGGGGTTATATTAGCTAATTCTCTTGACTCGGGAGTTATCGACGTTAAAATATTTATCAAACTTAAGGGGTTTTCGGTACGGTTTAACTTATATAACTTGGAAAACCACGGGGCTATTCATAATCTTAACTACTATATTTAAGTTAACAATACTTAAGATCTTATACGGCCCTTTCTATTTATCTGAATTACGCCACGTAAGAACTTTATTTTAAAGGGGAAGTAAAAAAACGTTTGCTATTAAAGTTCTGTTTTTGATGTTAAGTGTATTATTAACCTAACAGCGTGTCAATTTCTTTTTCAATTCCTTTAGGGCTTTACTATATGTTATAACACGTTTCTAGGTACTTAACGAGTGTAGCAACTCAGTTATTATACGTATGTAAGCTTTAAATACCAATAAAGTTAGTATAAGTCCGTTAGGGTTAATAATATCGTTAAAATCTTTTACCGCTATTTAAAGTCATACTTTCTAACTTATAAAGCTTTCGATTTCTAATATAAGGATATTATAAGTCCTTTGTAGGAGGCTGTATACCTTTTTGACCTTACCAATACTCCAGTAAGCTTTAACAGAAACCTATTTATATTAAATCCCTATTAACTTTATATTAATTTAAAACTTTATCGTAATAGAGTTAATACTGGTATCGTAAACTAGTATATTTGGTAGGCTAAAGTACGTATTAATTCACAAGGTACATAGTACCTCTTATATTTCTTTCACCGTAATAGTTTTAAAAAACTTAGCGCCGTGGAAAGCCGTAGCGGAATTCACAACGTGTAATGCTAACTTGCTGTTATGACCCAAGAACCAACTGTAGGTCATGGAACAGGCCAGCGGCCAGCTGCATCATTAGAAGCTTGACGTCCAACAAATTAGGTGGTGAACATCTCTTATGTCAACAACCTAGGGTTAGGGTTAACGCACGAACGTATAGGATATGTTGGATATCTTGCTATTCAAGCTATCCAGTACTGAAGATGGTATGAAGGTCATAGGATATAAGGACACGGTTATCACTACACAGATAGTATTTCTTTCATAGCTCTTCAGTTGTCAATATAAGTATTCAGTCTACACACCTAAATAGCCTAACGGCTAGTGATCATTCTACAGCACGAACACACATCTTCTTAATATTGCATCTTCGTTACCTCTGCTACCTTACTGCTAACATAAGCCCTCTAACACCTTCTATTCACTCATGGGTATTTAGTGTGATTATTACACTTACTATCCAAGTAAAACACATTTACGAAAACTTTCGAGTTAAAGTTTTAATTTTCCTTTAACGTAAACTTAAACCTTCAAAAATCTTAGAAGTATATTTAATAGTAATGTTAAAGGTGTTTAAATACAATTAATACTAATAAATCTACATATTTAATCAACTGCCTTTAAAACCTAATAAAGTTTATTAAATACTAGGTGATGAAACCTGTCATATAATTAACGAAGTTTTACCTTCGTTAGGTTTAAAATTATTACATTTAGCTCCTAAAAATAAAACCAGAAACACCCATACCTAGAGATAAAGATAAACCTCTTACCAGTTTAAATTTATATCAGTTTATTAGTTTAAACGTTAACATTAATATCTAGGTTTTTTATATCCTTTAGGTAAAGGAAAAAGGGGGTAGGGGATTTCAAGATGTGGAAAATAATAGGGTTAATAACAATCTCCACCATTGTTGATCCCAATAAAAATAGCTTTTTTTCAAGACTAAAACCAACCTTAACTTTATCAGCGTCCGCGTAGTCAATTTCCGTAATCATATTAGTATCCCTTCGCAACGCGATATATTACGAATAGCCTTCGGTTAAGTACCGTGTTGCCTCTGTATCTGGTATAATCTCCTAAAAGACTTATTTTGCGTAACGGTTTCGAATAGTAAAAAGGTATATAGGTCCAGGGTCTTTATCATTATAACGGCGATAAGAGTCTTTACATGTAAGGCGGTACAAAAATATGTGTTCGGCTAGTTATTACGTTATTTCAGAGTTAATACCGGTACCAATACCAATATTTTTGTGCCAGCCGATAACCTTCGACTTATTTCCCTCTTCTTTAACTTCGCTCCCTTCAAATTGTATAATACGTTTTATGTAATATTATTTAAAGGCAAAGGGGTATTATGTATGGTATATCACCTGTTTTACGTCACTCTAAGCGGCAATATAACGTATTAACTAACAGCCTTATTTACCGCAAATCCAACATTTCTTAACGTTTAAGTTGAATTTATTTAGCCGACTTAAAGACTTTGAGGAAAATGAATACCTTCTTTTGTTGGTAGGGATCCGGATCTTCCGTTAACTTTACTATACAGGCCTTCAGTATCGTCGATCAATGTAGTATGTATTGAAAGGGTCTTCTTCGTCACTAAATTCCGAAGCTTATAGGTACATACTAGTTGAGCCAGAGACTCGAATAGTTACGGTTGTTAACGAAAAACGTAATTAGCTAAAAAAAACCCTTTACAAATAGTATTAAATTATTAAAAGGCGTATTCAACCTCTTCATAACCCGTAACCTCTTGTCGAACCTGTTAGCGTAAGGTGTCTTCGCCAGCTTCTATGTTCCCCATTACTTGTTAGCAAAAGGTTAACCTATTAAACATTTAATTTAAAAGGTCTATTTTACTTTTCGACTCTTTTTATAAATCTAATATATGAAACTACTTAATAATGTTTTAATCCGTATAATACTAGGTAAAATTAACATTATATTCGAAATAACCCTTAATATTATAGTAAATTTCGCGAAAAAAATTACAATTCGTTAGGTATTAGAGATAGTAATCCTTAACTTAACCGGTAAAAATACTGGAAAATAACGAGTAAGATCCTAATAACTTAACTTTTATCTAACGGAAAATATTGAAAGATGGGCGTAACTTAACGTCGAAAAGGTTATATGGCTTACCATTATACTTTTATTTTCCTCCCTCAGTATCAACAAACGTAATAATTACCGTATAATCCGTATCTTTCATTAAAACGCGTTGGGGGAGAAAGGTGATATATTGGTTGTAGGGACCTTTTTTACTTAGCTAGGAAAAAGACTGGAGTTTCTACTAGTATTAGTGGGTAAGATAATTACCTTTGACTGAGTTTAGAAGGGAAAAGCTAATAGTCGTGCCTACAGTAGGCTCGCGTGGAAAGCCGGTCCTTCCTTGATTTGGCTGTTGGAATTAAACGTATTAAGAATTTTGGGGAAAATAGGCTTAAGGGTTTCCATCCCGGGAGACTTGGCGATAATCCTTTTGGTGTTAAAGGGTTAGAAGAGGTTCCTGTTTAATTGATTGGTGTAAGGCGCCAATATTAATACTTCTGGCCGCGTTGACAGCCTTTGCTTTACATGCTCGACCGCCGCTTAAGGCATACTCCGCGCTGTCACTTAGAGGTGCTAAACTACCGAATAGGTCAACGTATTCCTTATTATCAGTATGTAAAGAGGTTTGGCTTAGCTAAAGATAAAGGGGAGATCTTTTAAATCGAGTATAGGGGCGGTAAGATTCTTTAACGCCCTTTCCTTTAGACCGTAGGTCTTAAAGGTATTCCTCCAATTAGCCTAGGTTAAATAAAGTTTTTACCAGCCTCGTAAAGCTCTTTTTTGGCATATAAATCCCTCAACGTCTAAGTTCTTCCCTTAATTTGGACTTAATAATCTTTTAAATCCTCTTCTATATATCTATAATCCAGTCTTCAAAAAACTTACGGTATTTTCAGAAAACACCGTTACCGCGGTCAAGTTCTTAACCGCCGTCTTACTTAATGATATAATAACCGACGAAGTTGGTAAGGTATTTATCCGTTGATTATTTATCAATATCTATTCCCCACAAGTTGTTGTGGTAAAACTTAATGAAAACTGATCTGAGGGCAGAAAATTTCTCCATAAATACCTGAATTGGAGCCATCTTAACGGTTTGGCCCGTGGAGAACTTATAGGACGTATAGGGCAAGGGAATTGGTGTATGGCGTGGAGTTGTATAGGAACTTGGCGACTTGATAACTTGGCGTAAGGTCGCACAACGTGGCTTTCTTGGTGTGACTTGGTGTTTTCGCTCTAGGAAGTGAACTTAACGATCGAGGTGATGGAAAGAGTGAAAAAAAAGTGAAGGACAGCAAAGGTTTGATGTAAAGAATGAAGGCGAGAGTCGTTTGATAGTGGTGAAGGTCGAAGGTTGTTGTTTTGGTGTAGGGACTTAGTCGTTTTTCTTATGGTAGTAACACCCGCAATAGTATTAACTTAGCCGTTTTCCAACTTTCCGTACGTTAAGACTTCTGATAGTCAATCTCAACGTCTTCAAAAAGGATTAATAAAGATTTCTTGGTGTTTTTCAAATAGCGATACCGTCGCTACCTCTAGTCTGCCGTAAAAACCGCTGCAGCCTAGAAGTCTTCTATATTTACTGCCGTAAAAACCGACGCAGCAGTAGAGGCCCTTCGCAAGAATCTTTCCTCTACCCTAGCCGCCATTGTTGACATAGATCGTAACCGGAAAATAGTTTCTTCTTCTACTTAGCCAATCTGTGCTTAACCTAACAAGCACTGATCAGTGTTGGTAGGCCTTTATCTTTGCAACGTAGTCGATTCGAATCACTGTGGTAGAATTAACTAATTTTACATTGATATTGTTGATTAATGTGTAAATTCTAAGTTTGGCAGACCGCTAGCCGGCCTGCACACTAAGTTGTATAGCCAAACGCTTTGGCCTATACCCCACTTTGAAGTGGGCACCTACTGCACTATACTTGCAGTGCAGTCCCACAAACTGCAGCCAATATTGCAGTCAGTGCAATCAACTTTACTGCAAGTAAAGTTAACTTGATGCACTGCATTTGAATGCTATTCCAACCGTTACCAAATTTTATATAAATCGTCTAATAAATAGGTACGAAATATCCCCTATCCCTAAGATAAAAAAGGATATGAAGTTATTGACTTATCCGATAAAATAAATTATTGCGTTTTTAATATATTTACACGGAGGCACGAAGTTAACTTGAATGACGATAACATATATATAATAACAAATAAATATAATAATGAACCGTCGGCGACGTTCGATGAAAAGGTATAAAATAATCGATTAGATTTAGCTTGATTTACATAATATTGAAATTAACCGCCTAAGTAAAAAGCTCGACTAATTTTACAATTAATATCGGGTCGTTAATATTTCAAACCCATCAAATATCTTTTTTAACATTTTTAACAAATACCTTATATTTTATATGGATTTGATTAAACAGGCGATCACGAACCCTCTCCCTTCGTAGGTTTTAATTCAACACTTGCCCGGGATAAGTTTTTATCTCAAACGATAAAAAAAATTATATACGAGGAATTTAAAGTCCAAGAAATTCTCGCGGAAAAAACGGGACGAGGCGGTATTCGCTTTACATTAATTCAATAAAAAGGTTATAACAAACCGAAGTGGGAATTGTTGGAAAACTACTAATATATTATATCTTTAGATGATTCGAAGCGAAATAAGGGCACGTTTGGGTTTATAATAACCCAATATTTCGATATCAACTTCGATAATATATTAGGTAATATATGTTAGCCGCATCGCCTTTGCCTTGGAAAACATATAATATTTATAAAAAAAATGATTTTTATTATAATATAATATAATAGGTAAAGACGGGTATATACTGCCCAATTTCTTTGGATAAGTATTTAACCGCGAAATGGTTTTTACTACGACCTATTAAAGTTTTACCTATTCGTTATTATTATCCTTATTCGGGTTTTACGAATAATAGTATTATTAATATTAGGTTTTTTATTACAATCAATTTCGGATATTAAGAAAAACCGGTAAAGGCGAGCGGCGCGAGGCGGGGTAAGTGTTAGTTAACATCAACGAAGGGGGCTAACGAAGGACAGTGTGGGCTCGGGGCGATGCTAACGATAGCGGGTAACGTTAGGAAGAATGAAAGTCAAGACAGGCTGATGATAACGACTAGCGAGGGGCGAGGTAAGGAAAGCAACCTTTTAGGCAGGTTACCAAGGATTGTAATATATTAGTTTGTACCCGAGCGACGCGTTCGGCCTGGGTACGATTTTCCCCCTATTTTCGGTCGGTGTTATAGACTCAGGCCGTTGGCCATTAAGCTTATAGGTTACGTAACTGTATATGTAACGGGTTGGGCAGCACTCGGTCTGAGCTTGACCCGAGCGCAGACAGAGCATGGTCCGGGTACAGGCCAGATACGGTTCGTGTACGGACAGGGAACGGTCTGTGCACGACACGTTTGAGGGCACGTGATGGGCTGGGTATTGGCTCTGCCCAAGGGTTCTGCATGTTGGGCCACGGTAGCCTCTTCTAGTCCTCCTCCGCACCTCAATAGTGAATCTCATTTGGCATATACTTGGCTTACCATCGTAGGTCAGACCATAAAAGTCGGCTCTGTTAACTCGTTTTTAATTAAGGCTATCAAATAAAATACAGGTAAAAACGAGGTTTATAAAATTAGACTTTAAACATCGCTCGTTACTTTTTATAAGCCGTAGCTTATATTAGCTAGGAAAGATATAGCTTACGTAATTTTATTTTTTTAACTATTTAAACTA
Organism: Anisogramma anomala; assembly: GCA_038502455.1. Taxonomy (NCBI): domain Eukaryota; kingdom Fungi; phylum Ascomycota; class Sordariomycetes; order Diaporthales; family Gnomoniaceae; genus Anisogramma; species Anisogramma anomala. The sequence continues at coordinate 527,541 of JASMMZ010000009.1, read as the reverse complement.
GACCTACGAAAAGGTATACGGCGGGTATTTAAAAAAATACTGGCATAAAGATATTATATATTAATGTACGGGTAGCTGAAGGAATCTTATTACGGTAAATAGGGAAACCCGTAAAAGGCAACGTAGGAGTTTTAAAGAAAAACGGGTTCGGAAAAAAAAGTGACGAAGACGTATAATAAAAGGGGCAATAGCTTATATTATAGAAACGATAAGAATTTTTTAAACTCGGGGGTTATACTTCGAAAACAAATAAATTGGTCAATTAACTGGTAAAATATAAAAGTTTAAACGGACCGGTAATTCGGGATATCTCTTTATCGTTTACGAACGGGGGATAAAATATAGCCTTCGTTTTTAATAACTGTAATTGTTGGCAGGTCTTTAGATCGTTGCCACGTTGTCGATTCGATTGGTCGAAGTAACAGTAGTATTGCATTGGTCAAGTGGTGTATTGTTCTAGGTTTGGCAGACCGCTAGCTGGTTTGCACTGTAATTTGTATGGCCAATTGCTTGGCTCGTGCCCTAGTGTGAAGTGTAGCCTACTGCACTCGACTTACACCCAATGCGGTAAGTCCGCACAAAGCAATACATTTGCAGTATAGTCAACTTTACTGTAAGTAAAGTTGACCTACTGCACTGCATGTAGTACTATTTCAACACTGGCGGCTTTTTAGTTTGTGCATGCACGCCAGTATGGCTGACCAATCTTTTCCGGTTACCACTGGATTGCCTCTGTGATGGTCTTACTAAGTAAGCTCAAGTCGGTTAGCGTGGCTTCCATTAGCTGATGTGAGTCAGCCCTCTTGACCGTTGCACCAATGTCAAAAGTACTAATAATCCAGACGTCCTGGATTACGCTAACCACTCTATAAGGGCTGGACATGACACAACATCGCACACTTTAACATGCACATGACTCATGACTCAGACTGACAGCTTACAGCCTAAGTCCATAACAGCCTCCTCGTTAACTGACCAGACCCCTGTTAATTCCGGTTAACTTTCATACTAAATTGCACCTAATTACATGCAAATTAACCCTATTTGACCTCAATTGCTCTGTCGCTCTGAGGTCCGAGTTTATCAACTCCTATAAAAAGTTCTTTTGCTATAGACCTTTACAAGCCTCAACTTTAACTATGCTATTTAAACAGATTACCATTATTATTCCCTTGCTAGTTTTCCAGTTTGCCAACACATCCCTATCCGTTATCACGTAATCTGGGCTTTCCGTGAGGCCTATTAATATAGCCCTCGATATATATAGTTAGCTTATTTCTATTTACAAATCCTTTTAAGGTTTTATTTAGCATTACCTTCGTTATAGCATTTACGGTATTATCTTTGCCATTAACCCGCTGGAATTCCTTAATCTCCTTTTTTTGTAGGCTTTACGAAGTGCTATTATATCGATTATTAGGCGTTTTTCGATAATACCCCCAAATCTAAACAGGTATTCTAAAAGGCTTTTTAAATTAGTATATAGTACTATCAGAATTGGAGGAATCTTAAGTTATTTGGTAATAAGGTTAAGGTTTTTCTATAGTATTATGCCTATATTAAAGTCCGCTATTATATTATAGACCTTCGAGGTTTGTACGCTTTGTGTAATCTTTTTATATCTAACTGAGGTTTAGTAAATTAGGTGACCGATGATATTAAATTGGGGTTTCCGCTTTTTTTCGTTAACGAGGGTTATTAGGAAGCCGATTTGTAAAGATAAGTTGGTATTATTTATGAAGGATCCATTCGTAAAGATTATTAACCTAGCTTTCGATAAGTCGATTAAAAATATATTAATACCGCGGTCCAGGTTTCGTATCCATTACTCGAGCCTCTTATTTAGCCGGTTAAAGTCCTTATACGTTGGTTTTTATACTTATACGGCGATAGATAAATCGTAAAAGGCTTTCGGTTAATATAAAATAGTAATATAGCTGCCCCAAATACGTTATTTAAGGTACTGTTAAGTTTTAGCCGTATCATTTTTGTGAATTATAGCCAAAATAATGCCATATTCTTTCTAGCAAAATCTAAGGCCAGTATTAACACTGAGTATACAGATTAACGATTTATTAAAGTTAAATTAACTACCTTTTGTTAACGTCATTACTAGTTTACAAATTCTAGAACTTCAAATCCTTATTCGCCTATTATTTTAATATTACAAATTTAGCTCTTTCGACAGAAATGGTATCGTTAATTTATATACCTATTACGTCGAAGTCTTTTTTGGTTATTAGTTAATACGATTTATATATTAAAGACTTTATCATTAGTTTTAATGTAAGGTACAACTAGTAGGCTACAAATTAATAAATGTTTACTTTATTTAATCCATATAATAACTTAATATATCATATTACCATGCCTAAAGGATAGATATTACGGAACTTTTATAATAGTTTTAATAGTACGATCCGTTAAAGATTCATTGTTAACTACGTTTAGGCCTACATTATATTACTGGTAATAAGCATAAACTTAGCTTTAGTTTTCTTTAGTAAATTTACTATTAAAGCAATTACTAAATGTTGGCTAATTTTTTAAATCGTTAGCGATTACATAAGGATTTAGTTTTTATCTTTATTACCATATCCTTAAATGATTAAATGTAATTTTTCGTATGGCCGCCCCATAGTCTTGCCTTTAACCTTGTAGATAATCTTCGACTTAAAATCGTTATGTTTGGGTTTTAAAGGTTAAAATCGGTATTTGGTACAAATTATACAACCCTTCGAATTAGTAGGCTGTTAATCTCGATTCCTTCACTTTCTTTGAAGTTTTTGCCGAAGGTTTTGATAATTTTTTGTACTCAAAGCTTTAGTGCTAAGTTTTTGTTATTTTTCTTTTGTCATTTACTTAAGCAGTATTATCAATGCGATCCAGTGTGTATTTCTCATTTTTAACGTTCCTTTTCTTCGGGGGTCATCCGCGTCGATAATATTTTATCAACTTATCAATAACGAGTAAAGGAAGTTCGTATTAACTTAGTCGGTTGGTTTAAGGGTTTTTATGTTTAGTAACCCTAATATAAGGCTTAACTTAAGTGGTTCGAAAAGATATAAACCCGTTAGTAATTTTAACAACTACTTTAGAGTTCGCGATACTTATTATTTTGTATGAGCTCTTTTATTTACCCGGCTTCCGTTATACAAAAACTTTACTTTGTAACGGTAAAGTAAATACATTTAGTATGAAGGGGCTGTTCCTGGTATTAAGGGCGTTATTAACCTTACGGCGTGTCGATTCTCTTTGTAGTTCCTTTAGAGTTTTGCTATAGGCCGTAATACGGTTTTAAGTATTTGCCTAGGGTGGAGATTTACTCGTTAGGCATGGGTACGTTTTAAAAACCAGTAACGTTGCCACTAAATCGTTAGGGTTTTTAATGTCGTTAAGGCCTTTTACTATCATTTGTAAACGTGCCTCCGGATTTGTAAAACTTACAATTTCTAATGTAAGGATATTATACGTTTGGTGAAGTAATACATATACTCCTTTAACCTTTCTAATACTTTAGTAGGCTTTTACAGGCACCTGTTTATATTAAATACCTATTATGTCAATCTGGTTTTCAAATTCTAGCGCCACAAAGTTTATATCAGTATCGTAGACAACGATGCTAGGTAAATATAGGTACGTGTTAATCCATAGTATTCTTAGCGTTTCCCACATATTCTTTGCCGAAACGGACTTGAAAAATTTAACTTCGTAAAAAGAGGTTTCAGGATTAACTACGTAAAAAATAAGTTTGTTATTAAAACAAAACATATTAATAAAGATCTCGTAGTTAAAACCCTTATTATCTTTTATTATAAATTTAAATTTTCGGAAAGTTGAGCTATATTTTTAGTAATAATAGTAATGATTTTAAATGATTTGAAGGTAAATTATTTCACATTTTTATACCTTACAGATTTTAGGATTTCATATAGCCTGTTAGTGGCTAGGTAGTTGAAGCGTTGGTATAATTGATGTATTTCCGGCTTCTTCAGATTAAACACTATTATTTCCGGGTCTTAAAAATGAAATTATAGGGGTTTTTACTTAAAGACGAGTGGAAATCTCAGGCCATTTTAAACTAGTTTTTTCTTATTAACGTCGACGTTGACGCCGAGGGTCTGTATATTTTTTTAAGTAAAGTGGTAAAGAGGTAGGGAACTTGGGAATATAAAATGTAATTGCTCCTATAATAGTTTAAATTACCGTTATTCCTAGTAACAATCGTCATTCGCTTAAGCCAATGTTAATTTTGAGTTTTCCAGTATCGTAAAGATGAATTCCAAGAGCTATATTGTTTTCCTTCCTTAATGTTACGTATTACGAATAGCCTTTTATTAAGTACCTTATTACCTCTATATTTGGAATAATACCTTAGAACGTATGATACGCGTAACAATCATAAAGATTAAAGGTGTATAAGGGATTAGGGGTTTAGTTAGGGCAAAGGTAAGAGTCTTTAACATTTAAACGGTACAGAAAGACGTATTCGGTTAGTTATTAGGCCTCGTTAGAAGTAATATCTTCGTGTTACCTAATTTTCTTAATGGCGTTGGCACCGTTAATTAGCTTATCGCCCTCGAAGTTTTCGATTCAATTCAAATAGTTCTGTTTAAAAATAATAGGGTATTAGATATAGTACATTACCTTTTTATTATTTTATTGGGTAGGGGGTTATCGAGTAAACTAATAACTAAACTTGTCATAAATCTAATATTTCTTGTTATTATTACGATGATAGTATTTGCGGTTAATAAGCCTGCCTAAATCTTAACTTTATTAGTGCCAAAGTAATTGTTGCCTTTAGTTTGTGGCCGGTAGGCTAGATCTTAGGCTTTATAGGCGCCTGTATTTACGGTCGACATAATTGATTACCTTAGGGTTTTCTTCATTTACGTTGAAGAAGTTATCAGGTTAGGATTATATATTAAGTGAGTTTGGTATACGCGTTATTACAGTGGTAAGCGAGGAACGCAACTAGATGAAAAAGCCTTCGTAAGTGAAATCTAGGTATTGTAAAACGTATTCAAACTCGTTAATGCCTGTAAACACTGCCCATACCTATTCGCGAAATATGGTTTCGCTAGCGTAAGTTTTTCCTATTACTTTTTGGCATAGCATCAACCTGTTAAGCATTTGGTTCAGGATATCTATTAGTATTTCTTCTTTTTGCTTCTTTTCTATTATTATAGTTTATCGCATAGTAGCACAGTTCATACAGTATTAAGCAAAGTGGACATCATATTTGAAATGGATTTTTATACCATCGTAAATTTCGCGAAATGTAATGGCTTTAGTAAAGAAGGTTAAGTAGTAATTCTTAACGTACCCTATAAAGATTTCGGGGAATAGTAAGTGAAACCCTGAAAGAGTAACTTCTATTTACTAGTATAACTTTAAAAAGGGTATTATATTGGTGTTAAGGATGTTAAAAGGCTTTCCGTTATACTTTTTTATGTCGTTTCAAATCTTAGCGAAGGCTGTAAATAGCTTATAGTTAATTTTAATTATTTTAATGGGTTGTAGTGGAAGGTAGCGATAGTTATCATAGTTTTCAATATTATTTCCTGGTAATTTAAGCCGTAAAACTTCCGAGATACGGTGTTAAGGGTAATTGCTAGTCGCTTAGCCCAAGCGGTAAAGTCATAAAGTAGGACTCGTAGTAGGCTTTCGTGTATAAGAAAATCTAAAAGATGGAAGATTTTCAAAGGGTCTAGTGATTGAAATACTAAGGGGCGATAGGTACTTAAAGGTTTGAAGATGCCGGATGATTTTTCTTAATTAATTAGTGTAAAACACCAAAGTTAATACATTTAGCCATATTGGCGGTCTTTGTTTTACGCCTTTTGCCCCCATTAAGAGCATATTCCGCGTTTTCACGTGAAGGTGTTGGGCTACCGAGCAGGCTAATAGGTTTTTTATCGCCGGCGCGTGAAGAAGCTTGATTTAGTTGAAGAGGGTAGAGGGAAGGTGCCTTAAATCGCGTATAAGGGCGGTGGGGTTCTTTAATATCTTTTTACTTTAGGTATAGGTTTCAAAAGCGTTCCTAAAGCTAGGCTAAGTCGAAAAAGGCTTGTGTTAGCTTTATAATACCTTATACTTAAACGTAAATCCCTTATTTCTGTAATTGGGATTTAAACCTCAACTCAACCCCTTTTTAAATTACTCTCCATATATTAATGGTCTAGTCGTTAAAGAAGTTATAGTATTTATAGAAAACACGGTCAAGATCTTAGCTGTTGTTATACTTAACGATAAAGTATTTAACGAAGTTGGTAAAGTATTCTTTCGTTAAGTCTTTATCAATATCTAGTACCTAAAGATCTTTGTTATAGTACTTGATAAAGGCTGTTCCTAGGGTTTTAACTGCTTCTTTACTGATGGGGTCAGTAATAGCTTTAAAGTGAGCGCTAGTGATAGACATCTTGAGGTTTTGGCCTGTGTAGGACTTGTAGACGTATGAGGCAAGGGACTTGGTAATCTTGAGCGTATAGACTTGGTGTTTTGGTATGAAGTCGCGTGGAAACTTGACGACTTGGAAACTTGGTATAAGGTCGCACGACGTGGCTTTCTTGGCACAACTTAGTGTTTTCTTGGTGTTTTCGCTTAGAGCAGCGAACTTGACGATTGAATTAGCATAGGGGGAGTGAAAAGAGTGAAGTAGGGGCAAAGGTTTGGTTCAGAGGGTAAGGTCGAAGGTCGTTGTTGGTGGTAGAGAGCGAAGGTTATTTGTTGTAGGCCGTGGGACTTAATCAGGTTTTTTTTTTAGTTTTTTTTTTTTTTTTGCAGTAGTAGCACCTGCAGTAGTACTGACTTAGCCGTTTTCTAACTTGCCGAACTTTGAGACTTCTGACAGTCAATCCCAACGTTTTCAAGAAGGATCAATGAAGATTTCTTAGTGTTTTTCAATAGCGATACCGTCGCTTACTTTCAGATTGCCGTTGTGGACTGACGCAACCCAAAAATTCTTCTCTATTTTCCTGCCGTTGTGGACTGGCGCAGTACTAATAGAGGACTTTTGCAAGAATCTTTCCTCTACTTTAGCCGCCATAGCCGTAGATCCTAACCGGAAAGTAGCTTCTTCTTCTACTTAGCTAATATGTGCTTAATCTAATAAGCACTGATCAGTGTTGGCAGGTCTTTAGATCGTTGCAACGTTGTCGATTCGATTGGTCAGTTGGTGTGTTGTTTTAGGTTTGGCAGACCGCTAGCTAGTCTACACTATAATTTGTATGGCCAATTTCTTGGCCCATGCCCTAGTATGAAGTGCAGCGTACTGCACCCAACTTACACCCAATGTGGTAAGTCCACACAAAGCAATACACTTGCAGTACAGTCAACTTTACTGTATATAGTACTATTCCAGCAGTAATTGATTATCGTAATAAAGCGTAAAAATAGGGTAAAGCCGTAAATAAACTGATCCTTTAAATATATCACGAAAAGAGGTCATTTACTATCATGTTTTCTATAAAATTCATTTTTAATCTACCATATTATTACTCTTCTAATACGAGTGATAACCTTACATACGATAAACACGAATATAAATTAAATGTATGCTGAAATCAAAAGAACGATTAATACAGGATATACAAAAGTTTTTCGCTTATAAAAAGGGGAGTTCGCTTTTATCCTCGTTATCGCTGAGGATAAACAGGTCGCTTATAACGCAAAAAAGTTATAAAGCATAATCAGCGATAAGGTATTTATATATAAAGGGGTGACGTACTTTACGCGACAGCTAATTATTTTTATTGAAAACGTTTATAGTGGCATAAACTAAACTAAATTTATTATAAATATTAGCTATAATGATAAAAAAAAGGTTAAAAAGTTATGAAACTTCAATAGGTAGTTAATGGTTTAGTTAAGGCTCAAATATAATCGATTATAAAAAAGATATTATTAAAGGTACAGTAAAGTATAAAATATTTAAAAAAGATTAGTAAAGTAAAAGAGAAAAAAGAGAAGTTTTAAAAGCTATGTTAAAGTCCGTATTCACAAGTATAAGCGGATCGGAATCGATTGGTGTTATACATTATACGTTACGGTAAAGGGGCGCGTTATACGATACTGATAATAAGAGCAATATATTCTACGGAATGTTAAAAGGCGCGTTATAAGATACCGGCGGTAAAAGCGATACGTTATACGGTCTATTATGGGGCGCGTTATACGGCACCGACGACTTAAGGTGAAATCGGCCGATACGTTATACGGCGCGTTAAAATTTACATTACTGGCCAGCGCCCAATTCACGTCCGGCCCGCGTACTAGGCGGGCAAGGCCCGCGTTTTACGTTTAACTAATAGGATATTACGGCCCTTACAGCGTCCAAGGAAAAAGTAAGCATTTTATAAATTTAGGACATTGGCTTTTAAATTTATAGGTTACATAACTATATACGTAACGGGATATATAATACCCAGTCTAGGCGCGGTCTGGACGCGGTCCGGACGCGGTCCGTATACGGCACGTGCAAGAGCACGTAATGGGCTAAGTACTGGCTATGCCTATATGTCCTACACGAAGGGCCACTGTAGCCTCTTCTAGTCTTCCGTCTGTACCTCAACAGTAAACCCTATTTGGCACCTACTTGGCTTACCATCATAGGTTGAACCATAATAATTACTTTCGAAGTCCTTCACCGAATTATAAAGTATATCTTCCTCACCTCTACGGCCTTTTAACCAAAATATATGTATTTTATACGCCTTGTACTCTCTTAGGGCTATCAGATCCTCAATGAGAGTAGGCATCGAGCGGTGACTAAAATAGTCGCACAATACGGCCTGACTAAGATTACAGTTTTCACGCTCGTATAATATTACGAGTCTCTAAGTTATAAGGTTACCTTAAGGCTTTAATTAGAAGTCTGGCTTAAAGTTCGATTTTTAAAAGGTTTCCTTTTTATTTTTGTATCTTTTCGTTCTTTAAATAAAGGTTGTGACTCTACATTTTTCTTTACAAGTATATTCAGTTCAAATCTTTTTCCGAAGTACCTAGTGACATATACCGTCCTTCACGTGGCACATGGACAAATTTATATAAATATGGTTTATATTTGTAACCCCTGTAACGTTGTACCTTGTAATTATTACTAATATGGTTAATTATAAAACCCTAACGGCATTTAACACATACGTATAACACATTTTCCGAAAATTAGCCACAGGTGTATAGAATCAGGTTTTCAACCTTTTGAATTAATTTATTTGGGAACGCTTTCAATAATTTATTAACAGGATTGCACGGTATAGTTTGGAAGCAATAGGAATTTTCGAATAGGGTGGTTGTTATAGGTAGGAATAATTGGGTTGCAAGCCTTCCCACCGGTATATGTATATATTTCACATTAGCGAGGGTTACACTATACTAGCTATATAGTAGGCACTACCCGGCGATAGTAAATTCAACAAAAAAAAAGTATTAGTATAAGGGTATTTTCTCTATCTAGATCCTCTTATACATTAGTATACTATTTCCTAGTACTCTTACTAGTGTGTCTACTAGTACTCCCATGGATATCGTTATCTACAGAGTATTTCTCCTATTTTGTGTAGAGACCTACCAAGTACTAATTGTTGTACCAAGTACTAACTAACCCTGTTACTGAGTATAGACTATGACTGTTGTATTTTCAACATAAACCTTACGTAAAGAATAACTTATTCGTTAATGAAGGATAAATAGCTTCGAAACAGCGAAACTTACATTTCGGATAACTTTGTTTACTTTCGAGGACAAATTGATATTTATCGTAATAAATTAGGTGGGTGGCGGAGTAATTAGGCAAAATGAAAAAGTTCAAGTTTATAAATAGGATTAATTGGTATTATATAAGTTAGAGGGTATAATATTGTATTTTAAAAGAGAAAATCATCGATAAAAGACCTTTCTAATTCTGTATATTGCGGGGATTTTTTATAATGAATGCTAAAAAGAATTCACACCGATACTTTTTATGATGTATCAAAACAATATACGGTAAAAGGGCACATTTTAAACATTGTTACAACGTTATACGTCGCTTGTAAATAGGTAACCCGCGACTAACATTACGCCAACACCTTTAACCACTTTTTACAAGGTATCAACACGATTTACGAGCCGTAAAAACCTTTTACAACTACAGTTTCCCTCGTAGGCCAGGGGTAGTATTATGAGTTGATGCCTGTGTTAATAGTCGCCAATGATATAACCCTGGCGATTACCATGCTTCTACAATGCTCCCGAGCCGTTCATAAACATACTCTCGCCACATAATCAATTACGTAACCAAGTCACTCCTTTTCGCTAGTTTCATAACAGATTCTACACAGGTGTCTCTTTATCTCCTTTTCATCGAGGATTATAAACAGTATCCAACCGTCTTAAGCAACAGCTCTAGCATAGTTATTTTACACGAGCACCACAAAACAAAAAGCCGTCAACATTGAGATAATATTTAAGCATAATACAGTCAAATTTAGCTATATTACATGTAAGTCAATTGCAATGGTGTACTTAATTTGATAAAGGGTATAGGCTAAACAATTTCCTTTATAATGTAGTATGTAAACTAGCTTACTATCTGCCAAATTTAGAAGAAACAACAATCCACAACCTATTTTTTGCAATACTACTGTTACTTCGACTACACTTCGAATTGATAACGTTACAACGTCTAAAAACCTATCAACACTGACGATTATTCGGGTAGGTATCAACCTATAACATTATTCCCGGCTTACCTATCGTTGGCGCCAGCGCTTTTACCATAAATTAGTAAATGGGAGCGCCAGAGTTCCTATTGTCAATTGTTGGATATAGGAATATAATACTGATATTGGTCTCATACACTGTAAATAACTCTTCCTCTCACGTTTAATTTCTTACAAGGTTTTCTTTTGATAATAAGTTTTCTTATCAGGACCCTCTGCTCTCCCTTTTTTTCCCTGTTATTTTTTTACGAACTCTCTCTCTCCCTTTAATATTATTGAAAAACCTATTGCCATTAGTAGCATAGCCGATACTTGCTGCAACTCCGACCAAACGGTTGACAATCTTATAGTAAAGGTGTATAACACGCGTCTAATCAGCTTAATACCGGTTAACGATATGTTAATACTTCCAATTAAGCTATATTAACAATAACCTAACTAAAATTCGTAACCATACTTACTTCTAATACATAGCATATATATTAGCCAATTACTGTTTGTTTTATGTAAACGCTATTGGTAAGTATATCTTTATCAACACCTGAAACAGTTTAGGGTTTGCCAACAAATCAAAAAAATCAAGGTTACTATTATTAACATTACATTTACTGGTTTTCTATATGAAAACTCAACAGGTACATTTATACACATTTTAACCCAATGATCAATATACACAACATTATCATTATGTTATCCCGAGTTTACTTAAACTTCAATTCTAATGATTTCAGTAGAAATCATATTCTGGAGCGTTCATATCTTTAATAATACATAGATATAAATCGTGAAAACCTAGATAATCACTGATTAGAACATCTTTTGTATAATACGCAAGATTTAAAATGACGTTAACGTGAGTTAAATCGTTTCTTCGCCCGATATCCCCATTAATAACAGTTTTTGTAACGTTACCATGATGAACGAGGCTCTATAAGGTGATATAAGTTTTTTTTTTTGTGAAGTATATATTTAAGTAATAATTAAACAACCAAGAAACGAAACATTGATTAAAAGAAAGACAAAAAGGTTTCTACAGCCGTTTGGAACGTGTGCTATAAATTCCACACCTTTGTAAAAATTTCTACTGGGGTTGTTAAGAATTTTATTATAGATTTGAATGATGATTATGATAATGATAAAAGTTACTTGTAAATAGATTTTACATTCAATAGAATTAGTTTCATTTTCAGAACAATTTGAATTACAAAAATGGAATAAATATACTTTTGATAAATGATGAGGCTAAAGATGGGAATCTTAAAATAATAATTGAAGCAATTTAGTGTAAAAAATTCCAACTGCAAAAACATAATGTGAAAAAGTAGCAAGAGAGCGGCTTTTGAGCTGTTTTATGTTAAATATCATATTTATCAAAGGAATGTTTCAGCGGATTTCATTCGTTTTCAAATGAATCGAATAGATTCATCATATTCAGCTACCAAGTTATATTGGGATTGGAAACCGTTTAAAAATATAGATAGATTAAAGACTTTTAAATATTTTCCAAGTTCATTAGATGTAACCTATCAATTCAATCAATATTTATGTTGGTAAGACTTTAAACGTTGCAGTATTTTAGATTGGATTGGTCGAAGTAACAATAGTATTGCGTTTTTAAGTGGTGGATATATTGTTTTAGGTTTACCAGACCGCTAACTGGTCTAAACAGTAATTTGTATATTTAATTACTTGGCTCGTACCCCAGTGTAAATTTGTCACATACTGTACCTAACTTGTAATCAATACAGTAAACCTACAAAACAATATAGAAAACTTACAGTTAGTGTAATCAACTTTACTACAAGTAAAATTGACTTACTATATTATAATTACTACTATTCTAACATTAGCAACTTTTTGTTTTGTACGCGTACGATAGTGTAGTCGACGAATCTTTTTTAGTTACCACTAAATTATTCCTTCATCAATTAGCCAAAACCCTGTCAATTTCACAGCCACATTAACTTCCATTTCCTTTATTTTCTCTTCGCTTCCTAGTCTTGACTTCACCAAATCTCGTATATAAGTCTTTCACCATAAACTTGTGAATACTAGATCTTTTTTGCATATTACCCCTTTTAACCAACGTGAGTTAAACCGCCTACCACTTTACTTAACTTATATATGGTAATTGTCACATTATTGATATTGTTACCCATTATTTTTACCGGTGTTACTAGTCATTTTAACCAACGTAGGTTAAGCTACGTATGATTTCCATTTAACTCACATGGATTATCTAACCTACTACTGCCCTTAATTTAACTGTGTCAATTAAAAAAGTTGCCATCGATGGCTTTATTCACCCACAGGTTTTTCAATTTGTTAGGATATCCTTGTTTGCTAGTACATAAGTTGGTTTTGACAGGTGGCATGTTGTGGCTTGTTAACTTAGCCCTAGATACATATAATTAGCCTATTGCTGTCTATGAATCTCTTAGAAGCTTTACTTGGTGACATCTTTGTTATGGCATTATCGGGATTATCTTCGTTATTTATTCATCGAGATTTCTTTATCTTTCTGCCTTCATATACTTTATGAAGTGCTATTACATTGATTATTAGGCGTTTTTTGCTGATGGTTCCAATGTTTAAAAAGAATTCAAATTGGTTTTTCTCGAGTCAGTATAGATTAACACTAGAATTAAGGGAATCTTTAGTTGTCTAGTGTCGATATTAAGTATTTCCTATAATACTATGCCTATATAGAAGTTAACCATTATGCCGTAAACTTTTAAAGTCAGCACACGTTATGTAATCCTCTTGTGTTTAACAGAAATACAATAGACTAGGCTTCTGGTAATGCTAAACTGGTCCTTTTACCTGGGTTTATTAACTAGGGTTATCAAGCAGCCGATTTATAATTATGGGTCTGTATTATTTGCAAAGAATCCATTCGTAAAGATCATTAACTTAGTCCTCGACAGATCAATAGAAACCATATGAATCCCTCGGCTAAGGTTCTGTATTGCTACTCCAAACTTTTGTTTATTCAATTAAAGTCTTTATTCTTTATGTATTATACTTGTACTGTAATAGATAGGTTATAAAAGGCCTCCAGTTAGCATAAAGTGGCGATATAACTACTACTAACGCGTTATTCCAAGTATCATTAAACTCCGGCCACGTTAGTCCTGTCAATTATAGCCAAATTAACGCCCTGACCCTTTTAGCGAAAACTAAAACAAGTATTGACACCAAACATACGGATTAATCATCCATTAAAACCAAGTTAATTTCCCTCCGCCAAAATTACAACCGGCTTATAATTTTAGAATTTTATATCTTTAATCGTTTACTATTCCGATGCCACCAAACCATTTGTTCCGACGAAAAAGGTATCGTTAATTTATATACCTACCAAGCCGAAGTTATTCTTTGACTTTACTAACAAACACGTTTTGTAGATTGAAAACTTTACATTTCACGATAATTTAAAGTATGATTGATTGATTAGAAACTATCAAAGTAATGATTTAACCGGTCAACACAATAAATTAATATATCGTATTACCGTCCCTAAAGGGTACTTAGCACGAAATTTCTATAATAACTTTAGCACCACGATGGGCTATAAATCGGTTGTTTACTAAATATATTTTCATGTGATATCGCGACCATTAGAAGTAAAATTCGTTTTAATTTTAGCTGAGAAACTTCCTACTAAAATTACCGCTAAACGTTAACTTACCTTCTAAATCGTTGACGATTATTTAAGGATGTAATCTTTACATTTATCATTATATCCCTAAGCGATTAAACGTGACTTTTTATACAGCCTCCCCATGGTTTTTCCTTTGATTTCGTATATAATATTCGACCTGAAAATCGTGATATTTGGGTTTTAAAGGTTAAGATTAGTTTTATATATGAATTATACCACTCTTCGAATGAGGAGTCTATTAATCTCAAGCTTATTGCTTTCCTAATAAGGTCTGCCGAAGGTCTCGATAAAAACTTATACATGAAGCTTTAAAACAAAATTTAAATCGTGTTTCTCTTTCCTACTTACCCAAGAAGTATTGTAAATACGGCCCGGTATATATTACTCAACGTTAAAGTCCATCATATCTAGTAATCGTTCGCGCCGTCAGCGTTTTATTAAATCATCGATAACAGGAGAAAAAAGATTGTATTGGTTTTTTTTGTATAACTTAAAAGTCTTTACCTTCATCCTTAGTTGCACTAATATAAAGATTAACCTAAGTAATAAGAAAAGTTTCAAGGCCGTCAACAGTTTTAACAATTATTTTAGGGTTGGCGATACTTAAGATCTTGTATAGGTTATTATATTTACCTGACTCCCACCATACAAGGAGTTTACTTCGCAACGGTAAAGAAATTATGTCGATCGTCGTAAGGCCGTTAATATCAAGGGAATTATTAACTTGACGCCACACATATTTCTTTCACAATTACTTTAATATTTTATCGTAAATTACAGTTCTTCTCTAGGTACATATTAATAGCAGAAATATATTGGTAAAATATGGATACGCTTTAAAAACCAAAAGAATCAATACCAGGCCGTCAGGTTCCATAGTATTATACAGGTCTTTTACCACTATCCAAATGCGTATCTCTTAATCCCTAAAACCTTCAATATCCAATGTAAAAATATCTTACGTTTTTCGGAATGACGCGTACACCCTCTCGACCTCTTCAATACTCTAATAGACCTTGATAGGCACCTATTTATATTAGATTCCCATTATCTTAGCGTTCGCTTAAAACTCTGGCACCATAAAATTAATACAGATATTGTAAACGATGACGTTAAATGGGCCCAAATATGTATCAATTCACAATATCTTAAACATTTCTCACGTACCTTTCACCGATGAAAATTTTAGAAATACAGCTTCGTAAAAAAGGTTACAGAATGAATAACGTAAAAAATATGTATATGGTTCAATTCAAATACGTTAATAAAGATCTCGTAATTGAAGTTTTTATCGTCTTTTTGTATAAACTTGAATTTTCTGGGGGCTTAGATATACGTTTGGTAATGGTGTCAAAGCTTTTTAATAGTTTTTGAAGAAAAGCATTCCATGTTTTCGTACCATGTGGATTTAAGGACTTCATATAGCTTGTTAATGGTTAGGTATTTAAAATTCTTATATTGTTAGCCTATTTCTGACTTCGTTAGATTTAATACTATTACCTTTAGTCTTTAAAGGTATAGCTACAAATGCTCCCACTTAAAGGCAAATGGAAACCTCTGGCTGTTTTTAATTAACTTGTTAACATTAATATCGACGTTAACGTCGTGAGTTTTTATATTCACCAAGTAAAGGAGGAAAGGGTAGGGGATTTGAGGATGGGAAACGTAATCGACCTAATAACAGTCTAAATAAACTTTATCTCTAATAAGGATAATTGTTCGCCTGGGTCGAAGTCAACTTTATTTTTGACAGTATCTTAACGATTAATCTTCGTAATAGTAGTGTTTTCCATCCATAACGTCACGTATTGCGAATAACCTCCCATTAGGTACCTTATTACTTCTATATCTAACATAATACCTTAAAACGTATAATTCGCGTAACGATTACGAAGGTTAAGGATATATAAGGGGCTAGGGGCTTAGTTGGGGCAAAGGTAAGAGTTTGAATCATTTGAACGGTATAGGGAAGCGTGGTTGGTTAATTATTAGATTACGTTAGAAATAACGTTTTTATACCATTTTGTTTACTCAAAAACATCATCTCCGTTATTTTTTTTACTCTCGAAATATACGATATAATCTAGTTAATTCTAGTTAAAAACAATAGGTTATTCAATATAATACATTATTTATTTATTGGTACGCTTAAATGGGGGATAACGGGTTGACTAATAACCGAACTTACTACAAATCCAACACCTTTTTCCATTATTACAACGATAGTTTTTACGGTTAATAGACTCCATTAAATCTTCCTTTTTGTTAATACTAATATGATTGTAGTTTTCAGTCCGAATGTTTTAAACCAGATTTTGAACGTTATAGTTGCCCGTACTTGATATCGATGTGGTATATAAATACGTGGCTTTCTTCATTTACATTGCGGAAATTATTTACTTAGGGGTATATATCAAGCGAGTTTATCATACGTAGTATCATGGTCGTAAACGAGAACCGAAATTTGCTATAAAAAAAAAGCCTTCGCAAATAGTATCTAGGCTTTATGAGGCGTATTCAAACTCGTTTACGCCCGTAACTACTTTCTATACCTACTCGCGAAACGTGTTTTTACTAACATATACCTTTTTTATCAATTATTACCATAATATTGACTTATTAAAAATTGGGTTTAAAACGTTTATCGGTATTTTCTCCTCTTTTTTCTTAGATATTATCATTGTATACCTCATAATAATATAATCCATATAATATTTAGCAAGGTGGACATCTTACTCAAAGTAACACTTTATACTGTTATTTTTTTTCGGAAGGTTTTTACTCACATTGAAATGGTTAAGTAATGGTTCTTAACATAATTTGTGAACATTTCAGGAAATAATAAGTAGAAACTAGAAGGAAGGACCTCAATCTGTTTACAAATGTTTGAAAAACGTATTATATTCTAATGAAAAAATGCAATAAAACTTTCTGTTATATTTTTCTATATAGTTATAAATTTTAATAAAGTCTATAAGAAACTTATAATTAATATTAATATTCTTAATAGGTCTTGTAAAAAATGTTACGATAATTGTTCTAATCTTCGATAATATTCATTGTCAATTTAAGTCTTAAAGCTTCGAAGTTGCGATGTTAAAGGTAATTGCCAGTCGTTCAACTCGAGTGTTATAACCCAAGGACTAACTGCAGACCATAGAACAGTTCAGCGGCCAGCTGCGCCATCAGAAGCTTGATGTCCAACATATCAAGCGGGGATATCTCTTATGTAAGAACCCAGGGTTAGGGTTGGGACCGCAAGGACCGAAGAGCGGTCCAGTCGATACTACATAGAACCGCAGGAAGCGACCAGCGACTTCAGCAGTCCAGTACTGAAGACGGTATAAAGGCACGAATATATAAGGACACGGTCATCACCACATAGATAGTATTTCCTTCATAGCTCTTCAGTTATCAATCTAAGTATTCAGTCCACACACCTGAATAGCCTAACGGCTAGTGATTATTCTACAGCACAAACAAACATCTTCTTGATATTGTACTTTTATTACCTTTGCTACCTTACTGCTAACATAAACCCCCTGACACCTTCTATTTACTTACGGGTATTTAGTGTGATCATTACATCGAGGGGTAAAATGCTTTAGTAGGACCTATAGTGAGTTGTAATGATCACACTAAATACCCGTGAGTATATAGAAGGTGTTAGAGGGTTTATGTTATCAAGAAGGTAGCAGAGGTGCTGAGTGAACAATATCGCAACCGTGCAAGTAATGATCAAAAGCCGTGAGGCTATTCAGAATATACTGAGACTGAATACTTAGATTGACAACTGAAGAGCTATGAAGGAAATACTATCTATGTGGTGATGGCCGTGTCCTTATATCCTATGGCCTTCATACCATCTTCAGTGCTGAGGCTCACCGGTGCTCACTAAGGCTCACCGGTGCTCACTGAAGCTCACCGGTACTTACTGAGGCTCACCGGTACTCACTGAGGCTCACCGGTAGCTCACTGAGGCTCACTGGTGCTCACTGAGGCTCACTGGTGCTCACTGAGGCTCACCGGTGCTCACTGAGGCTCACCGGTAGCTCAGCTGCATGCTGGCCTGTTTCCTGACCCGCCAACGTGCTTGGGTCATAACATGGGTTCTCGTATGTAGGCGTACCTACCATGAGAGACTTCGTCTTAAAGGACTTGGCGATTCTGACGGGAAGATTAAAGGGTAAGGGGGACTTAGCTATAGGAAAAGTTTTGAGGAACTTGGCGATCTTATTTAATAAACTGTATGACGCCAACGTTAATACCTCTTGCCACATTGGCGGCCGTTGTTTTACGCGCTTTACCGCCATTAAAGATGTATTCTGTAATGTTACGTAAAGGTGTTAAGTTACCGAATAAGTTAATAGAGTCTTTATCGTTAATACATGAAAAGGTTTAACTTAATTAGTGGTTGAAAAAAGGTCCCCAGAAACATTTATAATAGCGGTAAAAATCTTTAACTCCTTTTCCTTTACTCTATAGGTCTTAAATATATTCCTCAAATTAAGCCAGTTCAAATAAAGTTTGCACTAAATTGATTAAGTTCTCATTTGGTACGCAAACTCCTTAATGTATGAGATTCATTATTTGTTTTTAACCCTTTTTCATATCGCCTTCTATATGTTAATGGTCCAATTATCGAAAAAAATACGAAAGGTTTAAAAAAAATATCTGTTACAGTCGAGCTCGTTACTATTTTGGTTAAGGATATAGTAGCCAATGAAGTTAATCAAATACTTCTCGGTAAAGTCTATTTTAACATTTCTTTCCCTAAAGTCTTCGTTAAAATACTTGGAAAAAGCAGGTCAGAAGGCTTTAATTACCTCCTTCCAAACAAGATCGACAATAGCTTCAAAGTAAATGCTTTCGATAACTATCTTAACGTTTCGGCTAGTGTGGGACGTGAGATTTGGTAGTTTGGCGTAAAGGGTACGTGGTAACTTGACGATTCAGCATAAAGTTGCGCGACGTAATTTTTTAAACACGACGTGACTATTCTTAGTGTGTTCACTTAGAGAAGCAATCTTAGGGAGTAGGGAAAGAAAAATAGTAGTCTAAGGGGAAAAACTTGGTTTCAAACGCAAATTTCATTGTAAAGGGTAAGATTGAAGGTCGTGTATTAGTCAAAGTTAAAGGTTAAAATCTATAAGCTGTAGAACTTCGTCGTTTTTATAGTAATAGCACCTATAGTAACTAATTTTACCGTTTTCCAACTTGCTAAAATTAAGATTTTTAGCGGTAAATTTCAACGCTTTTAAGACAGATTTGATAAATATTCCTTAGTGTTTCTAATAGCGATACCGTCGTTTACTTCCATATTATTGTTATAGACTCACGAAAACCAAAAGTCTTTTATATTTCCTGCCATTGTAAATTGACGTAGTACTAATAAAAAACCTTCACAAAAGTTATTATTTTACCTTATACTTTCCTAAAACTTAATCACCTAAAAATAGCCTTTTTTTCCACTTAATGAATTTATGCTTAATCTAATAAACATTATTAGTATTGGTATGACTTCAGACGTTACAACGTTGTTGATCCAATTAATCCAATTAATAGTAGTATTATGTGTTTAAGTGGTGGATGTATTATTCTAGGTTTGGTAAACTGTTAACTGGTCTACACAGTAATTTTTATAATTAATTACTTGGTTTATGTCTTAGTATAAAGTGGGCGCATATTATATCTGACCTTCAATAAATACAGTAGATCCATAAAACAATACACTTAACTTGCATTCAGTGTATTTAACTTCAGTGTAAGTAAAGTTAACTTACTGCACTACAATTACTACTATTCCGATAACTTATTGCTTTAGGGGAGTCTCAATTCAAAAAAAGTTTATTTGCGACTTAATCTGGAAATTTAAAATAGTTTCGAAACAATATTAGAGTTCCGTTTTGTTGTTTTTGCCAACTATGTAGATGATTGGCGATTAGTAATTATGGGTCTCCTGGAAAAGGAGCGGGTTTATAACTGTTCCAAAGAGCTAGTAGACATGAATCAGGAGATATTTTACGCCCGAAATATCAATTTTAATGGTATAATAATTAATAGCGCGCGTTACTCGGCACTTTTTATAAGGTTATTTCGTTTTTTTTCTTCGACAATTGGTTTGTTTTATGGATTTTTGAAATGGTAATTCAACTTTGTTCTTAATTTCAAATTGTCTGGATGAAAGATAGGTTTATTAGTGGTATCATTGATGTTTTCTCATATGATTTTATCGTGGCTTACGCGAATTTTTTTAAGTTACGTGTTGAAATAATAGTTCATTGTAATACAGTTAAATTAAATATATTTACAGTTAGTTGACAGTACTGACTGCAAATTTACTGAAGTTTGTGGGATTGACTGCAAATCTAGTGCGATAGGAGCTCACTTCAAAGTGAGGCACAGACCAAAGTAGTTTGAAATGAAAATTAGCGTGTAGACCGGCTAGCGGTCTGAAAAACTTAGAATTGACATATCATCACTTTCAATACAGCACCAGCTACTTCAACCACAAAGATTCGAATCGACTATTTTGCAACGATAAAGGCCTACCAATATAACGAATATATTAAATAAAGGTTTAAGTTCTTATAGGCGGATTTTCAACTAGAATATCCAATTGTTTGAATCGTTGAATAAGGTTAATATAGTAACAACATGTTATGAAAAACGAATCAATATCAATATTTGTGGTATATTTATTATTTAGCGATAGTTGGTACGTTTAAAGTAAATATATTTTTCAAGGTATGTATTAACGGTAAATGAATGTATATGAGTTAATACTTTGTAATGTGATCATTTACTAATGTTATACATTTCGGGTTAAAGAGTAATATTTAATTATTAATTTGTCTATATCAGTTTATAAATGCCTTTTTAGAAGTTATTTGTTTAGTTAAAGTAGAAGTAATTTATCATTACATGGAGAAAATCATAAAATCGCTAATGATAGTTTATCAACTACTTTTCATGGGCTTCAGTGTTTATAGTCCTCGTAGCCTCTACAGTAATATCTTTATCCAATTCATTCATAACAATTATTAAGTAACGCAAGTCATTAACCCGGTTTTTAAAAGAGTTATATTGGAAATCGAAGGATAAATCGCTCTAACAACAATTAAAAACCGGCACAAATCTAAAAAATCTCTCTTTATGATATTATCAATAATCCCACCCGTAAACATTATAATTATGTCAGAAGTATCAGACTGTATAGTATAACAAGATGACAAATAAGTTTTTAAATAGACAATAATGATAGTATCGTAATATATGTAAGCGATGATAAGTGAATTGTATGAATCTTAAACCAACTCTATAATAAATAACATGTAAATATAAACCCAAATATGATCGCGAAAACGTAAAACTTTATTATTATTATATATTCTAAAATGAATACGTTTAATATTAAGCTTTCATCAACGGAAATATTAACAAGGAAGTTATAATTACTTATATGTATTGTACCAGTTATACAGGGCTAAGTAATATCTTGAGTAATAACGGCTTTCCAGTTACTTCAAATGTTTTCGTTCCTAAAAAGCTTGCCGCTCTCAGAAATAAATTCGCTGGCGATAGTAAAGCGAGGTACACATAAGTTTGGAAATTTGGAATTAACTAGCTATTCAAAGCAAATAAGGTGTAGTTTATCTAAAAAACGGGGGTCGAAAAGACTTTGAGAAATTTCTTGATCCTTTCGTAATAACGCGTTGATCTGCGCGTAATTCACTACTTTATGGTAAAAGAGACTTGAAATAAAACTGAAAATACCGGTTTAACCAAACTACTGGTCTTTCGCAAATTAGTTTCGTTATTTTGAAGTATTTTAAACTTCTATAATTCGTAGAAACAGTAAAAAGAGTAGTTGTATTACAAAGCTTCGTATCCCATGTTTTGAAACATTTTTAAGGGGTTTTATTTATAAATTTAATTATGGTATTAAACGAGCAATAAATAGCGAGAGTAATATATTTGAAGGTAGATAACTTGATGCCTGTTCCGGTAAAAAACTCAGCTTCATAAGGCTTATTATAAAATTTCGGCTTTAAAGAACATTTTTATTTGGGGTTGTACTAAGTGATGGTGGGTTTTATGGAGAATAACAACTTAAATTGTTAAAACTCAACTTCTTTTTCAGGCTTCCAGTGAAACAGCGCTATTTTTTTTAGATAAATTTATAAAAGGATAGATCATTTTCAACTTATTTTGAATGATTTGTTATTAAAGTTAATATACCCCAAAAATTTACAAACTCTTATTAATAAAGTAGAAACCATCGAATACTGGATACCATGTAACTTTTCCGGATTTATACGTACCTCTATCTCGGTTTCGACAATATAGCCTCTATATTTAGTTTTTTAAAATGAAAACCCTCATTTAAATATTGAAATGAAGTTTAATGGCGTTTGTGACATTTAATATTGATTTTGATTTGAAGTTTTAGTCGTCCAAGATATTATACTAGTAAATTGATATATTGTCGAGGTAACTGAAACGATAGATATCGAAAAAACGAGGGCAATGGAATATTAATATATTGTTCAAAGGTAGTTAGTACTCCTCAAAAACCGAAAAGATTAATTAATCAATCGAAAAGAAAGGAAATACGAAACGTGATCTTTTACTTATCATTCTACTTAATATGAAATTCATCAAAAATAGCTTGAACGTTAAGCACAGTAAACCATTTAGCCTGTGAAATGTTAACAAGTTTTTTCTAATGAAGAAAAATAGATATCGGTCGTTTGTTGAAATAAAGTTAAGTTGTCGGTAATTCATATAAAATTGTTAGTTTTTCTTGAGTTTTCGAAGGAAAAGTACAGGGTTATTAGTTTAAAAATTTCTTATATGGATATAACCATAGTGTAATAACTCCGTTGACGTCTTTCATGAAATCAGAAGTTTTTCCTACGAATCTCGTATGAAGAGCTCCAAGTAATTTCTATAAGTTATTGTTGGCTATATTTCTAAAAAAAATAAAAAAATGAAAAAATAAAAAAAATAAAAAATAAAAAATTTAAAATAATAATAATAATAATAATAATAATAATAATAATAATAATAATAACCTATAATCCGCTTAAAAACGTTAAAAGAATAGCTTATTTTTCGGATTTTCGTCAAAAAAATGTGATTTTTTTAAACATATCCAGGAACTTATCGTTAATGATAATCAAATATTTTATTAAAAATTGATATTTCATCAATGTTTTCTAAATATAGCGACATAAGTTACGTAGTAACAACTCGGTTTTTACTTGTTTACTGTAAATTCTTCTAGAGTGTCATTGTGTTTATACTCTTAAGTGACTTTTGTTTATATGTAAATCATCGTTTTTATATACGGCAGCCACTTGTTTATCTTCTTAATATTATATATTTTTCAACAACGTAAATTAGCTATTTCTGTTCCATTTATAATTTACTTGAAATAACGTCGTATTATAAACATGGAATAACGTGATTTTACATTAAATGTTTATATTGACCAAAGTCGACATTTAAAAGAATTATTGAAAATATTACTTATGATTTGATAACAGTAATATATCAAGTAGTTTGTTAAAACTTGAATATAAAATAAAAATATGCGGTGATTTTAATCGTCGAATAAATTTTCCATCAATAACGTTATAATACTTGCAGCCCTTATTAACGAAAACATGAATGAAACGAACGAAATGATAATGTAAATATATTGTAATCGGATGGTTACTTCTAAGTTATGGTTAAGTAACCGGATTTCATTAATATCTCTTTAGCTACTATATTCAATTGTACATAAAAGTTACGTTTTTTCCTTTTAATGGTCGATAAAGACATTGGTAATAGTTCAGCGAACACCTTATTAGCTTTTATATTGAAAGTATTTAAGCGTTAGGTGGAATCCAATGGATAGATTCGAATGAGGTAGGTATTTACACTGTATCGTAAAAATAAACTGTGTTTTTTACAATATGAAAGTTTAACTTAACTAACATAGATAACACACCATTTGATATCAGTTCACAAAAAGTTTACATCTGTTATTATTATATTCCTTTAGCTATCACGTATAAACACACAATTAAACATTTTCCTGTTGCCGCCTTTACTATTACCGCCATCATTACCCCTATTACAAACACTGTCTCCATTATTATTACCATTAGTATAACACCCGTCGCCTTCGCCACTGTTATACCAAGTACGAAAGTTGTAAAATCAGTTATTAATAAACTAAACCTAGGTAACCCGCTCATTATATTTTTTGTATTGAAATATAGACTGAACTAAGGCATAAATCAACATACAGACCAATGTATAAACGAATTGAACATACTGTAACATTGAAAATTCAATTAATATACAGCTATTTGCAATTAACGGCTAATGCAATGGATGACTTACAAAAGTTATAGTCTAGTTGTCTAAGATAAACTTGGCTATTGTACTAGCTATAACTTATACTATTTTCTAAATAGCTGTATAGTCACAAGTATTGTTTTTATAAATATCTAAAAGTATAAATATCTAGGCTATTAACTAGTAATAACTTATCATAATTATCTTTCGATATTATTGACTTTGACTTTTGAACTGCATTCAGTTACAATATACCATCCTACTGGTAAAAAGAAATACTATGACTTACATATCTTATAGGTAAAGTCTCACTGATATTAATTAATATTTGACCAAACAACATATTCACTAGGTAAAAAAAGAAAAACACATGTAAAACTTAAAGAAAAGAGACTCTCGAACCTATTAAAAGTTTTATAGCATTTAAGTGGAACTTTTCAGAGGCCTAATAGTTTTCGAAATTCAACATAATTTTTGAAAAGACTCATGGAACTCGTGGGGATTGAATAATCTTTATAATTGACAATAATTTTGAATTTACAAAATAACCTTGCCATTAAGTTCATATATATATATGATGAACAAATACATAAACAAATGCTTCATTTTTGCCAAAAAGTTAGCCCTAGCATATTAGCTTCCTTATTCGATTCATACAAGCAAACAGTGCTATCCCTACTTACAAGCATATACTATTCGGATTATGCTTACGAGATACGTAGTTATTGATTATATACTATTTGTATCTTAAGCAGCTCCATAGCAGAAACTTCCTCTTATTCTTCATCTTTATCGAGGATTATAAACAGTATCGGGCCACTTTAAGCGACAGTCTTAATCTAATCTTTTCATATTCTCTTGTCAAAAAAACATCCGTATAGAATTCTATTTTTACTATGACCTAATCCTATTCTCTTAATATAAACACACTGGAAGATTATATAGTATGTGTTATTGTTATATATATAGTGTGTATCCATAAAGAATATTAAGGCTAACACCCTATATAGATAAAGTCCTCAATATTAAATAGTAAATATTTTATGCATTAATATTGTATAGTAATAAAAGATTACTTGTTAGGTATCAACAAAGATACAGTATATTCCTATAGAATTGTACGCACGGACCATGTATACATAATATACAGGTTTTTATATAGATTTTTTGAACGAAAATAATCCCCCTCCCCCTGTCAAGAAACTATTCTATGCTACCCTAGTATATAAACTTGATCAAATTTGGCCTAGTAAACCACATTTTTTTCTACCTATACATCTGTCCAAAAAATCGCAAATTGTTACAGTCAATGCCGTAATGATGTAAATATGTAATTGCTGTTGAAGGGATGCATATTAAATGGTGATAGCTTCATTGAATTGACTCTTTGAATATGTTAGGTACGTACTGTTTTGGGTGGGAATAGCATTCTTAGCAAACACCTGACCAGTATGCTTTTATTTACCTTATAGAAGGGTACCCATATATCTATACAAGTCACCGAGTCAGTGCAGACCTTGGGACACAAAGCAAAGCGGAGCCCGTCCCTGCCACACAGCGGCAAGCATTGCGCTTTTCTCTTGTTCATCTTAGTGAATGGCTGTCTATTCTGCATCGTCGATTGCTCACCTCATCCTCTTTCCAATCTTCCATCCATTCCTCGCAGACGCTGCGCGAAACAACACACCCACCTCAAGATGGCTTGTCGAACTGATCCAGCAAGCCCTGCAAATTTATGCTCTTGGGCCTCTCGATGGGCAACCCCAACGCCCTATCCCAAATAAGCTGAGCTAGCGGTCCCAACCCTCTCGACACACCAAACGTGGCCGTGTAGTACAGCGTCTCGTGGAATCCATAGTGGTGGAACAAGACGCCGCTGCTCGCGTCGACGTTCGGATACGGGTTCTTGGTCTTGCCGTGCTTCTTGAGCACCTCGGGCGCGATCTCGCTGTTCTTCTTGACAAGCTGGAAGACAGGGTCCTGGGCGATCTCGGGGCGTGCGACGGCGTAGTCCATGAGGGCCTCGAAGCGGGAGTCAGGCTTGCGCAGCACGGCGTGGCCGTAGCCGGGGATGACGCGGCCGGAGTTGAGCGTCGACCAGAGGTAGTCGTGGACGTCTTGGTCGGTATACGAGGCGGGGATAGCGTCTTTCATCTGGAAGATCCACCGCAGGACCTCCTGGGCGGCGAGACTATGCGGCAACAAGGTCAGCACAATGTCGAGCAAGGAACACCAAGATGGAGGGGGCCCCTCACCCGTGCAAGGGCCCAGCCAGGCCCTGGAGACCAGCGCTGTAGCTGAGGAAAGGATCGCTCAGAGCACTGCCTACGAGATGGGTTGTATGAGCCGAGACATTACCGCCTTCGTGGTCTCCATGTAGCGCAAGGTACAGGCGCAGCAGATCCTGGAAGTTCTCGTTCTCCTCTCCGCCCTTGCCCAGCATGGCAGCAAAGTTGTAGGACCAGTCCTGCGCAAGATCACCTTGGGCAGGAAGCGCACCGCCGCCCTTGTACGAGTTGTGGTAGATGGTGGCGGCGATGGTGGGCAGCTTGGCTAGCAGGCTGATGGAGTCGTCGAAGGTGGGTTCCCAGTAGTCGGCCTTGCTGAGGCCCTTCGCATACGCCTTTGCGAACTTGGAGGTATAGTTGAGGGCAGCGACGGCGATGGCGAACTGGGTCATGGGGTGGAGGTCGTTGGGAAAGGCGTCGAGCATGTTGCTGACGAAGGCGGGCAGCTGTGCTTGTTCGGCAAGCTGGCGCGAGAGGACGCGGACCTGGTTTGTGGAGGGGACCTGGCCGGTGAGGAGCAGCCAGAACATGGCCTCGGGCAGCATCTCGGTGCCGGACTTGCCCTTGGGCAGCTCTTTCTGGCAGTCCTTGATGGTGCGGCCGTGGAAGCGAATGCCCTCGTTGGGGTCGAGCACGGAGCCCTCCCAGACCATGGCCTTGAGTCCGCGCATGCCACCGAGCGCGTTCTCGACCTTGACTGGGCCAATGACGGCGGAGCTGTGGGCCTTGACCTGTTTGAGGAGCTCGCGCTTGGCTGGGATGGCCGCCCTCAGTGTGGCTTTTAGATCCGGCTCGGAGGTGGACGAGTATGGTCTGATGGAGGAGAGTCGAGCAGTCAGGGCCTGTGAAATGATGGGAAGGGGTAGTCCAGTCAGCGAGAGACAGTCCTTGGTCTTTTGGAGAGAACAAGCTCTACGCTACCTCTGCGCTGAAGGCCCGGATGCCCCTCGAGGAGCAACACAGCCTGGTGGCCATGATGTGCAGTGGATCCGATCACTCGTTGCGGAACGCGAGGCAGTCGAATTCGGTCACTGTTCCAGTTACTGCGTACGCTTGCAACTTGCAACGCCCGTCTTCGACTCCATCTCCGCCTCCGCGACGAACCGAGGCAATTGGACAAGTGCAGACTGTCATACCCCGCGCCTTCAACGGTGCCGCATCGGCGACGACCACGGCTCCGCTATCCGGGCTCACATCTGCTCACATCTACTCACATCCACCCTTTCTCTCTTTGCCCTCTCTACACCAAAGTCAGTCACCCTTCCCGAGCACAAGATGCTGCAAAGGATCCCAATACCAAGATTCTTGATATCTCCTCGGACAACAGTATGCTCGGGAGCGCGCGTTGCCTCCTTCCGCCAGCTGTCGACCACATCAAGTCGTAAAATGTCCTCGCCGATCAACGCCGTCAAAGCCGTCCATTTGACCACCACCCTGCCATCCGATGCCTTCCACCTCCTTCCCGAGTCTGGGAAGCCAGGGCCATCCGAAGATGCACTCTACGAGCAACAGATCAAGGATGTCGAGGCCTGGTGGGCTACACCAAGATACACGGGCACCAAACGTCCATATACTGCCGCTGATGTTGTCTCGAAACGGGGTTCCCTCCAGCAGTCCTATCCGTCTTCGCTCATGGCAAGGAAACTGTGGGACTTGATCCAGGACAGGCTGAGCAAGGGGGAACCACTGCATACAAGTGCGCCCTCCTGCGCTCCTGGTCGTCTGAGATCCGGACTCTCCACGCTGACAATGCGCAACAGTGGGCGCCATAGACCCCGTGCAAATGACCCAACAAGCCCCCCACCAACAAGTTCTCTACCTCTCCGGCTGGGCCTGCTCCTCCACCCTGACGCCCACCAACGAGGTCTCCCCCGACTTTGGCGACTACCCCTACAACACCGTGCCCTACCAGGTCCAGCGCATGTTCAAAGCCCAGTCTATGCATGACCGCAAGCAATGGGATCTCCGCCGCAAGCTCACCCCCTCCCAACGCGCCACCACCCCCTACGTCGACTTCTTCCGGCCCATCGTAGCCGACGGCGACACCGGCCACGGCGGGCTAACAGCCGTGATCAAACTCGCCAAGCTCTTCGCCGAGAACGGCGCCGCCGCCGTGCACTTCGAGGACCAGCTCCACGGCGGCAAGAAATGCGGGCACCTGGCGGGCAAGGTACTCGTGCCCATCGGCGAGCATATCAACCGGCTCGTCGCGGCCCGCTTCCAGTGGGACCTAATGGGTGTCGAGAGCCTGGTCATTGCGCGCACCGATTCGGAGAGCGGCAAGCTGCTGAGTAGCTCCGTCGACGTGCGCGATCACGAGTTCATCCTCGGCGTTGCGGACACGTCCATCCACCCCCTCGCCGAGACCCTGCAGAACATGGAAGCACGCGGCGCCTCGGGCCCGGAACTCGACGCCTTCGAGGCCGCCTGGGTCAAACACACCAAGCTCGTCACCTTCGACGAAGCCGCCACGGCGCACCTGCAGGCTTCGGGTGCGTCCGCTGCGACCATCGAAGAGTACCAGCGCACAGTGACAGCCAACCGCGACATGGGCCTTGTGGCGCGGCGTGCCCTTGCCGCAGCTCTCGCACCCGCTGATATCCCCCCGGTTTACTTCGATTGGGACGTCCCGCGCACGCGCGAGGGATTCTACCACTACCGCGCTGGCATGGCGGCCGCGACGAAGCGCAGCATCGCGTTTGGGCAGTACGCCGACCTTCTCTGGGTCGAGACGGGCGATCCGAGCGTGGCGGCCTGCACCAACCTCGCGCAAGCCGTGCGCGCGGTCCACGGGCGCAAGAAGGGTCTGGTGTACAATTTGAGCCCGTCCTTCAACTGGATGGCGCACGGGTTCACGGAGGACACGCTCAAGTCTTTCATTTGGGACATTGCGCGGGAGGGCTTTGTGCTGCAGCTGGTGTCGCTGGCGGGGCTGCACAGCACGGCGACGATCACGAACGAGCTGGCGAGGCAGTTCAAGACGGACGGGATGAAGGCGTATGTGGGCCTTGTGCAGCGGCGCGAAATGGAGGGCGGGTGTGAGGTGTTGACGCATCAGAAATGGAGCGGGGCGAGTTATATGGATGGTATTGTGGGTGCAATTCAGAGCGGGAGGAGTGGGAGTAAGAGTATGGGGGAGGAAAATACCGAAGGGCAGTTTTGAGGCACGGGCGTGGGTTGTAGAGAGTTAAAACTGGGATGGTTAGGTGGCTCTGGCAGTCAGTCAAGTGGATAGAATAGAGCCCACGCAGCCCACTCGCTGGTGGGACTGCCTACGAATTTTCTGTACCATGTCATCATGGTGCCCTCGCTTTGGGGACCAACGTCCTGCCAGTGAAGCCATGGGTTCGTGTTGGGTTCGTCTTGGTATGTGGTGTAAGTGTAGAGGGTGCAGGCATAAGCACTTCCTCGTGGAAACCTTGTCTTTCACGATGTCCTGGAAACAGCCTTATGCGTCAAGGGAATCCTTTAGAGCGTTGTTGGTGGGCGCCGCAAGTGCCGGTCCCTCGGGAGTCACGTACGCCTTGGTCATGCCACCATCGACCACCATGTCCTGGCAAACCTGGTGAGCCTCAAGAATAGACAAGACAGCAGAACAGCCGGCAGATACTCACATGTCCATTGACAAAGCTCGCCTCATCCGAGGCCAAGAACAACACCGTCTGGGCCTGCTCGACCGCCTCACCAAACCTTCCACTCGGGAAATGCACCTCCCTCCTTGCCTTTTTGGGCTGATCATCGCCCAGCCAGTCCTGCAGCAATGGGGTGTTCAACGGCGCGGGGCACAAGCTGTTGAAGCGATAGCCCTCGCGCGCATGAACCATGGCCAACTCACGCGTCAGCGCCAACACAGCGCCCTTGCTAGCCGTGTAGGCCAGCTGCGGGGTCGCACTGCCGACGAGCGCGACAACACTCGCGGTGTTGATGATGCTGCCCTTGGTTTTCCTGTGCTTGCGCAAGGCCAGCACGGCATGCTTGCAGCCGAACCACACGCCCTTGACGTTGATGTTCATGGTGAGGTCCCAGACGGCCTCAGGGGTGCCGACCGCATCGTCATCCTTGGCGTGCATGATGCCGGCGTTGTTGAAGATGACGTCCAGCCCACCGGCGCCGTCGAGGGACTCGATCATGGCTTGGACCTGGGCCTCTTTGGCGACGTCGCAGAGGATGGTGCTGGCCGACGCGGTGGGGACGAGTTGCTTGACTTTCGCGAAAGCCTTCTCGAGGGCGGGGGCGGAGATGTCGGCCATGAGCACGTTGGCACCTTCGCGGGCGAAGAGGATGGACGTTTCGAGGCCGATGCCACTTGGGAGGGGAGGCGGAAGGGGAGAGAAGGAGGTTAGCTGCAATGTTGGAGTAGAGAAACAGGAAAGGTAGGAAGGAGTGCTTACCCGGCAGCACCGGTAACGATGGCGTTCTTTCCTGCTAATCGACCAACCATTGCGATGATCTGGGCGGATGAAGAAAAGTGAAGAGTGCTTGTGACGCTCTTCAAAGGAGTGCCTGTGTTTGACAAGAGGCGGGAGGGCGACGGATAGTGTTCAAGTCAACAGATCTCCTTGCCAACCGCGAGATAATGAGAGATTGCAACCTTTTGTCAGACTACTGAGAAGAATAAGAACCGGTTCCTGCCAGGAGGATGAGGCCCATCCTGATTCTTGTGCCCGTTGTGGTTCCTTCCGAATATCGGCGTCATCGCTTCACTTCCGCGCCCTAGATGCTCGGAAACCTGCCGGCCAGGTCATTCACTCTACCAGATAGATATGGATCATACAGTGTCCTACAAAGACATATAAACCGAAAAAAATAGTACACCATTTTGCAAACTACAATAAATTCGTTAACCCCAACCATTACATACTAACACTTCATCCTTTACCCACTTAAAATTATATAACTTGTCAATACTTAAAACCGCAAATAAGTTACAAACAACTAGTTAAATCTTAATAAGCTGATTATAATTTCTGTTTATAAAATAAAACCTAAAACCTCGATGTTATTTATAAAAAAACAAAAAATAGTTTTAATAAAGGTACACCTAACTTTATACATATGTAAGTATATTTGTTACATTTTAATAGTCTTATAATAGCCAATTTATAGAGTTACCCTTATTCTTAAAAAGCTACCCCTATAGTTTTCATTACTCTATTTATACGTATTGATACCATATTTAATATATAACATTAATATGTAACATTGGCATATAATATTAATATGTAACATTGATATATAACATTAATATATAGCTTTGTATTTATATTATACACAATTCTTTTTTTTTTTTTGGCGCATTTAACATTGAAAATTATCGGTTGTTATTACTATTTTTACTTTATATTTATAAGAAATTATTTCTCGTCCCCCCTCCCCCATAATACAACAAAGTTTATAACGTAATGACTTTGGTAATACAATGTGACATAACATTTATAACGCAAATAATATTATAGTATAGTACCTTCCAAACAATAACACTTTTTATAAGGTAATAATAACCTTGATAATATATTAACCAATTTACGATAAAAACATGATAATCAAATGAAACTACAGCTTTAATTGAAAGGTATAATTATAATGATAACGTAATGATAACGTAATAATTATAATGGGATGCCGCGCTTATAAAGTAACAACCGTAATAATACGATGATTCTTTGAATATATTAAACTCTTTTCAATAAAAAAGAACAATCACAATTATCTCAAACCTTCCAATACAAGAAAAAATACAATGCATGTAAAAGTATATTATAAAACTAGAAAAAAACACACAAAAATTATATATAAAATGTAATACGCTAAAACTACTAAATCAATATTGTTATAGACTCAGGCCATTAGCTATTAAGTCTATAGGTTACGTAACTGTGTACGTAACGGGATAGACAGTACCTGGTTTGGGCTCGGTTCGGGTGCAGACCGAGCGCGATCTATGTACTACACGTCTAAGGGCACATAACGGGCTAGGTACTGGCCATGCCTATAGGTCTTGCACGGTGGATTATGATAGCCTCTTTTAGTATTTCGTTATACTTTAATAATAAACTCTATTTGGTATTTACTTGACTTATTATCGTATGCTGGACCATAACATATTATTAAGGTTTTCTTTTATTTTTTCGAGGGAATATTATTTATAATAAACGAATTAATAATAAACGTTAATGATTTTACGATATACTTTAACCTTATCAAGGAAAGTAGTCCATCGGGAAATATCTAGTTTTCCAACTTTATAAATATATCTCTTACCTTTTCGGGGCCAACTTAAACCGATATTTTTTGTTTACAAAATACCGTAAGCTATATTACGTCAGTTGTAAATCAATTGTGATAGCCGGGTTAATCGACTTTAACTATCGACTTTACATTCGACTTTGTTTAGGTCGTAGCTAAGATTTAATAATTTGAGGCCGAATTAGACGCGACTCGTATTAAATTTTTACCGACTTAAAGTAGGCGAAAACGATATGACCAGTTGTAATTCGATGGATTTACTTTTATATGGGTGATGACGCGTCAAATAATCGAATTTATATTAAATGCAGATAAAATGTGTATTGGAAAAGGTTGGTACACATTTTTTTACGTATATGGTTATTATACGACGGCGATAAAGTAAACGGTTATAACGTATTACAAAGTTGGCTAATATGAGTATATATATAATATAAGCAAGTTTTTTCGATTATATCGAGGTTATTTTTAAAGACCCTTGTTACATGAATAGAGTATTAGTTAAATTAAAAGGATTGGTTATAAACAATAAAGACTTGTAGTTATTATTCGTTATTGGGTTCGAGATACTTTTAATTGAAACGGGTGTACTAAATTAGCCTTCGGCCGTAAAGTACAATTGCTTACGTTTCCGCGTATCGTTACATATCTGCGACAAATCTATTACGATAAACGTTGGCTAGGTGAATAATATCGTAACCCTGGAAAAGTATCGTTAACTTGCCGACGAATTAAATCTTTAAACTTAAAGCGATATTTTAGTTTTTAATTAACGGAACCCGTAAAGATTTAATGGCCTAATGGTAATATAATTATAACAGGTGTTTACGCCCTTTAAATATCTTCGTTAAGAGGTTGTAGTAATGACGGTTAATTATCTTGATACCGCAGCCAGTTATTTTAACAAACCCGTTCGATAAGCATTTAAAATCAAAAACGTAGGGCAACGTGAGCAACGATAAAGGAATGTTAAGCCAGGTTTGTTATAAGGAGTTACGTACGTTATAGCTCGTCGGATTATTACTAATGTAGTTACGAACTCCGCTCAGCATTTCCTTTTACGTAAGTGTATACGATTTAAGTTCAAAAGGTAAATAAAGATTTCCTAATAACGGTAATGGGGAAAGTTCAATTAATAAATAGGTTTCGTTTAGGGGTTATATAGTTTCAACGGTGTAATTGTAAAATTAAACAAAAAGGAGTTAAGTTTAATTGAAATAAGTATAAATGAATATCTATTCTTTATCCTTATACTTTTTAATAACACTTAATTTCTAGATACTTAAGTCCGTTTTAACTGTAATTATTATTATAAAGTAAGAGAAGCTTCAATATAACAGTTAAGGATAAAGTAAATTCGGTTGTTATATCCTCGAAATCTCGGTACTATATAAGAGTTATAGTAAAATACGCGTAATACTTAAAAAGCCAAATTTCGCATAAATATTGATAAATAATCGAACCTCATATCAATATATATTATTTCCAGAATAACGCGGGATGTTAGTTTTAAAATATTTTAGATACGATATTAATAGGTAACCTTAAACATTAACGGTAGTCGTTTAATAATTCATAATTAAAGAGGTTTAATAATCGACGTAGTAAAGGTACGCCTTAGGTCAGGAGATATATGGTGTATAATAGGATCGGGTTTTATCGATTTAGTAAAATGTTTGTACCGGGAGGTATAACGTACGGGTGATTAGTTTCGGTTAGCTTTTGTTATAAGTTTTTACGAGATAACTCGGATTTTGTAAGCGACAGTAACGACTATTATTAAAAAGAAAAAAAAGGTTATGTTTTTTATTGAACTTGATTAAATTTCGCAACCTATTCGATAAGAATAAGGTTATAACCTTACCCTTATATAAGCGGAGGCTCGATTATTATGTTTATATTAAACCGAAAGAAGATGGCTTTTTAGTAAAACGACCTTAAAAGTTATTATATTTAATATTAGGGAGTTAATTTTTCAAGTTTCAACAATAGGTTACGGGATTAATAAATAATGGTTAGTTTTGTGTAAGCTTTTTATCGGCTGTAATGCCGGTATTACTTATTTTTAAACCGGGGAGGGGGGGGGATACCGGTTTTGTATCGATTACCGAGTATTAAATAAAATAACTATCGGTAAGATCTAAAACCTATTCACGTGAAATAAGGTATTCAGAAGAGTAATCGTTAGATTGGTAAAACTGTAGTAAAAGATGATGGTACGAAGGAGAATTTAAAGGTGCATGCTACAGGTGAGGGTTTATAAGTCCTCACCAAGAGCGTACTACTCTAAAACACTCCACGTATTGCCGTTTGGTCTGGTATAACCGTTCCAAACCAATCCATACATTGCCGTTCGGTTTGGAATAGTCATTTCAAACCGATCCATGCATGGAGCACTTTTCGCTTTGCAAAAGTACAACCAGCAGCATGATACGTTATTGTACACTCTGTAGGAGTAGGCCCTGTAATATAGTACACTACTACTTACCCTATGTATACTATTTATAAGGGTATATAGTAATATCCATATAGGGAATCTTTATATATATATATATATACTCCGTACCTATAGCCTAGTAGTAATAGTATGGTTGTGGTTACGAGGTTTTAAATTAATAGGTTTTGTAACAATAGTATTATTACCGTATTATCTATAAAAGGTTTAAATTAGTAAGTTTCCGTAGTAATAATATTATTGTCGTATCAATTGTAAAAAGTTTAAATTAATAAATTCGACAGTGATTAGCAAAGTTTAGCTGAGATGGTATTTGTAGTTCAGGTCTAGTTGATATAGTTAAATAGGAGTGATATAGTTAGTAATAGCGCCTTTCGTGATTTCTGACAAGGGTAATTATATAAGGGTAATTGCGCAAAGGTAATTACGTAATTGCGTATTAGATTAGTATAAAAATATATATCGCTATCGGCCTAAGCAAAACCTGTTTTTTTTTCCAAGAGCGCGTAATCCAAGTAAGTACAAGTCTCTGTTTTAATTTAACCTTTATCCCTATTAAATAAACTAAGCTGTATCCCCATTTTACCTATATTCCCTTTAACCAAAATAAGATATCCTTATAAGTAGGTTAATTAATTAATACCTATTATTAAAGTTTTTTTTCTTTAAATAGATAACGCGTAAAAACCGAACTATAAGGTGTTGTTTAACACGTAAGCGGCGGCGCGCTACCGCCGCCGCCGCCGCCATCACCCACAACACTATCACCACCAACAGCAGCAGTCCGCCCTCTTCGGGTATTATCTTTTCCATTGCCGCCACGTCGCCCGCCCCCGCTACCCCGCTCG